>CM033790.1:1925059-2325059 GCA_019656835.1 Rhododendron ovatum
TGAAAGATTCATGCACATTTTCATGTTTCGGGTGTCATGTATCATGCTACTCCTCTTTTATTTTCATTGCTAATTAAGAGAAAAATGATTTTCCATACCTGTAAGGACAAACATGGAATTTCACAACCACCAATTGTTTGGAAGTACTTCAGACCAAAGAAACTTCTTTCCTGCTTAGTGAATTTATAAATAACCTTTTCCTTTCCATTATTGCAATGATAGAGGAGGGGCGTAGGGTTTCCTTATCCCGAGGTTCTGTGTCGACAGCTTGATCAATACATAATTAACGATTTTAATACCTTCAACTTAACCCGGTTGATGGAGTATTAATTAACATCTTACTAATTAAATCCAGGCCAGCTAACAATGTGGAAGCCTATGAGAGTAGTTTAAGTTTAATTAAAAGTTGCACGACGTCTGTGCTTTTCTTTATGGTAACACTACTCCAACTTACTTTGTTTTTTTAATCTCTGAAAGTAAAAAAGGCATCTTGATCAGTTTAAAAATAGGGTTAGATGTATCTTTCTAACTGGCAGACTATGTATGCATATGATTGTTGTATACTATATGTGAATATATATAACGTGAGGAACATTCTAATAAGTAATTTTTTTTTTTTTACCGATCAAGGAGTTCGGGTCAGTTTACATGCCTCTCAGTTAATCTTCTTACCGGTCTGGTTAAAGGCAAGCTATCGATACTAGAACCGAGAAATTTACAAGAAATTACTTTATTGTGGTCGAACTCTCCAAGAAACGAATTATGGTTAGTTATGTGAGAAGCAAATCCACCAACCAACCGAACTAACACCGACTGCTATTCTAAAAAGTAGGTTGATTAGACGTGCAAGTAGTTGCATTTTGTGTTTCAAAATATGAAGGCTCTGGAGAGTTATGCTTAATTTGCTTGCCCAAAGTGTGAGACCACAAGCAATGGTTGTTCTCCTTAGTTTTTTGCGTTGATTTTTTTGGAGTTTTGTTTTATTTAATTTTTTTTGATTTGTTTAGTTTTGCGTTAAATTTTTTTGTTGTTTATTGATTCTATTACTTTTACAATTTTTTTTTGGAAATTACTATATCCAAGAAAAAACTCAAAAAAACTTCTTGGATATTTTTAAAAGTACTTGGGTAAAAGTAATTTTTTTTTTTTACTTTATCGATTTCTCTAGTCGAGACAAATCAATAATTCACAAAAATTTAGCACAAAACTAACAAATACAAAAAAAAAATTAAAAACACAAAATAAGAAAAGAATTGAACAAAGACAAAACAAGAAAAAAGCCTTAAAAAAAACGGGGCCTATAAATGCATAATGACCACAAGCAAATAAAAGGTGCAGGGTTGATTGTGCTCCTTAAAGTGAAGGCTTTGCAGAGTATAATTAATATGCTTTGCTTCCTGAGATGCAACCCTCTGTCTACCGCATGTGTCTCCTATGGAATGGTAGGTTTGGGAGAATGGGAGGACTAGATATCATTGAGATATACAGTAATACTGTATTACTCATCTTTTTAATCCCAGGGGTTGGCAAACTGCCAGAGTGGCCGGGCATGAGAAAGCAATTGTGTTTGACTTCAAGGTTGCATGTTCAAATTCCACGAAAGCCAATCGTCTCAAATCTTAGGGCCTGTTGGGGTTATGTCCGGTCATAACCTTCATGAGGATCTCGGAATTAGTCGAAGTGCGTGTAAATTGACCCAGATATCCGGTTAGAAAATTAAAAAAACTACTCATCTTTTTTCATGCAAATGCTAAATCACATGAGTGAACACAAAGCTTTTGGGCCGACAACAATTGGGATCATGCGAAATCACTTTACATTTTCTCGCTCAAAAAACTAGTTTGTCTCAAGCGTCCGGCTTTGTCGAAACAATGTTTATGTACTTCAGATTAGTCGAAATAGTGAAATATAGTATTACTTTCGGTTGAAATTCAGTCCACCGGTAATATTCGTTTAGATCAAGCGAACAAAACGAGATTCTACTCTGTTCGTCAGGAGAGCTCAAAGACAATAGATTAGCACTATTCCTTTTGCAAGGAGGGCATTTGGTTTGCATTTCTAAACCCGAACGTGAGCATAAATATCTATTATCTTTGGCTCGTTAAGACTCGTGAATAAATTCGAGTTCAAGACAAACCTCGGCAATTAAGTTCGACCCGAATTCATTTTAAAACTTAATAAACAAATCTAAATATTCTAAAACTCGGCTCGTTTACGGTCCTTTATCGTTTGATAATGGTGCAAACCGCAAGGAGATAGTGGTTGCAAGAAGTTGCCTCCTAGCTTCGTTGACCCGGCAGGTAATTGATTGGGTACTTTCATGAGGGTTTAGACCTCACCCTCACTTCTTGTTCTTTTCTGTCGCCTATTGGGAAACAGAAGTGAGGGTGAGATTTAGGGAAAATGACAGTCTATGATATGTTTTGATAATTAATATCCGTCAAAGACATTTTCAACATTTGTTAATACTGAAAATGCTTTTAACGGATATTAATTATCAAAATACATCATTCACCGTCATTTTCCCTTAAGGTTAATTATCTGAAGGCCACCCACAAGAAGTGAGGATTCAAACCTCACCCTCACTTCCAGGAGGGCTTCGGGTAATAAACGCCCAGCCGGCCCGATAAAGAACAAGAGTCCATCTAAGTTGCATCCAGTGTAATTGTTGGGCTTAACTATGTTGGTGTTCACTGGCTGAAGCTTTTGTGGGCTTGAGACAACCCACCAAGGTAATGAGGCCCGACTTCTCACAATGTCCGGAAACGGCCCACAAAACTACACTGCGACACCATAAGGCACTTCTCACAATGTCCGGATGCCCGTGCCTGAAGGCACGGCGCAACGTATTCTTAACCCAAAAGTGAATAGAATTTGAGAAAATAGAAAAGCAATACATGACAATAGGAACCCCATTTTGTTAAATTTCAAGTGAACCCGTCTACGTTAGAGCACAATCGAAATCCAAGAAAAATCAAGCTTAACGCAATAATTTATTAACTCCAACACGTGCAATAAGACCCCATGCGTGCCCCTGCACATTTTATAGGCACAAAATAAACAATGATGCCAAAAGCCCAAAAATTACCTTGGCAGATAGGAGAGGAGAGTTGAGTAACCCATAGCAGTTATATCAACTACAACTTCATGGCAATCATCAATAAAGTAACATATTCATATCATCAGATTGTTGGGGCTAACATATTTATATCTCTTTGAGGCATTGTTGGTGTTGAATACTCTCTGCGACTCCCTGCAAGTGGGCGATGGAGCCCCAAGAATTAGTTGAGATGCGCGAGAATTGGTATAGATATCTGAGTTATCAAAAAGAAAGTACATGAAAGGAAAATAGAAATGTTCTTTTTTTTTCACCCAGTAACAAATAACGTCTTGGAATACAAAAAAAACTTCAGGTCTTTACCCTTGAATCCTTAAGGATTGACCGAAACCAACAATGGGTCAGAATTATAATACAATATTGATCATAAAAAAATCTAACCGAAAATCGATCTCACAAATTCCTAATCCCACAATTAACTCATAATAAGTAGTAAAGCCTTCATTGTGGATAAGCAAGATTTGTATTAACAAAGAACAGGAAGGCATGTACAATTACGCAGGTCATACACCAAGCCATACACATTTAGGAATATAAAAATCAATATCATCACAAACCAAACCACTAATTCAATTAACACAAATACAGTCATGACCATAGAAAAGCTCTAAAAATAGTATCGTGGATTTCGTGATTGCCTATGCCTAAATGTACGACACAATACGCCGATCAAAAAAAAAAGGCGCGACACAACATTTTTTATTACAACTTAAAAAAAATTGGGAGAATTTTGCATAGGTCCACTATAGCAATTTCCAAACCCATCTAGTCCACTTCTAAGTTTCATAACCCACTAAGTCCACTAATAATTTTAATGACAAAAATACCCCACCTAAGAAATAAAGGCCTTATTTGGCTAACATGAAAACGTATTTTTTCCATTTTTTCCGTTTTTGTTGCAATCAAGCTGTCGCCGCCACCACAATCGCTCCTGTTGCCACCACGACCGCCGCCTCCACCACCACCGTTGCCGTTGCCATCACGCTACATATAACGTTATATGTGTAACAAAAAACGTATTTTTTCATTTTTCTCGATTTTTTTATTGAACCCGCTACACTTAACATTTAACGTTATATATGTGACAAATTTCTCTTTTTTTTTTCCTATTTTTCTTGTATCGATTTTTTAACATGATATGAGTGACAAAAATTTCCTAACATACAACATTATATGTGGCAAAAATTCTCTAACATGCAACATTTTTTTGGTTTTTCTTGTTTTTAGTCTTTAACGTTATATGTTGGTCCATACAAAACATATAAAATTATATGTGAGTTTTTGAATATATAAATATTGCACAAAAAAGAAAGAACATATAACATTATATTTGAGCTTCTACAATTCTGAATCTCACAAAAAAAATAGAACAGAACATATAATAACATTATATGTGAGTTTCTGTAGTTTTAAATTTCACAAAAAATAGAATATATAACATTATATCTGAGCTTTTGTAGCTCTAAGTCTCACAAAATATGACATATAAAATTATATGTTCTCAAAACAACATTATATCTTTTCAACAATATTATATATCTCAAAAAATAACATTATATATTCACATATCATGCCACCATTATCCTTATTTCAGTCGCGTCTTGAATCCCAAGTTGAATATTGATGAGGCCACAGGGTGTCGAGCTTCATTTTTTCACCGTTTCTTCATCAAAACCTTCATCGAATATTTCAAAATTTGTGATTTTCTGCCTCCGAATAGCATTCTCATAACCCCTATATCTGCATATATACATATTTAAAATAACATAAACAACATTAATATATCTCAAAAACGAGATATAATATTATATGTCTACCCTAGAAAAATACATATTACACATGACAAAAATTCACATATAACGTTATATGCTCCGTTATCCATCACTTATTGAATTCGTCCGCGCAGCGGCCTATTCGACTTACTTCTGATAATATATGGATATATCCATATGTTCTTTTGAGATGCCGCTACGCGAACCTATTCAATAAGAGAACATATAATGTTATTAGTTTCTTTTTTTTTTTGAATTTTACAGGACAAAATCTCATGTACAACGTTATATGTTCTCTATGCAAATTGAAATTTTTTTTATGCCAATACAAGCTCATATATATATATATATATATGTGTGTGTGTGTGTGTGTGTGTAACATTATAACCATATATATATATACAGTCCGGATCCAATGAGGGATCCCTCACGGTGCTACCGTGTGGGACTCCCTTTTCCCGATCTAATTGTGACGATCTAAGCCACTCAAAGTGATCAAAACGTGATTTTAAGGGTACCCGCGAGAAATCAGCAAAAAAAATGATCGGAAAGGGCTTGATCCAAACAGTTTTTAATTGAACGGTTCAGTAAAAAACTGCTCATCAAGCCCTTCCCGATTTTTTTGTTGATTTCTCGCGGGTACCCTTAAAATCACGTTCTGCACACTTTGAGTGGCTCGGATCGTCGCAATTCTATCGGGAAAGGGGAGTCCCGCACCATAAGGCTGTGGGGGATCCCTCATTGAATCCGGATTGTGTATATATATATATATGTACATATGGTCACAAATATTCTCATATAACCATATATAATCATATATGCATATATCCATATGTGTTTTTTAGAGGCCGATACGCGGACCAATTCAATAAGAGAATATATAACATTATTAGTTCATTTGTTTTAGAGTTTTACAGGACAAAATTAGGTACCAAGGGCAAATTGTCACATATAACATGTATGTCTCACTAGAGAACATCATCTATAACCAAACTATATCGTTAACCGAGTTTCAAATCACATATTTTCACGTATAAGTCGGAGATGCCGCTACGTAGACCAATTCAATAAGTGATCGACAATGGAGTATAAACTGTTATATATGACAGAAGCTATATATAACGTTACACAGTACAAACGGTCATATATAACGTTATATGTTCTCTTTATTAAATAACATAGAATATTTCTAATGTAGAATGTAATATATATTATATATATCTCTTCTAACTAAGAATATTTTAAAAAAATGACATTAAATAACAACAAAAACACACAAAAATATTTTTTTTTGACATGAAAAACACACATATAATCTTATATATTTTTTCAAAAAACACAATCTATTCCAACCTTATATGTTTAACCCTAAAAAAAACACACATATAATCTTATATATTTAATCAAAAAACTCCAAATATATCAGAGGTAAGTAGGAGAGGCCGCTACGCGGACCAAATTAATAAGTGATTGATGAAAAGCAAAAATATAACCTTATATATTTATTCAAAAAACTTCAGATCTCTAACCTAGGAAAAACACATATATAACCTTATGTATTTATTCAAATCTGATGATAACCGGACACGGGACAAACAAAAGACAGATCAACCTTCTTATATATATTTTTTATTTTTACTAATCCAAATTTCTCTCCAGTAAAACAAATAAAAGATCAGATTAACATTCTTAATACGATAGACAAATCAACTTTAAAACACGTTTATGAAAAAAAACGGAATAACGTTATATAATTGACTGAAACTACAAATTCCACACACATAACAAGTTAAAAATTCAAATTCGTTCAAGATTAGTGCAAGAAATAGACTATAACCTTAAATATCACAGAGATCAAGATACAAAACAAGTACTACTATGAGGAACATGTATTATATGTATAAGATGAGATTACGATTCCAAAGTCTGGGTGAATGACTCCTCCATGC
This sequence comes from Rhododendron ovatum, assembly GCA_019656835.1. Classification (NCBI taxonomy): domain Eukaryota; kingdom Viridiplantae; phylum Streptophyta; class Magnoliopsida; order Ericales; family Ericaceae; genus Rhododendron; species Rhododendron ovatum. The sequence continues at coordinate 1,931,899 of CM033790.1, forward strand.
CTTCGCGTATGTTCTCCCTTCGCTGCCTGGATTCATGGTGATTTATGGGCCGGTCCATCTCTGGCCATGGCGGCGGCGTCCATTGAGGGCCATGCCGATGGCGTCCATCAAGGGCGGGGGTGGCGATAGCAGCTGCCTGTTGGTAAGCATCACCGTTATGGGTAGCGCGGGCCCGATCCAGTTCGCGGTGATTGAGGGAGAGCTCGTCGGCGTGGAGAATTTGGAGGTATCACAACGTATCATAAATAAGATGAGAAAATTCAGCCCCTCCACTCCCTCTGCTGCGTCGTTCTACAATAGGGAAATGGGACCAGGAAGAAAACCCACCACTGGACTACTGATCCCACAGCTTTGGTACAGTAGGAACATGAGCAACGAGGCCACAATACGCCATTAGTCAATCAAACTTCCAACTCCATTCTCTATCCTCCGAATCAATCTCCGATTGCCTTCTTGATCGACCGGGACGGTTCACCAGGGGAGGGGAGGGGAGGAGAGAGAGGCGGGGGGGGGGGGGGGGGGCGGGGGAGGGGAGGCTCATATCTATTTTGTGATCTAGGGTTTGTCTCTCTATATGTTATATAGGAGGGTTTTTTGGTCTTGAAAAATATATCTTTTCAAGTAAATTAGAGTTATTAGGTTATATAACTATATTAGTGGACTAGAGGGGTTATGAAATTTAGAAGTGGACTTAGTGGGTTGCAAACATGCTACAGTGGACTTCCCACCAATTTTCTAAAAAAAATTATCTATGGAGAGAAACAGTGTACTACTCTAGACAACATGATATGAAAATTGCGTCAAAATATCTAACCTAGAGAGAGGGAGAGAACGTGTAGAAACATTAGAATAACAAAAAAATAAAAAGATTTTGATTACCTCTTGTTCTGACAAAGTAGAGGTAATGACCCTCTCTCTTTCTCCAATCAAGGTAGGAAGAAAGCTGATTTCTTCTCTTCTTGGAAAAGCTTACGAATTAGATTAAGGAAAACGTAGATTCATTGTTTAAGGAAAACGTATGTACATACTACTCCGTTTTAAGGAAACAACGTAATTATCGATTTTAAAAAACAAAGAATGTTTCCTTTTAGTATATGAATAAAAAAAGGTTTGTTTCGTTTTTGAATGTTAAAAAATCAACCTAAAAGGAAATTATTGAGTTGGATGCAGGAAAATTAAATAGGAAAACCTTCTTAAGGAAACAACGTAAAAGCAATTAATTGAAAGGATTTATCGGTCATAAGGTTAGGAGAGTTTATATTAGGAAGTACTCTCTCGATCAGACGGCTACAACTAACATAAAATATTGATCGAACGGCTGTAGAGGGAGCTAGATTTATATGTATAGACAAAAACCGCTCTGTTTATAATATAGATTTTTCGTTGGTTTGTTAAGATTCGTGAACAAGCTTGAGCTCGAGTCAAGTCAAGGCCTACTTGGCTCGAGCTCGACTCGTTAAGTTTTCACTGAGCTCGAGCTCGAACTCGAGCTCATGTTCGTTAAAAACTTAATAAACAAACTTGAACACCGTAAAACTCGATTCGGCTCGTTTGCAGCCGTAGGTGGAACGCACCTGAGCCTGAACAGTAAGTAACTTAACCACGGTTCATATCTCAAGAATCAAGTTATGGACTGGAGTTTGGGCGTGGCGGGTCGGTAGCCTGAACAGTTTAGCACACCATCGGCCCCCGTCTTCCGGTCTCTCCTGGTTTGGTTCTAACTCTTCAGAACTTCGGCGCGGCGGTGCCCCACCGTGGAAGAGAGAGACTCCACCCTTCTTTTTCCCCTCATGTGATCAATCTCCGCGTTCGCAGATCGACACTTCTCTCTCTCTCTCTCTCTCTCTCTCTCTCTCTCTCTCTCTCCGTTTTCGTGGTAAGCAAACTCTCTCTCTCTCTCTCTCAGTAATGGCATAGATACAGATGTCGACGCTTAGATCACAGGGCTTACAAACACAAAAGGGCGTGGGGGGGTTTCCCATGGATAGACACATTTGTGTGATTTCACACAAGTTGAACTCTGTTGAGGCGCTGTTGAATAGCTTTACGCTAATATTTTAGGGTTCCCTCATGATTTGAAATTTGACTAGGTTTCCCCTGCTTTGCTTGCTCTCTAGCTAAAGCAAATTGCTTCAACACTAATTTTGCTACCCATATGTGGTAATGTTTTCAATCTTATTTGATTAGACAAGTTTTTTTTATCCCAGTACGGGCCTCTTCTTCTACCTGTTATCAGTAATCAGTTTGTTTGCGGTTCAGTGCTACATTATTTGTTGCTTACATTGAGTGTTATAATTGCTACTCAAGCGATGTTAGACAGAGCTAAGCTACGTAAAAACTCCCCTTTTTAGTAGACTTTTTCCTTCTATGACTTCAGTTAAAGCTTAACATGAGCTTAAAAGCAGGCGTCGAAACTTCCTAACACCCTTTTGGTCTTACATTGTGCCATAGAGCTGCTATTCTCCTTTCATGCGTAAAACTACTAAAACTAATAGCAGAAGAAACGCTCCTCGACTTGTCAACTTGAAAGTGTGATTCTTTGTATGCGGCTCGACTCTTCTGTGGGTGAAGTGCCTTGTAGTGGTACTGGTATGCTTTAACAAGGACAACTGGACTGATTGTGTGGTTACATAACTAGTCCTACGGTGCTTCAAGTTATAACCACTTATGGGACGGAAAAATAGACTTCAACTTTGCAATTACAATTTTCTTGTTGTTTTCGGCGATGAGTATCCCCTCCAATGCAGGGCTCCTTAGACCCACCCTGCAAGGTAAAGGCCAGATACCTATACCACCCACAAACCACATGTATTGGGTAAGCGAAGGCGTCGCCAACAAGAGTTCAACACGAGCTCAACGCATGCACTTCGGGTTATAATTTTTTCTTTAAGACAAACTATGATGTTGGGTCTAGTGTCAGGTATGGCTTAACATGGCCTTTCCTGATTATCAAGCCAAACCAAGCTCGCACTCAATTGGGGTCTACGATCTCATGAATCTGTTTGTGCCATTTGGTTTTGTAAGAGCCTTATGATCAATTAAGTTTCACAGACTCAATTCTTTTCACTACTAATCTCAAATCAATATAAGTCTTCCCCCCCTCTATCATTTACATGAACAGCTCTCCCATCTCTCTCTTGCCTTTGCCACTACATAGCCAAGCCATTTTAATCTGTTCTGTCTCAGCTTATGCTCAACTGGTGCTACTTCTACCATTTCTCATAGTATTTCCTTGTCTTACCACTCATCCATGTAAGCATCCTTATACCAACTACACTAATTTCATTTTGAGTTGTTTCTAAGAAGCCAATATTTTCCTTCTCAGTAAGAAAGTTAAAAAAGGTGTAAAGAGTATGCAAGCCATATAGAAAAGAGCCCAACATATGAGCAGGCTCTATACAGGTAGCTTACGGGTTAAAACACAGGTAGCTTAATGGAAACAGACCTAGCCAGGTTTAATGGAAAAAAAGGGTCCGTTTGTTTTTAATAGAAAACACAGGTAGCTTAATGGAAACGGACCTAGCCAGAAGACCTCCATTTTGAAATTACTCAAACAGGTCTTTGTTGTTTCTGAATTAGTTTTCTATATCCTTTTCATTTGTAGAGGTTGTCTAAATTGCTATTACACTTTATCAGTGGAGCTCACTTAAGGAATGAATCTGCAAGAAGCTATACAGCCCAGACCATCAACTAATGGATATGGTCGTCAGAAGGTTGAAAGAGAAAGTGTGAATAGGATGGAGCATAAGTCGCAATCCGGAAAAACAAACTCAAGTAGACAGACAAGTGCAGGTAAGGATAGTTGAGCTAGAGCTAGGTTGGTTATTGTTGTGTTGCATCCTTTGTTCTAACTTCAGTTGGAGCAGGTGTCCCGGCTGGAAGTAATGGTGGAGACTATGGAAGTCCTTCACTTGAGCGACTAGTATATTTAACGACATGTCTTATTGGTCACCGTGTGGAAGTCCAAGTGACAGATGGATCTGTATACTCTGGAATATTTCATACAACAAATGCTGAAAAAGATTTTGGTACGTTCTGAAAGTTCATGTTTTTCCTGAAAAGAATGCATCTCCATGTGTCGTAGAAATTTTCTTACCAAACAATTACACGCACTTTGGTACATACCCAATTGCTTTCCCATACTAGCTTTGTTGCCTTCTGTAGGTATCATTTTGAAGATGGCACACTCAGCAAGGACTGGTGCTTCCCAAGGACAGAAGTCTATTGCAAAGTCCGTCAGCCAGGCTCCTTCAAAGACTTTGATTATACCCGCTAAAGAACTCGTACAGATCACTGCAAAGGTGCTACTGGGTTTTCTTTTCATTTTTCAGCTATGTTTACTACATTGTGGATTTCACCTGGTTCAAATAAATTAACATATTTTAGACTAATGAAGTTAAAATACTATTGTAAAAATGCAATGATGCTAAGGGCGGTATTATGGTAGTTGTAGCAAGTTGGACTTCATGGCATTGGATGAAGCAGCTATATGAATGGTATTTATGGTATTGATCTACTCTTGTTATTTGCTTTGACCAGGGTGTGTCTGTAACCAGGGATGGTTTCACAAATGATCTTCAGCATGTAAAACAGCAGGACATCATGGTAGACTCCTCTATATCACAATCTCGTCATGTTGATGTGGAAAGGGATTTGGAGCGGTGGGTCCCTGATGAAGATGATCCGCAACATCCTGAATTGGAGAATATATTTGATGACCCCTGGAAAAGGTTGCTACCTTTTCTGGTTCCTTCTACACGTAAATAACTAGTTGGTTATCATTGCTGCAGTTTATTGGTGATTCTCTATGATTCTATTCTACGTTGCTTTGACAGATGCAATTCATATTTTGTACATTTAGGGGCTGGGATCAATTTGAAGCAAATGCAACATTATTTGGAGTAAAAAGCACCTTTGATGAGGAACTTTATACAACGAAACTTGAGAGGGGCCCTCAGATGAGAGATTTGGAAAGGGAAGCTTTAAGAATAGCAAGAGAAATTGAGGGTGAGGAAACCCATGATCTACATTTAGCAGAGGTGATGACTAACTCAAAATATTTTAATTATTCAGCTCGTTCTCTTCTTTAGTTTCTGAGTTTTACAATTATGAATTCTTTTAATATCATAGGAACGAGGCATTCACCTTCATGAGAACTTTGATATTGATGAGGAAACCAGATATTCATCAGTATTTAGAGGGGTTGATGACAGTGGATATGATGAAGATGAGGAAGTATTGTTTGAGACGCGTAATGATGAAACCTTCGGTGCCTCTAGTTCTGTTAGCAAATCTTTTGGTGTCTTGACCAGTGGAAAAACTGATGATGGTGCTCAAGTGTCAACTTGTTCTTCTTCTAAGGTAACTATTAGAACTCTTCTAACAAGCCAAGTGTATGGTTTCCCTGTTGACTGGGCTGTTAGTATTTGTAAAATTAGCTCGACAATAAAGGGGTCACAACCTCTATAAAGTTGGAACAAATCAAGGCCCAAGGGAAAGTCATTAATCATTATATAAGAAAATCTACTAAGTAACATGAAAATTCATGGGACTTCACTTTGAGCCTTAAGCATGAGAGTGTTGACTTTATATTAAGAATAGGGAGCGACCTCCTAGATTTCCCCCATGTTTCATGTGGTGTGGGAAGCCTGAGGTTTTCCCTAGATTTTCTCCAAGATCGGATCTTTATGAAGTCAACGGTCTCAGGATTCCCATGTCACTTTACACGTAGGGAGCCACTCTCCTTTCTCACCCTGTCAGGCTGCACCCAGCTGTTCAACACATATAACTGCATTGGCGAACATCGGCACAAGCTACTGAACTCCAAAAATAGAAAAAGTGCATACTCTCAAACTGTCTAAATCAACCTCCCAGTACAATAGTAAATTATCTACCAACTCTACCTTTCTACACTTCTAGACATCCAGCGTCAGTGCGGACCCTTTGCCCAAGTCATTGATAGTAAGAATAGCATCCAGGCTGCCAAATGAGGGCAACCTGATTTGCAAGTTTTTGATAATAATTTTTTTTGCTCAGCAGGGTTGATAGTTATTACTTATTAGGACACCTGAAGTGGCTATGGACGTGAATAATACTTACTAATTGCATCTTTTTTTTAAAAAAAATTGTGACCGAGATACTATTTACTTGCTGCCTGTTCTGTTGGGAAGGAAATCTGGGTAACTTCTAATTTTAATCAATATGCTTTTCCTCATATTTTTTTTGGCATGCAGGATGAAGTACAATCTTCTCTGTCAAGCACCGTGGAGGATTTACACCATGCAGATTCTGGTGATCACTCGAAACGACCTTCATCTGAACTTCTCTCTAAACGGCCATCGTTGGATGGTGAAATCAGGTTCCTCATTATTTTTGCTGATTAAATGTCTATTTCTTATATTTTCAATTACGATTACAGTGTCATTATCACTTCTGTTCTATTATGTTTATTGGGTGTAATTCTACATTCTTACTTTTAGGATTCAAGAGAATCAGTCCAGTGATCCACTTGCAGGATATAATTACTTAAATGAGCTTGTAGAAAAGGAAACGGTGAGTCAATCATTGATTGCTATTACGGTTTCTCATATTGATGTGAAGGTATCTCCGAACTGATCTTGGTTTTGTTGCTGATGACACTTCCTAACAATTCTATTTCTGTCATTTCAATGCAGTTGGCTGAGGAGGCACAAAAATCGAAATCGGAGGGTGAGTGGGCCTTCACTTGAGGAGTCTGTGAACTTGTTGTATGTTATTATGATCGGGTTTTCTGTACACAAATCCTCTAAATCTGTTGTTTATCCTAAATGGTGTTCGTGACCTAAATCCTTTGGAGACTTGCGGACTCCATGAGATGATCCATGTACTAGCCATGCTCCGAGATTTCCAATTTGTGAGATCAAAGAGCAGTTGCCCTCCCAGATGGATGGGCTACAGCACTTAGGTTAGATCCAGCAGGGATGAGCGGAACGTAATAGTAGATGTTAGTCAGTGCTTTCTCTGTGGAAGAGGGCTGGAAGATAAGAAAGGGAAAATGAGGGCATAGTTATCGCACTTATTCCTTCCCTGTTAAGTTTAGTTTTTTGAGAAGTATTCATTATTAGCTGTTAGTGTGATGATCTTTTGTAGTTGCTTCGCATGGGGTTACGCTGCTACCCACACATATAAATAGGTACATATTTTACATAGATTTTTTGTGGGGCCCACATCGGGTCCCCGTCCCACACAAACGATCCGAGCCGTTCATTAAATGTAAAAAAAATAATCAAGGCCCCCCCCGCTAAAAATTAGCTCAATCCAATACTTATAGATGCTCGATCCAATCATCCAATTTTTCATTTTGATTTTCGGATAATGAATAGTTAGATGATTGGATCAAGAATCTATAAATATTGGATTGAGCTGATTTTTAGTGGGGGCCCTTGAAAAAATGTTTTGGAACGCCTCGGATCGTTTGTGTGGGCCCCACAAAAAATCTGTGTCGAATATGTACCCTATTTATATGTGTGCTTAGACTTTTCGTATCCTTTATGTGGTGACCCATGATATGGTTGTGGATGCCTCTTGCCTTATGTTATATTAGGATTGGTTATGTCATTCTTGCATTGGTTAGTTGATTTCGTACTTTTATCTGCAGTGGAAATCCTGATTTGCATGTACATTCGAGTGGTCGTAATTCTGTGTGTGCCTTGTGGGTTTTCAACCATTTAAAATCATTTGGCTTTAGGACTAGATTTGAAAGAGTAACTTTTTAAAATAGACGAGGGAATCTTCTATTGAATCATTTGAATGGGATATGGTCTCAAATATTTAATTTTGCTTCTTTTTTTTTTTTTTAACTGGAGGATTGATTGCATGCAGATTTGCAGTCATCTATGAGAACAGAGAAAGATGGCACTCATATTGGGGTGTCATGCCAGAACTCGACTTCACATGCTTCTACATCTCTTGGATCATCCATTGGTCAGGAAAAGAGGAGCTCTCCTGGTGAACAAAGAGATGATGTGACACCTGTGATACCACTAGGACAAACACAATCTGCAAGATCTAGAGGACAACCTGGCAATTCTGCGTCATCCACTTCAGAGCGCGGAGGTTCTGCCTCAGCTTCTAGCGTTCCTGGCTTATCTCCAAGCTCGTCATTGGGTTCGTTGACTTCAGAAAAGTCAACCCTGAATCCCCATGCTAAGGTGGGATGATTTGATCTTTTCTGGCTTTTTCGTGATTAAAGAACCTTTAGCCTCTACCATTCCCGATCACGTGTGCATGTATATGCTTATGCTTTCCAATTTCAAGTGTACAAGTTTACACTGTTTTGGTGGGTTTGTCTATTAATCGCTGGGTGATCATGTGGGATTTTTTTTTGCTTTTTTAATTCCTTGTTCAGGAGTTCAAACTCAATCCAAATGCAAAGAGCTTCATGCCATCTCAAACTCCTTTAAGGCCTGCTTCTCCTGTGTCCGATGGTTCCTTTTACTTTCCAACTAGTGTGGCTGCTGGTCCGCACATGCATGGCATGCCTGTAGGTGTTGGGGTAAGTAGTTCAATGTGTTGCTTGCGGAGTTTCTCTTAGTTCTAAGTGTATAGGGTGGCACCAATAGTGTTATTTGACGAGTTTTAAACATGCACTTCTCCCAACTGATACTTTCTCTGTAGTACGATTGGCCTGAATTAATAGTTCTTTCTATTTCGTATCTCAGTACTACTAGGTGGCAACACGTAAGAGAACCGTGTTTTAAATTTTGGGGTGCTGCTTCTCCCTTTGATTACATATGAGGATCCTTGCTTTTGCGAAGCTGGTTCTCTCTCTCTCTCTCTCTCTCTCTCTCTCTCTCTCGTGTGGAGAATAGTCTTGTTATAGTTTTTCTTGTACCCAGCATAAGAATTTGGAAGATATCTTTGGGTCAAAGTTTTTATGGTTCTATTGTTGGGGAGTTTCACTTAAATTACAACATTTGGGATCCTTATTCTGGGTATTTAAGATCACTTTGTACACATTTATTTGGACATGTAAACCATATTGGTAGGAATGGAAGTAGCTGCAATGGTACATGTTGAATTAGACAGTATTTGCTTGCAAACATAATATTCTTTTGCAAGCAAGGAATGTGGTCGAAAGAGTTGGTGTATGATTGCATCCAGTTCTGCTGGCTACTTGTTGATGGTTAATTATTTGGTTGTCACAGATGGGACCCTCGTTTGCACACCACCCTGTTGTATTCAATCCACAAATTGCGCCAATGCCATCGCAACAGGGTTATTTCCATCCTAATGGACCTCAGGTAATCCATTGCTTTATTAATCATCACCAGCCTATCTTGCTATTGTTCACCATGTTCATTCTTAAAATTGAATATAAACTTGCGTATTAACCATTGTATTCATCATTCATATTGCAGTATGGGCAGCAGATGATTCTTGGTCACCCTCGACAAGTTCTTTACATGCCAACTTATCCCCCAGTAAGAAAATTGGATTGCATCCATTCCTTCCTTTATGCAGGCTTATTAAGTCGTTCCAGAAATATCTTTTCAGACGATGAGTCGAATGGAGACCCATATTTAAGCAAAAGTTTCTCCAACCAACATTATATAGGAATGTTAAAAATGGCTACCGCTTTCTTTTTTTTGGCAGTTGCAATCTTCAATTATTGCTCTATTTGTTATTTTCTTCTAGGCAATTAGCAAAAGACTTCCTTTATACGTTGTGAATCACGTGATAAAAAAAAACAGTTTTTTCTCTGCCAAATGAGTGGTGATAAATCTCTGGCAAGATAAAAGAAAACCCCGCATATGCATCATGACAGTAGCAATTACTTGCATGAAGCTAGACTTGCGAAATGAAAATCAGAAGACAGTCTTCTGCAGTATCTTTGGTGCCATAATTTTTCAATTTGCAGTAATAATGCTAAACTCATCCTTTTGCGTACCTTGTTTTTACAGGAAATGCCTTACAAGGGAAGAGATTTTTAGTAAATGGGTTCAGCCTCAGTCAGTGTCTTCTGCTCTCGTTACAAATAAGCTATTGGTGCCAGACTGTTAACAATTTCCCATTGAAAAAGCCCAGCAGGAGGTGAAAGACCAAGCACTATTTGCAATGGGGCATCTTCTCTGGAATTCCATTAATTCTAACCTTGTAACCTTCACCATGCTCTGATGAAGTTGGTTGATTTTCTTAAAGAGATGCGACGGTGCCTTCTGAGTGGGTATTTTGACTTGATAAAGCTAGTTGGATCAATTCAAGGGGCATGCAAAAGTTTTACATTCTCTGAACTGTGTTTTGTGTCCCATTTGGCAGTGATATGCGAAGTTCTTGTGGTGTTTAATGGTTCGGGTGAACAACTCTGCTTGGGTGATTCTAACTAGAAAAGGCTGTTGTAGGACCCACTTAGCATGCCATTTAGTAAAGACAAATCAAGTTGATCAGATGGCGATAATCACATGGTTAGATCGTCCTTGTCTTCATAAGATGGACAAATATTCTTTTCCAAAACATTACATATGTGGAAGCAAAGGTTTTGAAGACAAATGTGCTATGCGGTTATCAATTCTAATTTTATTGGATCCTATAAAATGAAAGCTTTAGATAATCGAAGATTCAAAGTGGACTTACCTTGATTACACAACTTCAATTAGAAGTTGGCTTCCATATAAATACCACTGGAATGCTGAATATTGCAGTTTATAAAGTAGGATGGGAGATTCCATTAGTGGGTATGATCTATAAAATTTGGTTAATCATCATCTTATAAAGTGAGCTGTAGTTGAGCTGATGTGATGTATTACCCCACTAATTATTTTGACAAATCTCTTCCTTAATGTTCGAGAATGGAATTGCCAATCACACGAAGCTAAAAACAAAGGAGAATTTAGTCATACTAGTTATTTTCACTATCCAAATATCGTCGGTGTACTTTTTTCGCTGACACCGACATAGATGTGTCTGAAGTCGTTGAAATACATTGAATATCTTTGTCTGAATTGTGTTTGGATAACTATATATACACTGCTCTTCAAAAAATTATTGGATGCTAGATTAATACCTATAGTTAGAAATTACCATCACCATTAATGTGTCCATTTCTTTGACTATGCCCGTCATCCACTCATTTTAAACTGTTAATTAGTAACATTAGAGCATCTCCATTGCAATAAACAAATGGGTGTGAATAAGCTAATTTAACAATATTAAAAAAACACCCCACATTGTACTAAGTAAAGTTAAAAGTCTTTTAGCAAATAACAAAATTTCACTCATTCCACAACCAAACTTAACAACTTTTTTCTATAACCAAAATTCAATAACTCAAAAACACCTCGCATTGGAATCGTCTCATCAAGACGAATAATTTGGTGTAGTCGGGTGCGTGATTGGAACTCGTTTGCGATTGGACAAATGTGCATTGTGAATTGTGTGGGGGGTTTTTTTCGGTTAGGGATGCAAAAATAACCAATGTGAAAGTAAAGGTTGTTTAGTTTGATTATGAACTAAATGGATAATCAAATACCGACGTGACACATTTTAATTATTGATTTTGATTATTACCATCGTTTAGTTCAACATTTTTAGATTATCACTAGCTAGTAGATTGTCGATGCCTGAGCACACTATATAAAAATTTTTAGCTCAACCCAAACTAACCATTATCCTATGATCAATTGATTACACCTCCGAATGGTACCCATCTTAGGACCATAATGAAAATAATGACATGAAATACAAAGGAATCCAAGCAAAATAGTCACTAATCAATTGACAAAACTTTTAAAAAGATGCTAATCCAGTTTTTTAAGGTCAGGAGAGAGAGAGAGAGAGAGAGAGAGAGAGAGAGAGAGAGAGAGAGCTAACAATATGCTTGACTATTTGAATTCTCATTAAAAAGAAAAAAAGAACTAACAATATGCTTTGACTATTTGAATTCTCATTAACAAACATATAGTCGTATCCCAATGTGCAATGCAACAAGAATAGGGAGAAAGCTATGGTACACAAGGTATACCATATGTTTAAATTATGACAATTTGTGATTTTCATTATGCCGATTTTTGATTTTCTAATGCATATTTATGATGCTAGTTACAATTTGTACTTTAAAATTTACTTATTGGACAGATCATTAGCAGGTTATCCATAGCTAAAAAATATTGTTATTATATAACCATAATTATTCGTACCAGAATCTATAATAATTGTACCCAACCAAATATATGCATACAATATTCTTAAAAACCCCAATTTGTAGTCCACCCAAATTAATATTGGACCGCATTTGAAAGCCCATTAAATATAGAAGAGAGAGAAACTCAACAATAGTGTAAGTGATGACTGGTTAGACAAGGTGCCCTTTTTTTAATTAAAAAATTGAACGGTTAAGATTCGGTTATCTCAATCCAAGGGAATATATAGAGGGTGTGCACAGTACACATTTATTAAGGGGTGTGTACTATAGGTTTACCCAAAGAATAGTTGACAACAATAAGAATGTGAAATTTGATAAAGAACATGAGCAATTTTTTTTATCGGAAAAAATAATTTATATTAATTTTTGAAAAGGATTATAAAGATTAAATAGGCCAAATGCAAAATAACAATTGCCACCTGAGATCCTACAGGAAGGCGAGGAGTCAACCAAAACAACAGAACCAAACGAAAAAAAAAAACAAGCGGCAAACAACATCAGCCCGGCAAGAAAAGCTCCCTCCAGGATCAGACAATCGCAGGGGGGACAAGACAACAGAATGTAGCAACCAAAACAACAACGAAACAGCAGCCAACACTAAACTAAAAACTCCTGAACAACTTAATCAAAACACCCAAACTAGCAAAGAAAAATCCTCCAAAAATAAGCAAAATCGCCAAACAAATTCCCTGACACCAAATTAGCAAACACGAAATGGGTACAAACACAAAGTAGGTTAGGATAAAGAGAAACACAACACACAGGATATTATTATAAAACTGACTGACTTGATTACTTGCTTGGTGATTACAGAAGTAAAGCCCTCATTTTATAGGCGTACGGAAGGAATAGTGACCTCATACAAACAGTATAAGCATATAATTGGTACACTGCCTACATCATCATGTACCAATTATACTCGTTATATTTACCTGTCACATTTATTACACATGACATTTACTACTACTACGTACAGCACACATCTACCATACTTCCATACTCATCACCTATTAACACTTTTTACAACAGTACACAACAATAATTTTCAATAATTTCTACGGGAACACCCTTCAGACAGATAAAAAAGCTGCTCAAGTAACAAGCAAAACTCAACATCAGAGGAGCACGAGACCATAACGCCAAGCATCAAGAGGAGGCAATTAACAAAGCATGGGTGTTCACTGCTTAGACCAACTCTAAATCGAAACTAATAGTAATGCATATGTAGGCACGAAATAAAGATTTTCGATGTGCACTTTTTTTTACAGAAAATATCATCTAGAGAAAAAGGTGTTGAAGTGAGGATAGAGTGAGAAAGAGATTTGACATTTAGACTTTTTTTTTCTTCGTAAATGTAGAAAGAATGAGAGAGATCGATAGACTTGATAGCGATCTATTCTTCGTATAAATTTTGATCCCATGACAACAACTTCAACACCAAAAAAGGGGGACGGGACAGCTGGGTTGACAATAAATATACTAAAAGATAAAGAAAATTCGTATTTTTTGTACTTTTTATATCACTTAATACACATTCAAACACTCACTATCGTCAGCCCATTTGGCTGATTTTTAGAATTTTCCTTTTTGAAAACTCTGCTCCATTTCATTAGATTACACCTTTGGGTTTTGTTCTTCATTATTTTTATGGTTTCTTCTCTTTCTTTTTATCCTCAAAAGATGTGTTGAACTAGCAAAATGTGCAGTGGAATTAACAAGCCGTTGCCTTCTAAATTATAGAGCTCGTCCGATGAACAATTATCAAGAAATCAAGTTAATTGGATGCCTAAGAGTATCTAATCGGAGTACATGTATGTTCGAAAGAGATAAACAACGCACACTAGATTACAACTTGAAGAATAATTCTTTTCCAACATACATATGCTCAATCAAATACTCTTAGGTGTCTAATTAACTTGATCTTCTACATGTTTGTTTTACTCGACTAGCACTATAATGAAACGAGTTCGATCACTAAAACACAGATTCGAAAATGATAAGACTGTACGAGACTATACGGGATACAATTCACGACCAAACTGTAGAAAAGCCATCTCCTCTATAAACATGGCAACCATGACCTTAATGGATCTTCCACCTATATGAATCTATGATAGGAGTACCCATTAAAGAGTTAAATATGTACATCAGCTCAGCATACAGTCATATAGTCCTGATAAAAGATAGGAGATGAAAACATGTTTTGAAAGCGAAAATTTATCACTCATAAAATACAGAAAAAGTTGAGATAAGGACAAAAGTTGGGATGTGGAGGGGCTGAATGGATGTTTTAACGGGGAAATTGCATTTCAGTGGAAGTTGGGACAAATAATACCCAACTTATGGAGAGATTTTTTCGAAATTACATAAATATGGAATAGAGGAAAGAAAATTCCCCATACATGAAACAGAAGAAAAAATATTCCCCATTCTTGGAGTTGGGTGTAATTAAATCTGGGTTTCCTAAGTTGTCATTTCTATGAATTTAAGTAGCCCTTATATGGGCCTAAGTTGTCCTTTCTATGAACTTAAGTTGCCCCTTCTATGAACTTCCTAGGTATTCAATTTCTTGAGCATTTCTTCAATCTCCTTACCATTTTTATTATTTTTTGAGAAATTTGGGATCTGGGTTACTTGCAGATTTGGGTGAAACGGACCAATTGAAATTCTTCATGCATGAAACAGAGGAATTTTTTTTTCAAAACATGAAATCGGTTTGTAGTCAAATCTGAGTTTGAACTTAAGTTGTCCATTCTATGGACCTAAATTGCCTCTTCTTTGGATTTAAGTTATCGCATCTATGAACTTAAGTTGCACCTTATTTTTTCTAAGAAAAGCAACCAGTGATGTAAATTGGTAGCTAGTAGCATAACTTCTTCACATTTTCAAGTAAAACCAAACAAGAAATTTCAAATGGCAATTCCTAGAATTTAAAAATAAAAATATAAAGTGGATGCTAGAAAATATATATCTTATTTTTTCTATCATTTCTCTTTCTAAAAAATTACCCAAAATACACTAATCTCAAAGTATTTTAAAAACTCAAATCTGCAAGTAACCTAGATTCCAAATTTCTCAGAAAATAATAGAAATGGTAAGGAGATTGAAGAAATGCTCAAGAAATTGAATACTCAAAAAGTTTATAAAATGGACAACTTAGGTTCATAGAAGGAATAACTTAGGTCCATATAAGGGGCAACTTAGACTCATAGAAGAGACAACTTAGGAAACTCAGATTCGATTACAACTAACTCCATGTATGGGGAATATTTTTTCTTCCGTTTCATGTGTGAGTTTTTTTTTTCTTCCGTTTCATATTTATGTAATTTCGAAAAAATCTCTCTATGAGTTGGGCATTATTTGCCCCAACTCCCACTTAATGCAATTTCCCCGGTAAATAATAGGGGGCAAACTAATAAAAAAGCACAGGTCACGAACTCTGGCAGCGCGTGTATTATGGGGACTTGGAGCATTTATTGACGGTGGTGGTATTCGAGTTTGAGTTCGTATTCGTTTGTTAAAGCCCATTCGAAATAGGAAAATTTTAAAATTAGCTTAATGAGCAGATAATATTAAATGTGTGAATGTGTATTAAAAGGTGTAAAGATACACAAGAATATATGTTTTTTTTGTCTTTTAGTATACTTATCGTCAGCCTAGTGGGTTGATAATAGCAAAACCATTCGAAATAATTTATCACTCTTTTCGTTTTAAGGATGATAATTTTTGATATTTTTGTCAATTTTAATTTATTATATCTTTCAATATGAATATCAAAAAATATGTAATATGAATTTTATTTGATAGTTTTCAATTAATTATATTATACAAAATTTTTAAAGTCATGAAAAATATTATAGATTGAAATATATAAGCGATGAAAAAGTGTACGAATTTCAAAAATTATCATCATTTATGGAATAGACGGAGTAGGTAAGAAATCATGTATAAATATTTCTTTTAATTTTGTTAAGTTCTAAAACCAATCTCAACAAAATTACTACTCGTTCAACTTATGTTGTTTAAAGAATTTACTCGTTTTATCAAAATTAGAATTTGAACATTATTTTTAAAACTTATATAAACTTAAAAAGTGAACTATTCGATTAGTTTGATTCGTTTATCAGTAGAGGTGATAAACGAGCCACACATGTAGTTGATCAAGCTTTGTTTAAAAATTTAATGAGCTTTAAATATATGTTTGAGCTTAGTTTATTTATAAGACGAACCGATCTCAAACAAGTTTTAATCAAGAAAAATGCAAGTTGATATCGAATAGCTTGAATATTTTATTTGATGATCCGAACGAGTCAAGTAGTAATTTATTCAAGCTTGGTTAAAATCTTAACAAGCTTTAAAAAATGTTTAAGCTTGATTTATTTATGTAATAAATCAATCTTGAACAAAATTTTAACGAAAATGTGCGAATTCAATTTCTCAAATTCAAATAGCTTGGTTCATTTAACGCTCTGTATGTCGGTCATAATTTGGGCTCAGTGGGATTATACTCCTCTTTTTTTACACTCTATACGCAATATAATCGCGTGAACTGTCTGTTGAAATAAAGGGCGGCTGTGGTATTTAAGAGAGAGAGAGAGAGAGAGAGAGTGAGAGAGAGCTACTGCAATTCTGAACAAGAATTCACTACTGAATACACATCACACCACACAGAACAAAACAAACAATAAAATACTGTTAAAGTGTACCAATATGAGGATTTTTTGAACTGAAATTTTTTTCCAATAGAAAGGTTTTGAGTGGGGTGGGGGAGAGAGAGTGATATTGTTAATGGTGGGAGGAGGGGGAAGATAAGAAAGATACATACATACATACATGCATACAGCGTTTATGTGTAGAACTTCATAGAGGGAAGAAACCTGGGGGGTTGTAGAGAGAGAAAGGGAGCAGGACTGTGGGGGGGTTTGAAGAAGGGAAACATGCCCTACTCCATTCCAACATTTCCATAACTCCTTACTAAATCCAAAAGGTCTCTCTCACCTTACCTGCTGTTTTTTTTCTTTTCTTTGGTTTTACCCTACATGTAATTTTTCCCATTTAAAAGGACATCTTCAAAGTAGGGGTCGAGAACTTCAAATTATATTTGTGTTATTCTATCTGCTGGGTTCTGATTTCTGGTAAAGATTGGAGCTTGATACGGTTAGGTGGTGGTTTTAGCGGTTGCTGGTGTTGAAATCAGGTGGTTTCTGGTACTGGGTAACGGCTGCATGTGTTGTTGATTCCACAGTTTTTGCTGTTTTGATTATTCAAATGTTTGCGTTTTCTGGAGACATTCTTGGGTGTTTATGATTCAAAGGGTTTCCAGCCATGGGCTTCTTGGGAGAGTCCCTGGAAAACAGTTCTTGGCTAATCCCCACATGTTTTTATTTTCTGCCTTCTTTATACTCCTCTGATTGGTGAATAAATGACTTTTAAGGATAGGTTTTGTGCTCAATCTGATTTTGCTTAGTGGATTATCCTTTAGTCTTTCTTCCTTCTACTTTCCTTTTCCTTGTCCTTGTCCTTTCCTTTCTTTTCTTTTGGGGGTGCACTCTGTTCGATTGTTCTGTTATGTGATTGGTTTAATCTGCTGTTGTTTTCTGGCAATTTTTCTATCCATTGGGGCACTGGTTATTAGGTCCATCAGGTGGTGGAGAAGAATCCCTGATTTGTTTGTGATAGAGGAAATAAGGATATGGATACTAGTTAAGAGCGTTAAATTAATTTTTGAACGCATTTGGTGGTTATTTCTTAAGTCTTTTGGCAAATTGTTGTATCTATTTGTCAGATCCGTTCATCCTTGGTGGGGCCAAGGGATGAAGCAGGTGAGCTGTGTGGAAAGGATACTGATGGAGAAAGCAGTTAGGGCCCGTTTGGTTCGCATAGCTTATATTTCTTACAGCCAAGAATAAGAAAATCATTTACCTACCAGTTGCTTATTCTCTTATTCTGTGTCTTGATCTTCTTTGAAAGCAATTAAGCAACCCAACTCCACCATAAGCAACAGGCAAACAAGCATGTGAACCAAACCTGCCCTTAGTTTCAACTACGTGAATGCCACCAGTCAATTTTTATTAAAGGTTCAAGTGTTTTTGTTGCTCTTGCGTTTCTGTAACTTTTATCTCTTAATTGATAGTAAAACATTAGATTGCTTGTATGTTTACCTTTGTTTGCTAATTTAGCAATACTTCAATAACTGGATTGCCGCCAAACCACACTTGGGATTTCTGTTTTCTTGTGAGTAGGTTATATAAAAACAGTGGAAGTCACTGTGTAGCCATTTACCACCCAGAAGAATGCAGGATTACTATAAGAAAGATTGCGATCTTAGTTCTGCCCATTCAATGGCTCCATGTGTTGCTGGTTGTGCATCTTGGTGGACTTCTGCTGCATCTCAAGTCGAACAATCGTCTCTATCAAAAAATTTAAGCTTGAACATTGCGACCCCCAATCAACATGGTCACGTGGCAAAGCAAATGGGATTTCAATTTCATGACCAGGACTCATCCTCAACTCAATCAACTGGTCAATCCTACCATGAAGTGGCTAGTGTAGAAGACAGCAACCGTTGCGGACAAAGCATATTCTCAACGCAATTAGGTAATTATGTCCATTTGCTATTTTTTTCATTAATTTCAGAACATTGAATTATGATTTGTTAACTAGAAGTTGATTTGAGAATTACGAAAAGGAAAAGGGAGTATGCTTGCTTAACTCCTTTGATTGTGTAAAGGCACAGAATTGCCGTGGTTGATGGAATTGGTAGATTTACTGCAACTGCCTCCCGTGTTTAGCAAGAAGGTTGAGGGATTAATGGTTGACTTTTGGAAGTTGAAAGTAGTTATAAGGTTACATTGTTATGTAATCAGTGTACAATGACAGCAATGTCAACAAAGTGTGTAAAATGAGCTTGCTTCAATAGAATTCATGCTTTATGTGTCTTACCACCATTTTTTTGACATACTGTGAAATTTGTAATCTTGGTTTCTTTTGGCAAGAGATCACTGATGCACCTATATGATCGACTTGTCCCCTGAACATGCATAGATGTTCAGCTGTTTGTTGAAGCCTAGAAAATGCAATAGAAGTAGTGTTGTGATTTACTTTGGGCATCGGCGGGAGGCTAACAGTTCTCAAGGACAAGTAACTAATGGGCAAATATGGGTTTTCCTTTTCATTTTTCATCTCTGGTTTCTCTGGCTGAGCATGGAGAAGGTGTATACTGTAATAGACATACAGATAAAATACAATGAACAAAGAATATACTTTATGGCTTCCCTAACACTAAAGTATGAACTACCTTTCCGTAGTGGTTTTATAAAAGTTGCGCAATCTACTTCCCACTGAAGCTTTTTTGTGTTTAGACTTGCAATCAAATTGGGATTTTCTTCTAAATGAATATCTTGTTTTTTCTTCTGTACCTTTAACCTGCCTTGTTCATTGGCTAAGTATCCTGTTTTTTCAGGACATAATGAAACTCAGGGGAAGCTTGAAGTGGGTCAAGTCAAGTCAGATGTATCGATGGGAACTGAGGAATGTCTTCTGCCTCCTTCACATGTTGGTTATAGACAATCATTCGTAAGTAGAATAGGGGCTATTCGTTCTAAACTAATTCTCACCTGTTCACTTATCATCTTTATAATGAGTTATGGTTTTCTGTTTCAGGCTTGCATTCCACTTTCATACACGGATCCTTACTATAATGGATTACTAGCTGCTTATGGGCCACAGGCTATGGTTAGTACATGTGATGCAATTCTGATTACTTTTTCCTATTGTATTCTAGACTTCCAGTAACCTCTAACATGAGTGTAGTTTAAAGGTGCAAATAAATTTCATTATAAAGAATCTAATTCTCTCAATTTACATAAAATGATTATAGAATTGTTCTATTTCTTTCAAGGAAAATGAATAATCGCTAGTGACTAGATATTTAATTGATCAGGATGTCAAAAATTACGTTGGAAACCTGGTAGTAGTTATTTGCATTTGAAAAATGTGGGGTTTTTTTTTTTTTTGTAGCGATCTTTGTATTGGTACTATTCAATTGTATGATCATGCTTTTTTGTGGTGTATCTGCTTCTATGTAATGCTGTGTTTTTTTTTTAATTGGCGGAAGTCAAAATAGAGCATTTTGGAAGAGGAGTTGAATAGTTAGATTAGCATCTTGGAAGATGAATTGAACTCCTGACCTTCTTTCTCCTAGCACCTAAGTGCACCCTTGCTGTGTAGATGAAGCATTAGATCATAGCCTGTTTGAAAAAAAAAGAAAATTTTATTCTGCTGGCCTTGGATATTGTTAGGAAAAGGAGGTTTGGAAAAAAAAAAAGAAGTCATCCCATAAGAACTGCTCGAGTTTTTATTGTTTATTTTTATAGTTTCACCTCCTTTGTTTGATTCTGCTTTTCTTCCAGCAGTTTCTTGTGTTTTGGTACAGATGTAGAGTTCCTTGTTTCCTAGTTGTTCATTTAGTGTATGAGGTATAACACTATATCCTCAAGGTGTCAATTCAAGAATGTTAATAACAGCAATACATATGGTTGAAGTAGGGAAGAAACCAAAATGATTAACTTTTTTTTTGTTGTTGGTAAATGCCACGTTTTGTAGCCTATCAGGCCACTTTTCAGTGGTTGTAACTTGTAACGATTCTGATCTTCTTGTCTGGTAATCAACGTATGATCTGCTTGATTTCTTAATCCACACAACTTGTAGTGCTTTACCGTCCAAGAGGTGTTTTCCTTTTATGAGATACTTACCATTGCCATATTGCCAGATTCATTCTCCCCAAATGGTGGGGATGGCAAATGCTCGTGTGCCACTTCCCCTCGATCTGCCCCAGGATGAGCCCATTTATGTTAATGCAAAGCAGTACCGAGCAATTCTAAGGCGAAGGCAGTACCGTGCAAAGCTTGAAGCTCAAAACAAACTTTCAAAAGCCCGAAAGGTACTACTTTTGAGCCTTCATATTTCGAAAAAAGCTACAGTGTGTATATTCTGGAAGATATGTTTTGTGGCTTTAGTTTAGTACTTCCGTTGTTTAGTTAAAATACACTGGGTACCATAGAAAAGAGGAGTTATGCAGTTTTGTGGTTGGTTATGCAATTTGTGGTTTTTGTTTCATATTTTTGTGATGTGATTGGTTATGTATTTTGTGGTTTTTTTGTGGTTATGTATTGAAATGAGACAAATAGGTATGTGGGGTGCGTATATGATGGTTACGAACAATTGTGATAGTTTCAGAAATTTTAGTTCCATGTGTACCATAGGGCTTTCCGTTATTTTTCAGCTTATGTTTCCTGTTGCTATTTGACCTGAAAAAAGGCGTTGGTTTTAACTTATTCTTGTTCTTAATCTCTCAGCCTTATCTCCATGAGTCCCGCCATCTACATGCATTAAAGAGAGCTAGAGGATCTGGTGGACGATTTCTTAACACAAAGAAACTCCAAGATTGCAATTGTAATGATGGCATGACCAATGGACATGACAAATCGGGCTCAAACCGACTCTCTTTGACCTCTATGTCAGAATCTGAAGTTCACCCGCCTGACAACTACAAAGATGGTGCTTCGACAACCTCTTGTTCCGACATCACGAGTGCCTCCAACAGTAACAGTTTCTCCCATCAGCATGAGTTCACTTTCTCCCTCTACCCTCCTTGCATTGGTGGGGCCATGCAAAGTGGCGGGTTCAATTCGCGTGGCGTCAACCAGCCTTATCTCTCTGCCCACCTGTGAGAGATGGAAGGCAACATTTGAATCAGCTGTTCATGTTGATCAAATAGGGAAGTCATCCTTGGCTATGTTTGCTCTGTGTTTGCTTGCTTTTGTGGTGTTTTATTTAGTTCTTGTTCTATGGGTTAGCTGGAAAACATGATATGTGAAGGTTTTAAGTTTGTTATTGGTGATTGGGGACAACGTACATGCATTGCTCTCGTGCCCTAATTTCTGGTTCGGCTTTTGAATGTAAGGTGTGTGTAAGACTTTGCCACGATTATTTGCTTTGATCACGAAGGTGAAGACTTTGAGAACCAAACCGATTCATGAAACTCATAGAACCCGGGTCAATTCAAATCATTTATAGCGCTATTAAAATGGGATGAGCTAGGCAAATTGAAAACTTACTTTTGACAGAATTCCATTGAAAGTCACAAAAAGCTAGTTTTACGGACACTGTATTATGCATGAGTTTAGTTTTAAAGGGTATATATACCCAACCGCGAGCCTAAAATGCAGTTTGACATTCTTATTGAATACTTTCGCGAGAATTTTGTATAGAGGGGGAAAGGTCAAGGATTTATTGGCGTGAGATCGGCGTGAGATATCACATTGTTCGAGGAGAAAATTGAAATCATTGGCAAAAATTCACTGACCAAATTATTTGCACTATAAATCGAAAGTTAGAATTGGATTTGTAGTTCGGCAGATTTTTGTTCCCCTAAATCTAATCGTCTTTTGAATCGGGTTAAGTTAAAGTTTGCGTAATTAATCAAACTCAAGCACCAAATTTTTCATATTTCATATTAGTTCATGAAGTTAGGCACGGCCCGATAGTCAGTTCAATATCACTTATCCATGGGAAGATTAGATCCAATAATACCACATATTTTTCGTATTACATATAGTTGTTCAAGTTAACTGCAATCCAGAGCTCTCTCTTTTTAGAAAACCCTAGCAGCCTCTCCTCTTTCATCTCTCTCCCCCTAGAATTTTCACCACCCATATGCGGTGGCGGAAGTGGAGGGCTTTACCCTTGATAGGCATTTCCTTCCTTTGTAGTGACGACTTTTCTTGCTTTCAATAACTCCTAATTTTCAATGAATATTTTCTCTCTCGATCTCACACATATGAGAGTTTCTTCGTGTTATCTCATCTTTTCCTTCCTCTTGGCTTTACCTTCATCACCGAGGAGCCAGTTCAGATTCCAACAGTGAAGGTGGGGATGGTTCCCTAACGAAGGGAGGCGGTGGCGGTCCAATGACAAATCAAATGCTACGTAGAGAAAAAAAATTGCAACCCAATTATAAGGTCCAGGGGAAAGATTAGATCTCTAACAAAGTCCAAACAAAGCCCTAATCGTATTCGGGCCCATAATAATAAAGGCAGACCCAGTCAGGCCCATTAGCCGTTGACCAGTCCAAACACTGGTCCATCCATTTATCTGTCTCGGACTCATCCCCTCTCTCTCAAATATAGTTAAACCCGTCTCCCCTCTACAGATTCAAATCCGCCCCACCATTCTCTCTCTCTCTCTCCTCAATTGCAGTCTCTCTCTCTCTCATTCCTTTCTCCCTTCTCTGAAAGTACGTGCTTTTGTTTTGCTTCAAAAATTCATTACTCTCACCCTTCACGAATCCTCTCTCTCTCTGTCTCTCTAAAACCTGTGTAATTTACATTGCCGTCCTCTCTCTCTCTATCTCTCTTTGTTTTTCTCACTCACTCTCTGTGGTTATAAAAGAATGGACGGAGGAGCGCAGTACAATCCGCGTACAGTCGAAGAGGTTTTTAGGGATTTCAAAGGCCGTCGAGCCGGCATGATAAAAGCCCTCACCTCAGGTTCTTTTACCTGCTCTTCCTTTTCAGTTTTTGTTTTACCGTTGCTTTTTTACGTTTTTTTTTTACGTTTTTTTTTTGTTTCAATTGTTGAAACGTGTTTCGTTTTCTCTTTTTGTTTGCAGATGTCGAAGAATTTTACCAGCAGTGTGATCCTGGTTTGTATTTTTTTCCTTTTACCATTTTTTTTGGGTTTTAAATTTTTACCGGCGTGTGTACAATTATGTTACTCCGGTTAAATTTTTGCATGTCGTTCGTTGAAGAAAATTACCTGTTCTTGTTTCGATTACGGGAAAAGCACGTTCGTGATTTTGTTTCGGTTGTAATTATCCATTTTTTGAAATGTTTGTGTTGGAGAAATTTTTAACTTATGTCAGTGTTTTCCAGGTAATGATTTTTGCACTCCCCGTTTTTCTTAAAAGTGCATTTCATTTTTTGTCGTGTTAGAAGTTACGCATAACACAAGCACTAAATGACAAATTTTGAGGTGTGTTTACAAGAAAGTGGTGTGCGAAAATCATTTTTCTATTTTCGCTATGGTTGTTGGATTGTGCGGTTTCTATTTGAACAGGGATTGTTTAGTTAAATAAACAAATTAGTAAGCTGTATTTGGTTGGTAGTTTGCTTGCAGAGGATTGGGTATTCATCTGTCTATGTGATGGGTTTATATACTGATGCTACGGAATTTGTGGGTGCATAACATTTGGTTTGGGTACCTAAGGTTAACTATCTGAACGGAATTGTTCAAGGCTTCTTTCAGGATTCTCTGCCATAAATTTTCCTGTTTTTAGATTCTGTGGCCTAGTTTGTGATGAGTAGTGTGTCATGACTCACATAGACTAATATTATATCAGCCATTCCAATAACTAGACAATTCAGCACCATGATGTAAAACTTTCAGAGCTAGAAAACTTCCAATCATCATGAGTGATGGATCATAAATGTGCTAATAGACGATTTATAGTTTTTCTGTAGCATTTGTTTCGATAAAACACTTAATTTCTAGCTTTGTATTTGTGAGATTATCCGTTCTTCTATACAATGTCGTGAGGATGAGTGTGTTCTAATCCGTTCCTCTTTCTGTGAGAGCAAACTGTGAAGCAAACAACTTGTTAGTGCCAACTGGCTGAAGTCGGCCAGAGGACACTCCAATGTGTGTTGGACACCAAGATTTTGTAGCTATTAATACAGCAAAAGTTATGGAAACTGTTGAACTGCTCTCAGAAAGCGTGCTACTCGTGCTTGTGCAATTGCATGCCTACTTACATTTCTATCATCATCATTTTCAGTTAAAGGGTTCATTATTCCTTGTTTTGTATTTCTTCTCTCCAAGTTTTAATCCATCATGATGTGGTTTGTTTTAATGGTTTGAAATATGTGTAATGGAAACTCATTTTGATTGTTTTGGTTATCCTACCATTATATGCTTCAAGGCCTTCTATAACCTAGTATGGCTAGAAGTAAAAAGTTTCGTTATTTGATCTGTGTGGTGAAGTTGTGTTACTGTAGAAATATGATTTTCCCAGTTTCCGTCACTCAGATTTCATGGCACTTAATTTTTTATGGTTGTTTCTCTCCAACTTTTGGTTTCCATATCAATATATGCTTTTATTGTGTTACACAGAGAAGGAAAACCTGTGCTTGTACGGATTTCCAAGTGAGCAATGGGAGGTCAATTTACCTGCTGAAGAAGTGCCTCCAGAACTTCCAGAGCCTGCATTGGGTATTAACTTTGCCAGAGATGGGATGCAGGAAAAGGATTGGTTATCTTTAGTTGCTGTCCATAGCGATGCATGGTTGCTTTCTGTTGCCTTCTACTTCGGTGCTAGATTCGGGTTTGATAAAGCGGACAGGTAACTGTAGTTGTCATGGATTGCTAACTTTAAAAGTTTTTTTTTTTGGTTGTTGTTAGGATGTGGTTAGTGGTGAAAGCTATGATGACAATACCAATTTAGTTCCATGACATGAGCCTCAAAACTATTATTCAATGATGCAGTTTTTGCTGTTTTTATGGATAATGAAATAAATAGATAATAGGCAGGGATCACCGGTAAGGTAGCACCAAAGAGCATCCGGCATAGATAATGACCACGTTTAAATATGCATATCAGATAGTGGTTCCTGTATTGTATTTGGTTCTACTTTAGATAGATGATTTCTACATTGAACCAAGAATTTTATCATTCGTGCAGGAAGCGGCTTTTTAACATGATAAATGATCTCCCTACGGTATTTGAAGTTGTAACTGGTGCTGCAAAGAAACAACAGAAGGAGAAATTGTCTGTCCCAAATAACAGCGGCCACAAATCCAAGTCAAATTCTAAAGCGGTAAACATGATATTTTCTTGGGTAGTACCTAATTGTGGTTACATATGCTTGTGTGGGTACTGGGTGCAGTGGGTAGGGACTGTCAAGTGTCAAGGTTGGACCAAAGTCCTCTAGTGTGTTTCTTTTTAGAATTGAGCTTATGGAAATCATAACGTTCTCCCTGGCGGTAGTAACGCTTCTTTTCAAGCTTGATTTTTTATTTTTTTTTCCTTTTCATGTCGATGTTGAACATCAGCTTAGTTAGCTTTAGAAGAAGTTAGCTTTGTTGATTGCCAAGCTGTTAATACGAGAATTAGCGAATTTAAAGCCTTCTCAGGATTTTGTTTGTGCCTTTTGAGATGTGAGGAGATCTTGATATCATTTTGACTTAGAGCGCGACCACTATTCCAAATAATTATGTCTAATTGCCCCTTCTTCTCTTTGTTGGTTTTTGGCGTGCACATAAATTGGTTTGGGTCTCTAAGCCAGCCATCGCTGATGCCTTTCGGCTTTTATTTGGGGCATGGTTTTGCAGCATAATGTCCCTTTAGCTCCTTGGTTCTTGGAAGTATAGGGGGGCCACTGTTTCAGTAGTTTTCTGAGAGTAGCCACTTTGTGCATATATTGCCAAAGGTTAGATTTGTCTCTAATGGTTCTGTTAATGTTGTTGTATTCTGTTTGCCCAGCTTTATGTAATGCGTTGTAGAAGTAGCCTACTTGGAACTTTCCATCCTTTTCACATAGACCCTGATCTTGCCCTTATTATCCATTCAGTTATCCTTTCTTCTCTTTGTTGCTTTATGTGTGCTTTTTATTTTTTGCTTGACCAAAGGAGCATGGATCCGACTCTCAGGGAAAGTTTTCAAAGCCACAGCCAAAAGACGAAGAGGAAGGCTTGGACGAGGAAGACGAAGATGAGCATGGGGAGACCTTGTGTGGGGCGTGTGGGGAGAACTATGCGTCGGATGAATTCTGGATCTGTTGCGACATATGTGAGAAGTGGTTCCATGGTAAGTGTGTGAAGATTACCCCTGCAAGAGCTGAGCATATTAAGCAGTACAAGTGTCCATCCTGCAGCGGCAGCAACAAAAGAGCCCGTCCTTGATATAGCTGGGAAGTATGGGTTCTCTCTCTAGCTTTGTACCCTTGATGCAGTCAGTTTTTTTTTCCTTCTTTCTGATTTGGCAGAACTTGTGAATGTGTACTTTTTTCTGGTTTGGGGGGATCTCACTTTTCGTTAGACTTAGTTGTTGTAGCTTCGCAAAAAAATTGCCCCCATTTTATTTGAAGGAACTGCTATCTTCTCCTTGTTGAATTTACTAGAAATTTTAGTCTCTTAGATCATGGTTTGATACAAGGCTTCTCTTCTCTCCCCTTCTCTTTTCAATTGAAGTTGATTATTTTGATTCCTCATTAAAAAATCTTTTGGAATGAGATTTTTTGAAGAAAGTAAAACGGCGTGGGCTGTTTGCTGTTGCCTTCACCTGGAAGGTTATTATTGATTGCATGCATACATGCATATAGAGACCCGATCTGTTGAGTTGGCCGTGCTATGAATTTATCAAACAGAAAGTGTAACTACAGGTCCCACATAATTCACTAAATGTAAAATAATTTTTCAAGAGTATTCGCGAAAAATCAGCTCAATTCGATATAGGTGCTTGATTTAATCATCTAACCATGATCTGTGCACAAAATTTGTGCAGTTAGCATCTCTCTTAATCAAATGATTTGTTTTACCCAAAGGGTTTCTTTCATTGTTATTTGTTCTTCCTTCCAAACATTGAGAATTCTGCTATTATAACATTGTGAAATTGGGCTCTTAAAGACGGTATAATTTTTCATGTCATTTCAAGATCTACTATTATTTAGGAAGGGCTTGATTGCCTGGTGAACATACAACCGTAAGCAGTACAAGAAATCAAAGAATACAATCAATTCGTTTTTCCAAAATGTTTGTCTGGTCTACATAACAAGGATTTTAAATACAACGCTTTTTTTTCAAGAATTTTTTAAAACTTTTTTCAAGAATTGTGGCAGGTTGATATATAAATTTACCAAAACTGTAATATTTACACGGCCAGAAACAGCTATACATTATGCCTGCCATTTCTCTTCCCTTTTTTCCTCGCTCGCTTTCACTATAAATGTATTCTATTTGTGGATGCACTGTTCCGTTTGCTAATTTTTAAAATGTCAAAATCCTTTAAGCAAAAGAAGAAACAAAAGACACCTAAACAGAAGAAAATAACAAATAAAGGCCAAGACAGAAGGCCAAAAACAAACCAAACCAAACTAAGGGACTCCTTTCCTACCCTCAGCAAGAATCTGAAGAGGATCAGAGGTCGGCAAAACCACCCATCCTTGCACAAGAGCCCTTGCCTTTCCCGGATGAAGCCAATGTGCAGCCTCGTTATCTTCTCTTGGGATCCATTGCATAAACAAGCCCAAATTGGTTTTAAAAGACATAATCCAAGAGAACCGTAGCAACTTCCCAAGGTGGATCCAACTCCAGAACGCTTAATGAAATCAAACTAGAATTATCACCCTCAACAATGAAATCCTGTAGGATAGAAGCCTTGATGAAGAGGCATGCATCCCTTAAAGCAAGGGCTTCTGTTCCTTTTGCTAACTTAGCAAACCGTATTTCTCAAACAAAAGAAAGAAGCTGTGTCATCTAATTGATTAGTCTCTTGAGTATTGCATTAGCTCAAACCACTGCAGCAACAAATTGAAAGATCAAGAAGAAATCAGTTTATACAGTAAAAACACCATGATCAACAAGAGAATATCACAACAAATAAGCTGCAATTGTTTGTTACTGTACAAACTTACCTGTCTCAATAAATCGGCCAGGGTTCTTGGAAGTGCTTCTATGTTCTTGAGGACTATATAGTACGGAAAGGGGAACGAGTCGAGGTACTTTGCAAACTTCATATTTTCACCCTGAAATGATGCTTCCTGGAGACCCAAAAATGCATAATTAAGTTCATGGCAGAGGAGCTATTTTCATTCAGGAAGTATAAAAAAAAAAGAGAGGGAAAAACTAGTCAAGAAACTATTTCCGCACTCCCCTTTTGTACAAAAAATGGTCCTTTTTTCTTAATATTATTACATTAAAATAAAAACTGCCTTCAACTCGTTACTTTTGGGGAACATTCTCACAAATCAAAAGGGCAATTTTGTGAAATGGGGTGTATTTTTAGAGAAGAGGGAATGTGACAACCACAATAAATAAAGAGATACCATGAGATCCATTATGGACTCTTGAGGGCTATCAAGAAGCAGAAATGCGACCATGCGCTTTCTACTCAAGACATCCCTTACGCAGCGCTTCAAGTTTTCCTGCATTTGATTTGGGTAGAAACAAGAATCAGTCAAAAGTACAAAAAAGTACAAACCATATAGCTGCAGGAGATGAGCATAGTTGCTGCTGTCAATGTGACAGAAAGAGGTTACCTTTTCGTGGAACCGACCATCAGCTATTATCAGAACAAGCTGTTGCAGAGGATTCTGTCCTGAAGGGAGTCGTGCATTAGCAACTGCAACATCCAGCATGTTATTCACATACTTCAAGAGATCAACCACCGGTTCATCTGCTATGGTATTCTCTTGCTTAAATGTCAAGCTTGAGATCATCTGTACAAGTTAGTCAAATGTCAGATCAAAAAGAAAAAGTGGACATATGTATTTCTTTCCATGGATGGAGAGAATAATAGAACGGCACCAAACAAAGCATATCCTTTGGAGCGATTTTTTTTTCCAATGCAATGGTTATTTGTGATGCCCTCTCACATGATATGGATCCCATTTCTATGTAGGTCACACCCCATGTGAGAGAGGGTTTATAAATAATTGTTGCATTGAAAATTTTCTCCTTCGGAACATGCTAAGGCCCGTTTGGCTTGCCTTGCTAATATTTTCATATTTTTTCATAGCTAGTGAATTTTATTCATTTGTTTTTTTGTCAAATTTCATCCTTGTCCTAATGAGATTTATTCATTTAAAAAAAAAAAAATCATCCTTGTCCTAATGAGAAGAACCAGGAAAATAAAAGTTTTTGGGCCATATTGGAACAAAGACCAAGAAGCAAAAATAATCCATGTATTTCACTTATTTGTCTTGTTTCCAATTACTTTACCCATCTTCCTAGAGTTTGTGAGTGTTTGTGTACGTGTGTAAACTTGGTGTTAGCAAAAATACAAACCTTGACCCCGGCCTCTCCTGTGAATGGCTTATCAAATTCGTGGAGTACCCTAATGTTTCCCTTCTGCCCAAAGCTTGCAACAGCCAAGTTCCCCACTTCCAATTGAGACATTGCACGGCATACCGTCACCAACGCTTCAATAGCAACATCACCACACTGACTCTCTGACATGCTACGGGAATCGTCCACAGCAATGACAACTTGATAATCACGTTTGTTGGGCCGGGTCCGCCTCAGCCATATCTTATCTTTCCTATAATGGCTAGCAATGTACGGGATCACCTGGCAATTCCCAATATAAATTTTCAATTAGAAAAGAAATGAGGCCATAAATGTACTGCAATTTTTTTTATATGTATTCCTTTTACCTTCTTCATATTAATCCTTTTTCCAGTCTTGTAATCACCTTGGAGCTTGCTAGCTAGAGTGGGCTCCATGACCAAACGCAACTGTTCTGCTAATTCCTGCGACAACCTCGTTGTCTGCAGTTCATATTTTCTCCAGAGAACAGTAGCATTTTCATTAACATCACCAGGAATTTCCTCAAGATTGTGAGGAGTCCCAAGCTCCCTGTCTAGCAGGGAAAGTTGACCAAGTTGGCCAATGTCCTCAGCCATGTATGATCTCTTCAAGGACACCAAACTCTCTGACAGGCTTCCATCACTTACGTTTTGGCTGTGAATTGCTTGGGATTCTTCTGGTGGTTCCTCTAACTGTTGGATCTCCACCTGTGCCTTAATCTTCTCTGTGTGGTTGGAGGCCAAAGTTTTAACAGGACGCCTTTCTGAATCCTGATTTTCAATCTCCATATCGTTAAGATCTTCTCTATCCAATGTCTTACCATCTTCATCAGGTTTGTCAACATTGATGTTCTTGTCCGTCTGTTCAGATGTAGCAGGACCCAACGCCTGAGCCGTTCCCTTATCAAACTCGGAGGTGTACCCAAACTCGTCTGCATCCTCATCTACCACATCATCTGGAGCCTCTACCTTGTTCTCCTGAAGATCAACCGTCACTTTGACTCTTTCTTTCCATTCCTCAAGCGCATCACCAATGTTACGACAAGGGTTTGGTTGGAGCTTCTGAGATGAAGAAGAATCATGATGTTGAGGCGACTGATTTTGCGGTTGTTGATCATCATTCATTCTCCCTCTCTTTGATGAGTCAGGCACTGTGATTTCAACCTCAGAGGCATTATGTTGGCCTTCCATAGGAGCAAGGTCATTCTGAGTGTCACTCGTATTAGACCACTTTGCTTCTACAGCTTCCGGCGCAATCTCTCTTAAATCTGCCGCACGAGAGTCACCCTTCGGTTTTGTTGTGGATTCAGCATTTGGCACTTGGTCAACGGTTTTGTCAGAAGTGGATGATTTAAGCACATCTTTCTCTGGCCCCACCAAGTCCATCTCTTTAGCCTCTTCGTTAGTACCACCCATCCCATCCTTCTCACTATTTCCACCTTGTTCCTCATCTTCAGTCTTTTCTGGGCATTCATCCATCGACTCGTTCTTCTCTTCATCACAATTCGCAATTTCATCAGACTCATCAAGCTCATCTGGGTCCGCATCTTCTACGGAATCTGCATTTTCTTGTTCATTCATCTCAATATCTTCAGATTCTTTGTTAGGTTCATCAACATTCAATCCCGTAGGGTCGGCAAAAGCTTCACCTTTGTCCAAGTTCATGTCATCCATATTCTCAGCAGTGTCGAGATTGTCGTGTTCGTCAAATTCATTAGGGTTAATTTCTCCAGCTTCATCGGCAGGAGTGGTGGAATCCGACTCTTCTTTTGCTCTAAGCTCTCTACCACTGGAATCTGTGTCTTTGACTGAAGGCCCAGACTCATATTTGTCTTTTGCATTCTTAGGGTTTTCTTCATCATCCTTATTATCCCAGAGTTTCTCATCGATGATTTCGCTCTCGGCACCAGCTTCCCCCATTGCAGAGTCCAGTTGCTCATCCTCACCATCTTCATCTTCGTCATCTCCTGATTCCTCACTAACACTAAATGTATCACCAGCAAAATCCTGTTCCATCTCAATACCTTTGTCGTTTTTGCTGGGAACTTCACCTAAGTCAGCTTGTCCGTCATTCGGCTGCAGAAGCACAAAGGAGAAAAAGATATTAGGAACCAAATTTCCATTATCTGCTAGAAGATAAATTGCATCAATACTTATGGGCTCTGAAGTCCGGATCCATACCTTTTCTGAATCCCCAAGGAGTTGATCTTCGTCAGTTATTTGATCACTGACATCAGTTTGCCCTGCACCCTCTCCCATACCTGTGCCTTTTGCCTCTTGAGTTTTATCAAGGTTAGATTCCTCCATTGCTTCTTCATTACAGATCCCATATCCTTTCGAATATAATGAGGCAAAAATCTCAGCAAGGAAATGAGTTATTATAGATACCTGCCATTAAATTTACAAGAGATGCCCAGAAGTCAGAAATGAGAGAGAGAGAGAGAGAGAGAGAGAGAGAGAGAGAGAGAGAAGCAAAGAACAAAAGAAAGCAAATAGAGAATTGCATATAAAATCAGAGGTTTGTGTGACAACAATATAGAAGCTCTTTGCAGATTCTGTCAAACTGAAATTTACACAGATCTAAAATCCTGAAAATTTAGAGTGATCTAACATACCATTCTGTGGACAACTAGGAAATCATGCAGAAGACTTTGGCCAAAGTTCAATACAGCATCAACTAGGGAATAGAGATGCTTCATATGTGCTCCAACTAGGACAGTGAGATGGGGGCTTTCATTGCAGTTGTTCACAAGCTTTACCTGATGAAGTCATATCAGATGATAGATTAAACTAAGAAGGAATAAAAAAAATGAAAGAGTACAAAAACAAATCTTCCAAGAACAGTGCAATAATATAACTTACAGCAAAATCAATTGCCTTGACTACTGCATCAGATATGATGTCTAAACGCAGATTCGCTACATATGTCTCAAATAGAGCCTTCCACAGAGTGATGTTCCCAAGTGACTCTACAGAAAACGTCTCAATGCTATTCCAAGTGCCTATGCTGTGAAATGCCTCCACAATATGCTTATAAGTTTCTTTGACAGCTTCACTAAACCCAGCTTCAAGTGTGCACACAGTTTCTGCGCGACAATCCGTGCCGTTCTCATTATGTCTTGATTGCAGGTTACCATTATAATCTTCTTCTAGTAAGCTAGCCTGCAAAAGATCAAACTGTTTGGTTTTATAGTCCTATATCAACAACTTCCTTTATTCTTTAATTCAAGGTTTGTATATAGACGCTTTGTATTGCATAAACTACGTTCAACAAATTGGTTGGCTAGATTAAAAAGACTACATTGGAATCTGAAGCAACAGATTCATTGTGGTCAAATCTTTCTAAGATGGGGTCCATGGGGAAAACATACTGAAAATATGTATACATTTATGTATGTATGTATAGGGAAAGTCTATTAACACAACAATTTGCAACAATATGCACAACTTGTTGAGGTGGCACTGTATCATTGGGCAATGTAAAATGGCGTCTCATTCATTACCAATGATGCAATCCCACCCAAGCATGTTGTGCAAAGTGTTGTGCTAGTGGCATACTTCATATGTATATGTATGAATATACTACCTTCTTTAATATATCATCAAACCGACCAAGTAGAACCTCTTTAACAGATCCTCTATCCTCATCTTGCTCGCGCAAAGCACACAGATGCCTCTCAAACTCTTTTACCATCTGGAAATTCTGCAAGACAAACTGCTCCATTTGCTTCGAAATGACACAAGGATACAAAGGTGCTGTCACTGAGGTTAGAACTCTTTCCCGGCCAAGCAGAAGATTATCCAGTAAATCCTGGTGGAAAGTTTCCATTAGTAAGAGCACTTGGATACCGAGGGGAAACACCACTTGAAAGAAAAAAAATAAACCAAACGAGTTTTACTACTATGACTAATATGAGCACCTTAGATTTCTGAAAGTCTGGAATAAACTTCTCGAGGAAAATGCAAACCCTATTTGCTGCACCTTTGACACTTTGGCATGTGTTGAAATGAATACTTTCAACTGTTTTTAGCAGCAGACAATCTTCGACCAACATAGAACACAAAGTTCCAAGTAGTTGCTGCATACAGTAGCGTTGTCACAATCCAAGGCTCTAGACAATAAAGTTTCATAGCCACCATTTTAAATAAAGGGGAAAGCTTACCTTTTGTTGCCACATGCAATTATATGTGGTATGCTGGTTCTGTGCAAAATAGCACTCGCTACTTGCAACAGTGTCACAGAAAAGGGAGCTGGAGAATAGATTTTCAAAAAGTGTCGCACATTTCCTTAAGCTTGTCAGCTGGTCGGCCAAACCATATGTGGCAGCCCGTTGCTGCTGCTGTATTTCAATAAGATGGTCAAGGAAAGAACCTGATCTGTTAACCTACACAAACAATGAGATATCATACATGTCAGGTATAGTCTTAATAGATATTACAGTCTGGAAAATTTTGAAATACAATACGATCTAATTGTTGAAGTGAACGAAATCCTGTTAGCATTTTCTTTAGAATCGGTAGCAAAACTTTTTTGTGTGAGCTCAGTTTGCAAGTGCGGAGTGAAGACGGAGGGTTGATTGGACAGAAAAATCATCCTGCAACATTGAGTCTCTCAAACATAGGACTCTGAAAGCAACAAAATAAGACAAATCTATATCCTAACCATCATACTACCGAAAAAATATTAAGTTAAAAATCTACAGAACTTCATGTACATAAGATTTATTTACCACAGTTGGCATTAATCTCCAATATTTACCTGATATATTAACCAGCATTTGAGCACTAAGCAAACTGGGGGGGAATTTTATTTTTTTTGATAAGTAAATAATTCTATAAAAGAAGGCATTAAGGGAATGCCGCCCATATACAAAGCGGCCATGAAACAAAAAGGCCCTATACACTTCCAAGAGAAAAGAAAAGCTCAAACCAATCTAAAAATTGGTGAAGAGAAGGATCACATTCTCTCTTGTCCCAACTAAACAAACTATTCACAAAAAACTTTTGATTCTAAATAAAGGCTTCTCGACGCCTTCAAAGCATCTCGAATTTCTTTCTCGCCAAATGATCCACATTAAACAAAGAGGGCTGGGGGAAAATTCTTAAGATCCTTATGGACATTCCACAGACAATCCGAACATTGGACTCATCCCCACCACCACAACACATACGCACACCACAAATATAACAATAGGCAAACAAATAAACAACTAAAAACCGAAAGGGAAGAAAGAAAACGTAGAACCAAAGGTTGGTTGGTATGCAGACAAGAAACATGCACGGCCGGCCTTAACATTTTGGGCCCAAAGTGAACTCCCAATATCAGATGCAATGTATCTTCGAGCAAAACATATTAAAAGATGGCAAAATACAAACTAAAAGGGTATGATTGCAAGGCCCGTATTTTTATATACAAACAAAAAAGACATGATTGCAAGAGTTATACAAATAAGGTACTCCCTCCGTCCCAAACAAAGTTGGTACCTTTTGGGGAATCAAACTTTCTAAGGGAACACAATCCTTACTCCTCCAAATAAATGGATTTCCAAAAGTGCCGTCCTTTTGAAAATGTAATGATTACGGCTTTGTTTGGTTGTGAGTTTAGTTTAGTTTAGTTTTGGTAGTGGGTGGAGAGAGAAATAGGGTAATGATTGAAGAGAGGGGTAATGATTGGAGAGAGACAGAGAGAGATGAGAAAGTAATAATTGGAGAAAGTAATAATTGGAGAAAGAAATAAGGTAATGATTAAAATCTAAACTAAAACTAAAAATGAAATGGCAACCGAACACTACCTACGTTTTAAACTCTAATTAAATTTCCCTCCACTTTTGTGTTTCCTCTGTTTTTTGTTGCTTTTGTTGAATCTAATTCGCAGCTTCGCCAAAAGCAACTAGTCGCCTACTTTGAATATGGGAATGAAGGTGAATTTTTTGGGACCGATGGAGTATTTTGTTTCATATTTCAACTAAATCCATGGAAAATAATAATATAGTCATATTAGCTTGCTCGAATGTCTTGATACCCTACTTTGTGATAAAGAAATTTGATCAAATGCAACAACGTATCAGTCATACATTACTTTTCCTTAACTGCAAAAGTACTAATAGCGCAATTAATTTAGGTATTTTTCCTTATATTGTTCACAGGGGAAAAAAAAAAATGAAGCGAACAGGAGACGATATCCAACAACTGAAGTGCCTGATAATCGAACATGAGACGCACGGATTTAATGCATCAGGCGCCAACCACCACTCCAGGTCTCTACTATATGCACCAACTGGAAGCTTTTTTTATACTTGTAGTGTAACTAATATAACATGGTGCCCCAAATTTCTGCCACATTTGGGGCCAAAGCAGTTGCTTCTTGGGCTTTCCCCAGGCCCTGGAAACACGGTAATTCCTGTACAGCAAAACCAACTTGAGCTCTAACTATTCTTGATGGACAATTTTGTCCTGTGGTTAAAACCAACATGCAGCACTACTGATGGCTCAACCTGTCCGACAACTAAAACATCATGCCCTCCAAATAAAAGATCTACCTGTTCAAGAGTGAAGTCTTTATGGAAATTGAGGCAAATGTGCCGCAAAACGTGGACTGAAGCCATGCTCTTAAAGTAGTATCGGTTTGCTGTTTCCCATTCCCATTCGCTCTCCAAACTTTCATGGGGAAAACTTGGAAGCTGGCCCGTAGCAGAAAATGAATCCTTGGATGACAGTCCACCTTGTGTAAGCAACAAATGCTTCGTCTTATATGAAGGCTGCATAAGCCACTGATTTGGTTGCTTGGATTCCAATTGATCCTATATAATGCCA
This sequence comes from Rhododendron ovatum, assembly GCA_019656835.1. NCBI lineage: Eukaryota > Viridiplantae > Streptophyta > Magnoliopsida > Ericales > Ericaceae > Rhododendron > Rhododendron ovatum. Next base: position 1,968,970 of record CM033790.1, read on the forward strand.
GTCAACAAAGAAAAGCCATTGTCAGACTTGCAACAAACAAGGATTCAAAAGGGATAAATAAAGTTCTTCTCAAATCAGAAGGCTGAAATCAAAATTATGGGTAAGCTAATTTACCTCCAAAAATGTGGACCTGTGCTTAGACAACCCATATCCATCCAATAGCTTCAGGAGGTGGGCTAAAGCCCTCCTCTTCCCCAAGCTCTTGTTTTCATCCTTCCAAAGCTCATTACAATCAATTGCAGTTCTACAAATATTTCCTATGGTAGACCACACTTGCTTGCGTTCTTCCTGGTACACAATGCTTGTAGACTGGGAAGCTAAGAATTGGCTGATGGTACTTCCAACCACTGCATAATGAGTTCTAATAACTTCAGATACAGGAATAACAGCAGAAAAAGAAGAAACGGAAGTCCCAGGGAAATCCAAAGCCAAAATAAAACAGAAAGAATTCGGGAAAAAAGTCTTCAACATCCTTACCCGAGGAATATAAGAGTTCAAACTCAGGTGTCTTCTCAAGGAGCAACTTTTGCAAAACACAATCTACTTTCCTTTTCCAATCTGAAAACCATGTAGCCCTGCAGAGGAGAAAACAAGCAACAATTGAGGAACAGATTTTATAGAACACCAAAATACATAATAGATGGCCTTAGAGGCAGTAGTTCAAAAGGATGTATGTTTTTATCATGGAACACAATGCCCTCGATAGAGCTCAATGGAAAAAAGGGACTCATGCAGCGAACCCCAATTGATTGGGCCTTAAGGCTGCGTTTTGTTTTTGTTGGTTTCCAGCATACATAATATAAAACAGACGAAGATACCTGTCCTTATCTCTGAACAGAGTCTGATCACATGCAACATTCAGCATCTCCCTGTTCTTGTCAGAAGACTCAATGAGGCGTTGAGGACCTTGCAGTGCAGATGGCAGTTTTAACCCTCTTTCTGGTGCTTCTTGGTTGATAATAAACATTACCGGATGTTGCATTACTTCCTGTACATATTTTATAATCAATAGACAAAGTTAAATCACTAGTCTTCAGATTTTGCAAGCAGCTAGGCTGGTCACACACTGAAACTTATTGTTGACAAGAAAAACTCATCAGTAAATTTATTGTAAGAAAGTACGAAGAGATACACATAATAACATAATGACGAGAATGAGGCAATATACCAACTATGATACTTACAGTATATTTTTGTATGACATCTTTAAGTTTCTGCCTCCTGCTTTTTGACTTATCTATAGAAACGTAGCTTTGGTGAATCTCCCAGCAACATAGCTTTGAATGTTCTTTCAACTTCCCCTCGATACCTTTTTTCTTATCTTCCATGTACTCCAATACCCTGAACAAGATATCAGCAACAAAATACTTCAGAACATTTTCAGTTGGAAAATAAATGCTTATAAATTTCAACTATTGATAGAGGACTCACATTGGCAAATACTGCACATAGAAGCCAAATAAATTGTATAAAATCTTCAAATTTTCCATATGGCAAGGACTGCAAAAGTAAAAAATAGTCAGTGGCTGAAAGAAGTATAATGAAGGGCCTTCATTTATTTCGACATAGGTGCTTCTTACAAGACACTGCCAACTAAAACATCAAAGCACTTTGCAATTAAAGAACATGAAGTAAATCTGTAAGTTGTCCTTGTAAGAATTACTAACTAAACAGACAGTTGCAAACTTTCATTCAGAAAGGTGTACCTTAAGTACGACCCTCTACATATTCCAGTGCTGATTTGTCCATGGAAAGCAAAAAGAAGTTGAAGCCGTGTTCTGAATTCACCAACACTGGATGTTTGAATGAACTCCTCCAAACTGCAGGTTAATTATGACTTACTGTTTGAAAGATAATAAATTCAATCAAACTTAAACTGAAGCTACATCCCTACTGGCACATGCCTTTGGATAGTAGATCTATCATATTCAGCAACATCAGCAGGATGTCTATTTTGAAGAACTGAATATAAGGGAAACCACAGCTGCAAGAAGACAGAAATATGTAATTAGTTCTGCGAATGCGAAAAATCTATTATCCGTACAAACAGGAGAAACAAGAATACAGCTGCATGATTATTTTCCCGAAAGCTTGCCGCTTTAAGTTACAAAAGGTGCATTCAGGAGCTTATATCCCACCGAATGTTCAACCAGAACAGACCGCCAAGAGGCCTGGTACAATACAGGAAACTGCACAGGAAGAAAACTGGACGGTCCGGACCATCCAGTTTTCTTCCTGGACAGTTTCACGGATTGTATCATTTTTGTCCTGCCAAAACATATTTACATGTTCATCAAGAGGTATGATACTAATGTATAATCATTATTGTCAGTTCATTATGCCCTTATCTAAGTACTTGATAACTTAATCATACTGCTGGCATGGCTTCAAAGCTTCAAGTTATCTGAAAAGACCAGCCATTCTCCAGGCTATACAGTAGTTATTTTGGTTACTCAGTAAATATCTTCAACTAAAAGGAGAAATTATCATCTCTTTTTCATTATAAGTACGGTGGGCATTAGAAAGACAGCAAGGGTGAGGATACAAAGTGTCCCAGATTTCAAAATATTTTCTAAATCATCCGTGAGTGTCAGATGAATTGCTTGAGTTAGAACTAAAACAATAAGCCTTGATTTCTCCACAAACTACACACAAAAACCAAACAAACATACATTCCCGGCATTAATCTCAAATTGCATTTGAACTTCATCCAGCAAGGCAGGCCAAGACTCAAACTCCAACTTTTGCCATGAGGATACCAAGTGAAAAATTGGTTCCAGTTCACCTATCACTCAAAAGGGGAGAGAGAGAGAGAGAGAGAGAGAGAGAGAGAGAGAGAGAGTAAGAAAACCAGTAAGACAGCACAATCAGGTCATGAGGACCGCAGTTCAATTTCGTACCAGAGAGGGGAAATTTCGAAACAGTTTCCTGTAGCACCCGGATCCTATTAAGCAGGAATTGCAAACCAGAAAGAGCCTACAAAGAAGAAAGCACGTCACAAGGTGCAGCAATAAAACACCAGTTTATGCAAAGCAGTTTTCATCAGAGAGCATCTTATCTGAATTAACCAATTAACCATTGTAGGCATTTTTCCCTCTTGTATCATTGATATTATTTGTTGCACTACAGATTATTTTACAGTCTAATACCCACCAAGAAAAAAGGATACCAGTTAGAAAACCAGACATTATAAATTCATATATACTACCTTAGCTAATGGGGTGCTTAAAGGAATAGCCAAGATCATTTCAATCACATCCAAGATTTTCTGAAGAGCGGGATGATCATCCCATTCATTTAAGAGAAATGTGATTCGCTCTTGAAGAATTGTAACCCGCTCCACCATCTTCGCCATCACAGGAGCATTTGGATCCTTCACTCAAAGTTGAGAAAAAGAAGGTAAGAACCACATGGTAGAAACATAAATGGAAAATGGGGACAATGAAACTTGAAAACCTTGTAAAAGTTGTATCCATGAGCTGATTGATGAGAGAAATTGAATTTCTGTTCACGCTCCAAACAAAGGCGGAATAAATGTTCAGGCGCAAGCTTAGCATCCAAATCAGATGATAATGATCCCTCTAAACCTGGAATAAGAAGGGATAGCACGAGGGATGTGATATCGAACAAACAAATTAACACATGCTCATTACAAGGTCAAAAAACTGTTTAGCTATGCTCACATCTAATCATTCTCACTCCCAGTGTGTATGATTCAATGAAGGATGACAACCGTTCTTCATCAGACACCTTGAAAATTCTAGGCTGCTTTGGGTACCACAAATTAGAATTACAGCAGCGAAATAACAAGACCAGGTATTAGATATTTGCCTCAAAATTGAGTTTTTTTTTTTAAACTAAAATGATTTTTGAGAACATACAGTTTGAACAAGATCCATGGACCCAAATAATTGGTTGTGAACATGCACCATATTGTTCATGATGGAGTCCTGCATTGAGTTCCATTCCTCCAGAGCATCATCTTCCTCTTCAGATTTCTTCACGGGTGAAAGCAGCTTGTTAGAAAAATAACTACATCTGCACAAATGGTGTGGGACAGGTTGTGGGGGAGAGAAGACATCGTGTACAGAATCATTACCTTGCCAGCGACAACTTCTTCAGAAAGCCACTCCTGCCATTCTGTTTGAGTCTCATTTGGTAAGGAACCAACTGGACTTGATGTATCACTTTCAATGATACTATCAATCTTAAATGCACGAGGCTTGAACCTGAATTGCTGAGCTTCATGCTCTTGTTTGGTCCTCACTTTAACTTTCATATTCATCCAAAGACTAGCAAACTTATCAAATATCTTGTCCAAGAGCTGATTGAAAGACAAAATATTAGCTTAAAGCCTTGATGCAAGCACATTAATGGGAATACTTCATTTGAAATATATTGGGTGGATTCTTACTGTAAAAGAAGCATTATCCAGCAATTGGACCTCAGCAATACAATGTGCAACACGGAGAAGAACATTGTGATGTATGGAAAGTTTAAGCTGTATGTCCGAAACCTGTTATCAATTGGGAGAAAATGAATATACAATTTACAGTGCAATCGCCATCACTTTGTAATATAAGTCAAGTAATGTGGAGATCTAAAAGAACTATGAGACTCAACAGACAATGTGCTCATGAGTCATGAGTTCACTCAAATTCAATATGTACGGACATGAATTTTAAACTATAGTCACAGACCATCTTATCTGATCTATCATCTGTTGCTGAAGTAGCCAAATTTTCCAGCAAATTCATATCCATTCTCGATATGTCAATAGGGACACCTACATCACAAGAAGGAAACCCGGCCAACCCAATATTGATCTTGACAGACGCAGATTCAGCTAAGAAGACCCTAGGAAATCTCATGAAGGAATAAATTGTCTCCTGCCAAGTAGTTTTCCAATTTAGCAACAAAGTGAGTTGTTAAGACACCTTCAATGAGAGGAAAAAAAAAAAACCACCACCAAGAATGATGTATAGTACCAAAATTCTGTCCATATCAACCTGTCCAATTCCATGCAGAGCTGTTTTCTGTATGGTACTTGACAGAAGCAGCGATAACCCAAGTTTCATTTCATATATTGCAACCTGAACTGGTTGAATAATATCGACATAGGCAGCATATTCGTTTGATAACTGATCTATAAAACAGGTTGCTGTTTCCTGAGACATCAAAGAAATAACAAAAAGACACAAGTTCATTACTAGATGGACAACTTATGACTACTAAATGGAAATATCAGATACAAGGGAAAAAAAAAAATACCTGCCAGTTGTCAATTTGTTGCTTGTCCACACTGCCAACATCTTTTATCAGATCATTTGAAATTGAAATCCGTTTAAGAAACTCCTCACATTCATATTTTAACTTTACGAACTTTCCAGGATTAGAACGAAACACAATCTGCAAGAGTAAGCGACCTTCATTAAGGAGTGAAATAAAAAACAATTTAAAACTACAACAACATCAAGGAAACCAATTACTACAATACAGTATTCCAATGACAACTGACAAGTGCAACCAAAAAAAATTGCAAGCCTGTCAATTCTGCTTCTGTTGAGTATATTGCTATAAAATTCAGTACAACAGTTAAAAAAAACGTATCCAGTTATTTGTCAAAACACATGAGAAATCACAATCCATATTTTGAGTAGTACTCCTGATAGAACTGAACTAGTAGTTAACAGGGCAAAAAAGTTGTATAAAAATAGGATAGCTTAAAGCGACACGAATTTCCACAACACATCTCTAATCACTGGGACAGCAAATAGCTACACATTATGGGCCGACTACAAATAATTTAAAGTGAGAGAGAGGTGGGCATAGAAGATGTAAAACCTTATGTTTAAGCCTTTTACACTCAGCTTTGAGGTTTTCCAATTTCATTCTTTGTTTGTCAGGCTTTCCCCATGATAGACATCCAGCTAAATAAGCACTCTCATCTCGTACCTGTAAGATATGAGATAGTAAGTGCTATCAACATCTTAAAGCATTTCAATTAGGACAGCAATAGGTAATCAGATAATTTTAGCTCAGATGTGAATGTGTGGAAACCCATCAATAATATCAACGCATGTTTTGAATGGTAAAACTCATGGAATTAATAAACTCTACGGAGAAGTTTAAGCTATCTCAAATTGAGATATTCACATATTGTCATGAGATTTACATAACTAACAAATCATGTGAGAGTCCGCAATTACTAAATGAAGCTCAATAAACAACAGCGTAACAAATAGCACCATGTGGGGAAGAAACAAATCAACAAACAAAGAGGAAGGGTGAGCCCCTTGGCCTCTCAACTGAGAGTGTACAAGGGTGAGCCCCTGATTGTTCTTCCCTAGTAAACCTTGATAGAAAGTATCATATAATGTATGTACTTCTGTTTAGCCCTAATCAAAGAGGAAGGTAAGTCTAATTTTAACTGCATATCCATAAATACAGGACAAGGACTACAGACTATCTGACTGCATGCTCAAATGGAACAGGAAAGTGTGCAGGGCCTGCAGGCTAAAAAATACCTCGTTTTCAAGTTGAAGCAGAGCAATATTTTCAACCAACTTCAAGTACTTGCAAGAGTACTTCATAGCAGGATCCAGATCATCAAAGGTAATCAAGAGACGATAACGTAAGCTCCCAAGTCTTAACCATGCACATCCCAAGTTATATACACGGTCTACATAACAGTTAAACAAAGTCAAAAAATTAATTATCAGCTAAAGATACCTCAAAGCTAGTCAAGAAATAAATCTAAAACTATGTCCATTCAACAAAAAATAAATTGAAGGACAACATACTGACCAGAAGATGAGCATTGAAGATAAAGTTCTCCAACCAATGGTTCAATGACAGAATTCACCAAGGAGGCGAATCCACGGTGGCTCGACGATGTAAGCAGGGAAAGCAAAACCTCTATGTTATCCTGCTGTAAACATAATTAAAAGAGTGTAGTTTATTGTAGAAGTTTCTCATAATGTGCAACTTTTTCCTTAATGTAGAAGCTTTCAAGATAATCACATACCGTTGTCATACTTTTCTGAAAGGAAGAAAGAATAGATTTGATGGCAGCGTACTTATCAGCTCTAAATGACTTTCTGTGCGCATATATTATCTGGAAGCAGAAGAACATCATAAAAATGATACCCAATACTACCATTTGCATCGGTGAAGATATATCTGCCTACAAAAAGGACTGCTACCTGCTGGAAGAGAGACCGAGCCGTGGATAAAAGGAAAGTTTGCACATTAGTAACTACCGGACAACTTTGCCACAAAGTACTTGAAGCAGCTCTAATTTTCAGGCAGTGCATCGAATAGTCTTTGATAGGTAATGTGATTTGCCTGATTTGAAGTGAGGAAGAGATATCAAACTACAGAAGTTTGACAGTTTCAATTCTTGGAAAGTGAAGTTTATCTGATTCTAAAAAGCAATGTCATTCTAAATCTGACAATAAAGTATACATGATGAGTAGACAAAACACCGTCTAAATGATTTGGTGGTCAATATCACCGCAGTATATCAGTGAATAACATCAAATGAATTGTCCAAACCTCTATTCTTTTAAAACTTCATGGTGACAGAATACAAAGCCACCAAAGATAAACATATTGCAGACAGTTCGATATGACTAAATTGGTTAAAGCATCCATTCAACTCAAAACCAATTGGCAACGAGTGGAGAGGCTGAACCAATTGGCAATGAGTGGAGAGGCCGCCCAAGCTCATATACTAGTTTTGGAGGTCATAATTAACCAATGTTGAACAAGCTCTAACACTCACCTACACGTGGAGAGGTAAACAAATTAACCATAACAATGGAATCATAATGAGACAAGGTGCACCTATGGCACAAACAATGGGCATCAAGAGAGTCTTGTCCAAAAGCCTCCTAAAGTCTAGCTCTGAATCCTCTGGTACTACCTTGGAATCCTCTGAATCCTCTGATACCAGGTCATTACCACTCAATTGGCAAGGTGGGACAAGCTCTAACACCATTAGACAAGCCACCATAATCCATAGTTAATGGCTTATAAGCTCCCAATATCTATTTGAATGCATCAGCCTTAAACCAAAATATTCCACATCCATAAAGTACCCCAAGAACGTACTGAATGATTTATAACTTGATGTTTAGTCAATCAAGCAAAAGTGAACGAATTGAAGCAAACTCAAGCACGAGGAATCACTGTTTTCTTACAGAAGTCGGTCAATTGTTGCCATTCTCACAGGCTGGAAAAGCATATGAGGTAGTGAGATTGCATTACCATCCATTCTCGCAATGTTCTGCATGTTCGATGCAGACAATCAATGTCAGTTTGGTTAATAGAATACCAATTTACCAACTAGCAAAATTTTCCACTGCGAAACTGAAACATGTACCTTAGCCAACACAGGCTGAATGGTCCACAAAAAAGAGTGCCAACTAAACCACATTTCGAGGACAAAACTAGAAATTTTTGGATTTTCTGCAACACAAGAAGAGTGAAAACAATTGCAACAAAAGCCTAAAGGATCTATATGCCGAAATTCAGAGGGTATTATATACCTGCATTGACAGATGTCAGTGCGTCCAGAGTCCATAAGATTTTTCGATGTGGCAAGAAGTCAGTTGGAGGTCGTGATGAGAAGTTCAAGGACAAGTCCAAGGTTGTCTTCAAAAGGTCAGAGAAGTTAGACAAAGCCTGTAACAACACAGAAGAGAACCAGTGAAGATACGAAGCATCAAAAACTGGAAGAACTACAAATAGTAAGGCATAACTCCTGCTATATTTGTGCACCACCCAATTGTACAAAATACAAATACACAGAATTTATTTATTTTTTGGTAAGTAAACAATTATATAAGAAAAAAGAAGGCATTAAAGGAATGCTGCCCATATACACAAATACACAGAATTTTGCACCCCAATCGATGGCTTTGATAATGAACCCTGGTTCTTTTAAGCTCAGAATTTACGCTGCCTGTGTTTAATCACATCCGCTAAACAAAATGCACACAAAGCTCTAGGTGTGCTCCATTACAAAAAGCATAGGACAATCTTCAAAAGTTTTAATCACCTTGACAACAATAAGGTATTCCTACGTTGACCCGAACCACGAAAAATGTTAACTCCAACATTGAAACCTAAAACCTTATGCATGTTTGGACATCATTCTTTTCATTTCATTCATCGAGAAAGAACATCCTTTTCTTCCAGAACAGAACCGGTAGCATTGGCAAGGTAACCACAGAAAATCTGGACAAAACACAGGTTGTCTATTATACGATGCTGGGGAATCTTCACAACATACTCATTACTATTAAAGTCCACGTAATAGATCTCTGAGCAAAAATTCAATGACTCAGTACACAACTAGGGATATAAATGGATATATTGATAATAAGCAATCTTACAAGTTGTAATTCTTCTGCCTCAACCAACACAATCCGTGATAGCTCTTGAAGTAGCTCCATATCCAAGTCAAAACTGGTGTTGTCAATTATAGGAAGAGTGTCTTGCCAACTATCTAATCCAGACCTTCTACACAACAAATAGGGGGGGAAACAGCAACAAGCAGCTAAATTTGCAACTGGATGCGCATGCTTAGTGCTCACGACAGCATCCTCCAAAATTTTCTTTTCACAATCAAACCTTGTCAAAAGCATCTGGAAAGAAACAAGATATGTTGCCATTAAAACAGGTCAGATTAACCAGCAGGAATGAAAAACAGTTTCCAGGCCTCATAAAGGCAAACCTGATACATCTCCTCCAACTGCTGAACAACATGGAGCTCGTCATCATGATCTTCGCCCAAAATATATGACGACATTCCAACGGCTATCACAAAGGCAAACATTGAATCATACCAAAAGAGCCCATTGCATCAGGAATTTGAAAGCCAATATTGCCAATAAAAAAATATGGAAATCAATTTAAATAATATTCAATTAGGGAAAGAGGACACTTCCAGTTCCCTCCACCCCTGCACCCCACCGCAAAACATGCATTATTACTCAAAATTCCAACATTATACTATTCCCGAATCACTATCCAGAGCCTATAAAACAGTCGCCTATCAACCACGAAACCCTATCCCTTCGTTATCCCTTTAAAACTCCAAACGTTCTTAATCAGAATGAGCACATAGATGTCATAGTAAATAGTATCAGTAGGAGTACACCAGGTCAAATGGGTGAGAGTAGTTTTCAAAATAATACCTTCCATTGCGAGGTGGCGAAGTACAGGAATCGATGATACAGCAGCCTCAATGAGACAATCGTACAAAGCTATGGTAATTTTGAATTAAAATACCAAAATAGAAGGTCAGTAATAAATAAAAGAAGCAAAGCAACCCAAATAGACAATACACAAAATACCCACCTTCCCTCCGCGATTTTGTATTTCTTGGCCAAATCACTTCACAGAAATTGAAAAGTTGCTGCTGCTTGTGATACAGATCAGCAGAATAAGGCAGAGATGGATGACCTCCGTGAACCCATAGCAAGGACTTTTGTGAATGGAGACACCAAGATGAAACTCTACCCAAATTCTCCCCTTCCGCCTATATTGAACACATTTCGTACGATTTCACCTCAAAGTATGGATTACAAAGAAAAGAGAAAAGGGGTGTACAAACTAGCTAACCTGAAACTCTTGAACTTCTCTAGGGCAGAATGCATGCAATTTTGCTATATTCTTGGTCAAAGAACGCCAAGAAATTAGTGACATCTCAAACTCGGATGAGGTGGTACCTTTCCAAAATGATATGTGGTCTTCAAGGAGGTCTGAGTAAAGTTGAAAAAGCACATCGAAAGAAGGAGAGTCGACCAGAATATTAAGGACTCTCTCTTCCACTCTACTTAAGGTTCTCAAAACAGGTTCAAGACAGGAATTTTTTTCACTGAAGCCAAAATCGTTCTCAGCATGCCATTGTTGAAAGCTAATCCTCAGAAGGGGTACACAGTCTATTGCTTTAAGGAGATGTTCTCTGGTGGATTTTGGCACATCACTTGACGGAAATAAGTCAACCAATTCTTTGGAAAGCATTGGTATTGGTCTGGATTCTAAATTTACTTCATGGTGCGACATAAGCTCATGGCGGCAACGCTTTATACAATTCCATATTGGATGCTTGAGTTCCTTTTTCAATAGATCCAGAAAACTATTAAAGAAGTTGCAAAAAGGATGTAGCCGAGAAGCAAACCAACAAAACCAGAGTAGGTATAGCTTAATATCATTTTCAGAGGCTTGCTCAACTGTCCAGTTGGCAGCAAACATGAGTTTTTTCCCAACAAGGGCAAAATTATTTTCTGTTAGCCCACTATACAGAGCAGTAATCTCATTCACATAGTTTGGGAACATCATAATATGCAATATTTTCGCATCCAGCAAGCAAGGCCCCAAAGATCCGGTTGCACTTAGGGCCTTTTCTACTGGGCCCTGATCCCAAGTAGAACGAAATGTATAGGATGCATTCCGAGCCCCCAAAAACTCGAGATACATGCAATTTTGTTTGACAGAAGCTTCGTTTGAGTACCACACATAGTCTCTTAATTTCAAAGGTGTCGGCCATCCTCCTGGTAAGCACAATGAATGTCCTTGAGGTGATTCAAGTTTGTAAAGTTCACGTACTGATAAATAAGAAATCATTGCATAAGTAACAATATCCTTTCCCTCAGCTTCCCCCAGAGATGAAAAATAGGTATGTTCCCAACTTATGTGCAGGCTCCAGACTGGCCAGTTACCATTGGTGAGAAGCCGGTGAAACAATTGCACCCAGCGTACAAGCTCAAGATACGTAATCTTAACATTAAGGCGCAAACCTTCAACCTTAGCATAGATGTGGGCTTTGGCCATCAAATCAACCATCCTAGGTACAGGGATACCAGAGAGAATGAGAAACCTTTTCACATCTTTAAGTTCACTCTCGTCACAAGTGTCACCACTTCCACCATCAAGCATCCAACATGGCTGCATCACAAATATTTCAACACCTCTATTTCGCATTGCCCGCGATACTTCACCATATCTAGGGTCGACAGTGAGAAACATCCGAAACTTGGGATGGGGACGGAGAACCAATGGCTTGCCATCTACACTTCCGCATTCATTGACAGTGATTGATCCATGTGGCTCAACCAAAGAGTTGATCCTATCAAGAACCTGCATTCATAACAAAATAGGCAATAGTAAAATTCCGAATCTTTACAAGTTGATACCACAATGGTCAAAATAGGTAAACACGATAAACTACCCATGCCAACAAGGAAAAAAAAAAAAAAAACTCTACATACTGTGGGATTGCAAAGATTGGCATTCTCTAGAACAATCCATTCACCATTTTCTATAGCCTTCACAAGTACTCCGGTTACCCATTCAAATTTTGCCGAATATGCCCTTCTATGGTAATCCCCATGCAACTTTGTGATTATCATCAATGTTCTATCCAGATCCTTGAATGACCAAGATATCGGTAATCTGTTTGCTGCGAGGTCCGACTTTAGATTTTCAATGATCTCAACTAACAAAGGAACAGAACCAAAGGACCTTGTCCTCCAATGATCAGCGTTCAAATTCGGACTCGTAGTAGGACCACAACCAATGCTTGATAAGAAGGCAAGCCATCGGGTCATCAGGTCTTTTCTTCTCTTTAGAAATTCCTTTGCTGAAGATTCCAGTTGCAGGTTGCAGTACTCACTTACATAACACTCAACTCGAGTAATAGCCAACTGAAAATGCCGAAAGGCATTATATTGCTCAAAGGATCCAAGTAAGTCAGTTATATCAGATGCAGATGAAAGACTTATTTCATTTAGTACATTGCCAGTAAGCTGCGCGAGCAACCTTATCAATGAAGTCTTACCAGAAGATGGAGGACCAACCAATATGCTCAACCACTCATGCTGCACACAAAGTGCAGCAGCCTCAAGGTTGTGACGTAATCCGGGCAAAATCATAAGCTCACTATTAGATGATTTGGAAGACTGAGAATGATTCCTCTTGATATGAGAGTTTCCAACAACCAAATACTGAGGATTGAGTTGCACACGTGGGTAGGGATTCAAAAATGCCTTGTGTCCAAAAACTTCCTCATAAAGTTGGACAACCTTTCTGCGGTCATCTGCTGTACGCATTCTTAGGACATAAATGATATTAAGGAAGCAGTCTTGTTTTGATCCTTCAGGTGCACCTAAACACAAAGCCAAGCGTATTAAGAAGCCATCTTTTATTTAAAGAATGTGAGCTTTATTCCAAACGCAATAAAGGAGAAATAACAACCTTGTATAATCTGGCACGAACGAATCACATCTCGAAGATTGAACTCCCAAGGGGAACCCTCTTGAGCAAATTTAAGGTGCAACATGGTATCTTCGTGCAGTCTCTTGTTAAATGAAATCAAGTGGCGAAGCAAAGATTCCGGAATTGAGGGGTAGAGTGAACGACAGATGAATTCATAGTCACTGTCGGTCAACTCATCCACGTAAACCTGAAATCAATTACAAGACAATTATCACTACTAATGTCGTCCATATTACAGTTATGTAAACTGTAAAGTATGCGGTCATCAAGACCAAAAGGTCGCAAAGAAAACATAACAGTCATACCTTTGTAAAACGGTTAAGAAAGGACTTGGGAAGCCCTTTACGGCCTCCACCCTGAGCAGAGGGGTTTTGACAAGCAAAAATTCTGAAAGATGGTGGGCACTTAAAAGTAACACCCAACTCCGGGATGAAAACCTCGGCTCGATGATCTAATATTGCATTTAAACCCTAATGTGGATAAGTGTGTTAGAAGATGATTATATATGTAATCATACAAGTCTATTCACAAACATTTACAGGACAACAATAACATCAACAAGACAGTACCTCTAAAACAGATTGTGGAGCAAGATTAAGTTCATCCAGCAGAACCCAAGATCCCTTCTTTAGAGCCTGAAGCAAACCAAATAACAAAATGGGTAGTGAAACCCAAACTACATTAGAAACTAAAAGACTGCCAATATAGAACACTTTCAACCTGCAAAAGGATTCCATCATGCCATGCAAACTGCATTCCTTCATCACTTTCAACAGGCAAGTCTGACCCCAACAAATCCATTATGTCAGTCTGTTTAACAAATGAATAATTATTACCGCTGATGAGGATGCACAGGTACAATGTGAGTAAAGAAACTGTGTGCAGCAATAAATCATAGGAAAAGAAAACAATTGATCATGACCTGCTCAGATAAGTTTATCCGTACAACAGTATGCCCAGAAAATTTGCCAATGGCTTCAATTAAGCTTGTTTTTCCCACTCCTGGACTTCCCTCCAACAAAACTAGAAAGAATTGTCACACTTTAAGATGTCAAAGAGCGGTTCTACAGTTTTTTTTCCAGTGGGTGAGAAAACGTGTGAACTTGACATGCATATAGGGACTAGATAGAAATTCACACATATTCCAAAACCACAGGTTCAAGAAACAGCTCTAAATGAAGAATACCAGGCTTTGGAAGCTGCAAAGCACGCAGTACCCGCAAGGTATTTCTGCGAGTTGTTGGCGCCACAAACTCAAATTTGCCTTTCTCGACAACATCATTACCTGAATAAGAGTCACCTAGAAAATGATAACCTTATAAAATAAGTAAAGCACATGCACTAGTATAGTGAAGGAGTGACCACATTCCAAATGGACCCGAAGTACAAGGTGTCAATAAGTCATGTTGAAGTTAGGGCTTAAAATGGCTTCAACATTTGTAAGGATTCATTCTTCTGACACACTTGTGTATTGTGGCCTCTTGTATTTGTGTGGCATTCCCTTTTTATATAAAATATTTACTTATCAAAAAAAAAATCCATCTGACACACTTGTAAACTCATATTCCAAATTTTGAGAGTACCTATGCGGAAATGAAGAAAAGAATATCAACTAAACAAACTAAATGACATACATCAACATTTAAATATAATTGTGGTCTTAAAGTGATAATTCTTACGTGAACTGCACAGGCTCCTGGTACATCACAAAAATATTATAAGTAAAAGCCAAAGACAGGTAAAACCATGGTTGAAACAATGTCATATGTGAATGTCCAAAGTACTTTAGTAAAAAGCTTCAAAATGTCTCTATCCAACAATCCAAGAGGCTTTCCCGGTTTCAGATCAGATGACGGCAAAACAAATCAAAACCGGACATAAATTCAAAAGGTAGTTTACCTAGTTGTTTTTGGTTCTGATAGAACAATTATGTGTAGTGATCGAAAAGAAGAACTACTTACAAAAAACCAGCATTTCCAAAGTTGTTGAAAGTGAGCTAAACAACAAATCAAACACAAGCAACTAAAACTATAGGCTTAGTTGTACAACATATTTGACCAAAATTTCAGATCTCTAATTTTGGTATAGTTAAGGGGAAGCATGATACTTACCATTAGCAATGTAGAAAGGATGAATTCCAAAGAGGTTGTCACATTGCATATTATCACCACACGAAGTGTCTGCAGAACTTCTTAGATCACTCCAACCATAGTTTGCCATTATGGAAAGGTCCGAATAATCCAAACTAGAACTGGACATCTGTAGCAGTATAGAACATGCATTTCTTAGTATCTTGTTCAAAATGTAATCAACAGGTCGAATTATTTTTTCCAATATTAACGATCCATTTTGTTTCCAAATTTACAAGGTTCACAAAACTCATTCCAGTCATCCATTCCCTCTGACCTTCAAAGTTTAGTGCCAGGCCGTCTCTGTAATACATGTGGTCGAATGTCACAAATACTCAGTGCTCAAACAAGTTCGCATTTGTATTCTCAAATCAACTTACCAATGATAAATAACTTTCATTTGGCATCAAACAAATACATTGTTAGAAGCCTAGGAGCATCTAAACTAAGCAATAACTTGGTGGCACTATTACTTTTGTCAAACATTTCTCTCAGTGAAGCAGAAAGAGGAAAACTTCTTTTCTTCCAGAATAACAGTGACCCCATGGTAAAAAGGTCAGTGAAACCTTTTAGTTTTAGTCAACAGGTTCATAAACAGAGAACGCACGCTTGATGACATTAAGCAACCACACCTTTAGTTGTTCCAGAAGAAAGGACAGGCATCTTTCCCTCAGCTCTCCAGCATAGCCTTTAGAAATAGCTGAACCTGGAAAGGATTGTAGAAGAAAAACTATGCACACAAGAAAGGAATTGAAAAGCAAACACCAGAAGCAATAAATATGACTTGTTAATTGTTGTTATCCGTAACAGGAAGTAAATAGCAGAAAGTTTTTAGCAGATAAACAAAGTTAAACAGCGGCGCAATATAGTACCCTTGACTTCCATATTTCACATCCTCTATCATGAATTCCTAATGAAAGTATTTCATGCCTTATGAAAGTACCTATACAAAACAATTCTATACGGTGTAAAGACGTGATGGTTGTTTACTACATGACTATAGCTGGCTCTAAACCTACTTACAAATAACAACATGAAACAATTGCCTCTGAAAGGAAAACAAGAACATACCTAAACTTATTCCATCAAGCAAAACAAGGAAAGCCCCATGTAATAATGCATCTTCAGGTGGTAAACTCCCCTCAGTTGCATCAATAAACGCCAACCAGGACAAAAGATCTCTAACAGTAAGTGTTCTCCCTGTTTGCAACTGATTGAACCACTGGAAAGCCGAAACAAATGCAAGAGAAGCATAGAAATACAATAAAATCAGTTGTAGACCAGGGGTCAGCCAAACACGGACAAGATCAACAGGTAAAAGAAGCCCAGAGTGGGTTTGAATACTTTATTTGCATAAGAGACCAGGTAAGCCCAATATTAGAATTAGTAAAAGAATAATAACATCCACAGAACAACCATTATGGGACTAGCAAGATTAACACGGCCGAGGTGTAAGAGATAAGAATTCTAATACTGATTCTAAAGCTTACTGTAGACTCGTAAAAGAAAGACATTATTCTCGCACCAGTTGGTTTCAAACTGAGAAAAGTCAAGGCAAAATTGAAAGCCTATTTGAAACCAAACTCTGCCAAAAGGAACACAATTCAAAGGACAACCAAGAAATCAAGTTTTTTCCACCCTCCAAATTGAATCCAGTAACTTTTAGTGAATCTCTATCTTACGGAAATAATCTCGAAGGCAATGTCCTCCTTTTAGAGATTAAATCTTGGAAAAATTCATTAGCTTTGGAGGGGGGGAGGGGAGGGGAAATACAGTAAAATATACCTGCCAAAAATTTAGCATAGAATCAACCACATAAGATCGGCCCGGTTCTGAAATTCTGCAAAATTATCAGGAATATTAGAGAAGAACACATAACAAAATGAAGATACATCTAAGTTTGCTTTTGAGGTTTCACATACCTCTGTAAAGCTATAGTTCTCAGCTCATTTAGGTCATTGACAGGAGGAACCCATATCTCTGTAAATCGATTACGAAGGGCAGGAGATAGTTCCTTCTTCCCATAATCACCACCAGGATTCATTGTTGCAAGAATCATAAAGTCAGGATGAGCCGTTATTTTCTCAAGATCAAGACCTCCTTTCTCAGCAAGAGACTGCAGGGGGGAAAATATGAAACTGAAATTTTTGAAAAATTCTCCAAACCATCAACCAAACAGACTGGAAGAGAACAAGAAGATTGTCAATGCCCAATGGAAGCTACATTAAACAACCCGGACAGCCATGAAACAAACAGAAATGAACTGGGTGAAAACTTCATACACACCACCTACCTCAAGGAGAACAAGCAAGTGGTGAACATGTGCCGAAAAATGGGCAAAGAATATGGAGACAGCACCAGAAAACAATCTGTTGTGCAAATACTAACATTTGGGGGAAACCCAATACATGTGAAGTGTAGAAGACAAATTCAAAAAAGAAGCTAGTAGTCACATAGATGTGATCTTGGGTCAATTGTCAACACGCTGGAAACCCCAAAAAGGGACGTTCTTAGTTTTTTCAATACACACAAACAAAATCTCGTCCCATCATTGAAGTATTTTGACATCTTTTAAAATAAAATCATCATAAATTCTTGTACGTGTTCTCTGCACATTTAGCATCTAATTATTCCCAAACTCATAAGATGTATACGGAGGAATGAGATGGTAATTCATCCGAAACTGACTGCAATGGCAATAGGACAGTGAAGGTCCAAAATTTAAGTAAATTAACATGTAAAAAGTAATCCAAGTATTCCAGGGAGATACAATTGTAAATACTTCATGTTGTAAGTCAAGGCAATCATCAAAAGCAGAGAACTAACAAACAACACGTTGTCAAGTTACATAGGTAATATCATATACTAGTAACTAGGATCAGAAAAGGACTGGGTGCTAATCAAGAAGATATCAAATTGATAATGAAGCATATCAAGAAACCAGATCTCCCGGCAAAAATACCAACCAATTTCCTTTCTGGCTCCAAGACACTGTTTAATCTTTCAAGCACACTATCATCTGCCAAAGAGATTTCATCCACAAGCAAGAGGTCACCATTCTTCATTGCTTGTACAAGTGGTCCATCTTGCCACATAAAAATGGTCTGCCACTTCTGATGCAGCTGAGATAGGTGCAGATTCAGTATTTCAATTGAATCAAGATCTTCTAGAGTAATGTCAGGATGGGAGACCAGACCCTCTTTGTAACTATTTATGACTACATTCAGCTGATCGATAGTCGTAGAAGCTTCACCAATATCTGCAGATATTTTCTGCAGGAAAAAACAATCAACATATATGATCTAACATAAGAAAAAACACAGGTAACAAAGTACTGGATAAAAGAAACATACAGCAGCACCAGGAAAGTAGACAAAAGCCTTCGACAGCATTAACTGCTCGCATAGATTTTTAAACTCTGAAGCAATTCTTGATCTCTCTCGTACAGGAAAATAACCCTGTTTAATAGTCAATTACAGATATTTATCATAGGCTTTCAACAACAACAAAAGAAAAAGACACATCGCAAGAAGTGAGGAAGCCCAAAATTATATTAAAAGGCCACAAACCCCAAGAAAATCAGATGTCTCTGTGTATTGATGGCAGTTCAAAATGTGTAATGTGGAACCTAACACGATGCTAAGTAACTGGCAGACAGTTGTCTTCCCACCACCGGTTTCACCAACAAGGAGGACAGGTTCGCGCATCTTGTAACACCGTTCGATAAGAAAGTATAGCCTCCACATACTTTCAGTCCAGGCGATGCTACAAACAGGAAAAAAGGTGGAAAAAAAACTCAGAAAGTTGAGCACAGAAATCAGCACAGTAAGCAAAATTGTGAGACAGATTCATACTTTCCCGAGCCATAGCGTACGCTTAAGATCTTGTCTCTTCCTGTTGGATCCTGAATTACAGAATGAGCACTATTCAACCTAACTGAAGGTTTATGTACTAAATGCAATTTCCGAAGCATCCTGACCAATAAACCACAATCTACCTCAAAAGCAACGTCCACATAATTTAATTAAATCACTACAAACCAAAATTAAGCATTGGTGATTTATACTAGACAATTAATAACAGGTGCTACAAAGAGTGGGATTTACGCCCCTTTACCACACTCTTTCTGAGAAGTGTTAACACAATTACCAATGTAGACCTAGAAAGCAGCATAGAGTTCATCCCCGTGATCCACCAATGATATTGCTTGCACCAGCTTTGGATTCAAGAAGATCGGCCATAGAATCGAAGAAAGGAATGAATGGGGACGGCAAGATACTCTCGATTCGCTACTCTACATATTGAGAAAGTGGAATAGCATAAAAAAGGTCATAGCACGGTACGCCCACAACAAGAAGAATAAAGAGGCCGATTTAAGAACGTTCAGGGAGGCTTCACAGGGCTAGAACCATCAATCAATCACAGACCACAAAGAAGACATTGACTAAGAAAGAAGTGGACTCAGAAAAGCTTGTCAAATTGGAAGCATAAGAGACCATAAACACTTGGACACAACAACCATTTAGTGTTCAATCAAATAAAATAACAGAAGAGATGCATGAAGACAACCCAAGATCTACAGTTACAATAGCAAAGAAAAAAATCAGCTTTAGGAGGATAGTGGGCTCCGTTTCTTTTCATAAACATGGACCATAATATTATTAGAAAGGAATTTTTTCTCGTTAATTTAGCATATGACAATATGTGGAATGGCTTGACATTTTTTCTAGGCTTTAGATGTTAGTTCAACTCCAAACATTCCATGTGGCACCGTTCAACCCCATGGCCCAAATAATCTAGTTACATGGTGAGCTGTGCATGCACATAATGAGTGATGTGCATTGAGATAGTATACCTTCTGGTAGAGACTATCCATGGTAAGTTTAACACGGAGCTGCCTCTCCAGAACTTCTTGAACAACAATTTTCTCAGACTCGTCTCTCAGCCTCTCTGCCAACAAAAAATAACCATCGCGGGCTAAATCTTCGTAGGAATTACCAAATGTCCGGAAACGATCAGCCCACCGAAACAAGTCACGTGGGGTTATAAACCCATGTTTCCCTGCAAAAACTTTACTACTCTGCCTATGCAACTGCAACTCCTTCATAACTTCAACCATTTTCTTGGCATAGCTTTCTGGAATCTTGCACCTCTTCTCCAATATTCCGCTCAACTCTCCTTCAGGGATTTCATCAACATGGACCTCCACAAATCGGTTACGAAATGCTCGAGAAAGCATTTTACGCCCGCCATAAAAAGTAGGCGGATTTTGAGTAGCAAACAGCATAAAACCAGGATGCGCACGAATAGTTTCATGTAGTTCAGGTATAAAGAGTTCCCTATTGTCATCTAGCAACCTGTTCAATGCTTCAAGCACATCAGATGGAGCCAGGTTAAGCTCATCCAGAACTATCCAGTACCCTTTCCGAACAGCCTTAACCAATACGCCTTCATGGAATGTCAACCTCCCACTAGCATCAGTGATGTAAGACCCCAGATATTCTTGAAGATCTGTGTGTTCGTGGTTATTGATCCGTACAAATTCATGACCAGTTATTTCAGCAAGATACTGAACAAGGCTAGTCTTCCCACTAGACGTGGGCCCCTGTAGAAGAACAGGATATCTTCCAACAAATATAGCACGCGCCAGGTTTTTTAAGTGCTCCTTAACGCTCTTAGTCAGGACATAGTTCTCTGACAAATTATCCAACTTGGAGTTATCCCCAACTATCAAGTAATCATTGAAAGCGACATGTGGCGGTATGTTTCCTCCCAGCAAAAATGATGAAATCATTTGGTTCATTAACTTAGCACTAGCCCCATCCAATAAAGTCAGGAAAAACATACAAAATCCGTCATAGAGGGCTTTCAGAAATCCAAACTTTCTTCTTGCCTTCTTTGTGTATTCTAGTGCACGGTAAAGAGACCTTAAACTGTATTGGGGCTTCTGATTGGCCCCATCCTGCAGCCGTTCTTCAGATTCCTTCTTAGCAGCTTTATAGAAACGGACTATTTGCTTAACGATTTCAACATCTGAATGACTCTCATCCATAAATTGATTTATGAACATAATTAAATCTTCGTCGTCTAACACATCATCAACAAAGTATTCCGTAAATCTGCTCCGCAACGAGTACGGCAAATCTCTCTTTCCAGCATCAGTGGCAGGATTCATGCAAGCAAATATACGGAAGTTGGGATGTCTATGGACATAATCAATATCACCTCTTTCAGCTAAACAGAGTGAACTGTTCTCTTCTTCAAGAACGCCAATAACTCTCTGCAATGTCTCCGGAGGCGCCAAATTCACCTCATCGAGCAAAATCCACTCACCATTTCTAAGAGCAGTCACGAAAGCTCCCTCTACGAATGAAAATATCATTCCAGCTGAATCATTGATTTGTGCACGAGCAGTTTCCAGTTTCAAAGAAAAACCTTCCCAAGCTTTCAGTAGTTCTTCTCCTAAAGGTCTTTTTCGCTTGGTACCAGGCCCAGATCTTCCTATTTCAAGTATCTTCCGGACACCCTTTTGAAATCCACTTAATAACATCTTCCAGTTCTTATCGTTCACAAATTTCTTTAGACGAACAAGAAAATCCTCGTTATCCTGAATAGCAACAACCAATAACATGATTCAGTAATTCCAACTGAAGAAGTCGAGAAGTGAGATCAAAAGCACCAAAACATAACAAACCAACAAGTACCTTTGAAGGAAATGTGCTGGTGAAAAGATTATCAAACTCCTTATAAAGAGGAACGCATACAAATTGTGCATTCATAGGTTTAAATCCTCCTAACAAATCAGCAACATCACTTTGCTGGCTTAAATTCTGGTCCAAAAACAAATTGGTGATGAATCAAAATCATGAAAACACGCCAAATAACTGCTAAGAACATTAATAGATCTGAGATGAACATACCAAAAACAAATTGGTGATGAATCAAAATCATGAAAACACGACAAATAACTGCTAAGAACATTAATAGATATGAGATGAACATACCAAGACAGTAAGTTTCTGACCCAGTCTCAAGGCCAGACTCTGCACAAGAGTAGTTTTCCCAGTACCAGTTTCACCCACCAAAAGAACAGGCTCACTTAACTTAACAGAGGAAGCTATCCTCTCAAGAACATGTATCGCACTACGAATTTCAACAAAAGGTTTTCTCTCATAATGGAACTGCAAACACCAAGTCAAATCATCTCAGCAAAGAAGCTAAAACGATATCAATACAGAAGCAGACAAAATCGGTTCCATGCACTCACTGCTTTTTGAGCGTGTTGGAGAGTAATTCGTCCAATATGTAAATCTGAGCGCAGCTCCTGCAAGTAAGTTGCGACTATGAGGAACAATTGATAGCATGCCATCACAAGGTTGCGTGTGGATCAAGGATTTCTTTGCGAGGTGCGGAGGGATTAGTGACAGAATAGACAATGTGATGGATTTTCCTTCACAAATTCAAGGTTGGTTTCTCTTACCTTTTCGTCCCCTCCAAACCTCCCTCCACAAATCCTTTATCCAAACACAGCCTAAAGGTAAGATGTTGCATATAGAATAGTGAAAACCTGGATCACTGGCTTATTAACAGGATACAAAGTCTCTGCAGCAGAAATGGGCAGTGACCACATCTTCGCAATGCATTTCATGATATTCAGCCGATTATCCACGGAAGTTGTGAAAGATGCAAAAATGTCTACAGCCTAAGAAACAATTGCGAAATACAATTAACAGCTACTTCCCAGCTACAAAAAACCAATCATAAGACGATGCCGCGAAAGAGGAGGGACGACTGTTTCAAACCTCTTTATAAATACAGCTACACACATAAGTTGACAGACCATCCCCACCGATGCTAAAACCCAGAGCATCAATCCTCTTGCACCATTTCATTAGATCCCTGCAGTTGTAGAGCAATAAATACAATTAGATAAGTTGTATAACCAATAAATTGTGGAGCAATAAAGTTGCCTAATATTAGGTCATATTCTCTATAACAGCGAAGTACATTGCAGAAAAAAGTGAACAAAGTTAACCACCTTAGGGAGAATCTGCTGAGAGAACTGGAAGAAGTAGAAATTCCAAACTGACATCTTGTGAGCTGATTAACCCTATCAAAAGTCTCTGCCAGAATAAAACAATAGATGTCAAAGGAAAAAAACTCCAGCCAACAACTAAAACCATATAGACCTCGCCTACCAATGAGTCTCTCAGCCAGTGAATCCAAATCTGGATAGCGTGCTTTCACTATGCTAATCAAGTCATCACTACTCAGGGTTCCAATCATCACTCTCCTCCAAAGGGCACCAAGAGCACTCTGACCTACTGTACAACGTGAAATAGAGATGATTAAAAAAGAGCAGTCTTTGCCAGAAGTGAAGACCAGTATCTGAGCATGTCAAAATTCTGGCACTAGATGCTTGAGTAAAGTAGAAACCTTTAGTTTAGTCAGAACAATTGGTTTACCAAAAAGTACAAAGATCATCCTCTCTCTCTCTCTCTCTCCCTCTCTCAAGACACGGATGTTATATTCATACCAAATATGCATATAAACATGTACATTTATGTTGACTTTCTCTGCGAATGAAATATATGGTTTCCATAGTTAATACATCAGGGTGATTGCTCTGTGTAGTAATAACTACATAAAAGCCAACGTATAAAAGGTTAGGGTATGCATTAGTGTAAGAGAGAATAAAAAGAGTTAGACCATGTTTAACAGCATCATTAAAATGAAGATACACTAAGGTCTCCAAACCGGAAGCCTACTGAAATCCAATAGCATTTGCAAACCTTCTGTAGCATGAGAAGTATCAAACTTTGAACGCGACACTGTGGCAAACAGTCGAAAGCCATCTGCCACCCTTACCACCTGCAAATGTACAACTCTCAGTCTTTCTCAAACAAGCAGATTTGCAGTAGAAGAATGCTAAATATAAATAAAACAAACAGAAAGCAGATGAAGAAACACGTTTGCCAAAGACGCAGAATGTGAAGGGACAAAAGGGAGAGGGGAAGCACAAAAGGGCCATAGCCAAATCACGCAAAGGTCACAGACTTAAACATCTCGCAACTTCATTAATTCAAGTCCTATTAGTACGATGTCAAACAATAAAATAATGGAATTTTGAATGGCGTTTAAATAAAATGATGTCTTCTTTTTTGTCAGCAAAATAAAAATATGTCTTCAATACTTCATTCTTGAACCTTTGCGGTATTACTTGGTTCCTTATTGTTCTGATATCTTGTAATATTGGAGAAACCTCATTTTAATTAGCAATAAAACTTATGTACCCCAATAGAATACCATATTATAACAAGAGGCAATGTCAACTCAAACTTAACATATGAGGATAAAGCTCAAAGAACAATTTGAGACCATTCAGCCTACTCAAGAACAAGAAACAAGTAATACGTATGGACAAATCAAGCTCAGAAAGGGAAGTTATAATAAAATACTTTGTGAGAGAAAAATAGGTAAATACCTCCCCATGGCCAGTTAAGAATGAACTTGCACCTTCCAATAAAGGCAACAAGATGGATTGCACATCAGACGGAGCTTTATCAATATCCTCAAAAACAACCCAAATTCCATTGATAATAGCCTAGAAGTACTGAACACAATAAATTATGACTGCAAAGAACATTATCAGCAAAAAATTCTTCTACGGAGGACGTACCTGAGTAAGAGAACCAGGCTGCCATCTAAATTCGCCAGGTTTCTCCGAACAAACATAACTTCCAATCAATGTTTTGCCATCAATTTGCTCATCCATGTGAATTGATAAAACTTCAATATAAGGAGAATAAACGCAATAAGTGACAACATAAACTTCAAGATCAGGGCCAATGGGTACTGCTGTACCATAAAGCCAAGAGAACCCAACGGAAATGTCATGGAATAGTGTCAGAAATGCAACAAATCATACAGTTAACAAGATAAACAGTCGAAACGCAATGTCTCCAAACTAGATGATCATCTTCCTAAAATGGTTTATGTGCTTGGACCACATTATTAGACAGGTATGGGACCAATGTACAGAAGAAACAACCAATCAAAAACCAGGGATGATTTCTCAAGACATTTTCTAGGCTACCAAACACCAAAACAGGAAACTTCAGCTCCCAGCCCCACAATCTACTACAATCTTACCGAAACTTTACAACCATGACAGAGCACACTTCAGATAACCAACTTGACAAATATTCATCAACACCCCACCGGCCGACTTTAAGGATAAAAGGAGACTACAGTAATTCAGTATTTGGATCCCTTGATGACCATAAATCTATTTATCAAACTGGTGTGCAGTCTAAGAAAACCATCATATGATTCATATTTACTTTCCTCTTAGTATCATCTCACACAAATAAAGTGCTCCCTATTACGAATCTTCTCCTCGAGTGTCAGACAATCACCACGATCTCAATATCTCCAACTTCCTTGTCAGTGAGCACTCAGACATTCTAGCAAGACAAGTAAGTTCACTGAAGACCGAACTCCAAAATGGCTTCCAACAGAAAAAGAGGCGATCCAAATCCCTAAGTACAAGTTTCTTATAAAAAAAATATTTAACCTCCGACATTATACGCTTAAAGGTGGAGGTGTACCAAGGTCCACCATAATCATGGTATACCAAAAAAGATAACTTAAGTGGAGGTTAAGAGAGAAGCAATGTGCATCGAATTGGAAAAAGAGTAACTAAGGGTTCTCTCCCTCTCCCACCGGTACCCGCAATTAGCAAGTTCCAGCCACCATAACTGGGGAAAAAAACCTGAGGTATAAATACATACCCTGACTTCCACTATCCAAAGATAATTTGTGGATTAGTTTTGTTTTCCCCGCACCAGGAGGGCCATAAAGAAGAACAGGCCACTTTTGGTCCACTGCCAACTGAACCATCTCAAAACTTTTCTTCATAGTAGACGTCAAGAAAAAGGCATGTCGATTGGATGTCACAGTCCTGAAGATAATTGAAAGAGCCAAGGTTAAGACAGC
This sequence comes from Rhododendron ovatum, assembly GCA_019656835.1. NCBI lineage: Eukaryota > Viridiplantae > Streptophyta > Magnoliopsida > Ericales > Ericaceae > Rhododendron > Rhododendron ovatum. The sequence continues at coordinate 1,995,384 of CM033790.1, forward strand.
ATAATATGCAGCCAAATTAAACTGCAGAAATTATGAAACACGAAAATGTTATCTTTATTATTTCGAGATGGGTGGTGGTGAGTCATTAACTAGTCTAACCCACACCACCCATCAACAAAGAGACACTGTCACAGGCTCACTACTTTGTCATCTGCATAAGACACCCATTAACAACAAACTACAAATAGCATGACTTGGCAAAACTACAAAACCGAACGTTCAACTTCAGTAACATGTACCGTGAAGCCAAGCTTCTATTCCCATGTGATGGCCCAATCTCAGGAAACAATGACGAGGAAGGAGCTGCAAAAGCAGGAGCGGAAGTCCAAAGTTTATTTTCTTGACTGATATTATTGTTTCCGTCAGCAGAAGGGGACGTCTCATGCGAAAGTGGTTCAAGATACCAGCCAGCTTTCTCTAATGACACGTCCTGACAGAATTCCTGCCAGCTGCAAAAGCCAACACAAACAAAAGCTTAAAAGAAGAAAAAAAACACTGCAAATCACTGAGAATGTACTTTGGATCAAGGATTTGTGAAGGCATTTGTTGATGGAAAGGAAAAGGTAGAGGACTCCCAAGGTACACTCCCCTCAACAAATCCTCAACATATTCTTCAACACAGCATAGCTTCAAAGAATGAAATTGCATCCTAGCAAGAAAACAAGTAGAGGCAAACCGCAATAAACATGCAAAAGCTTCTTCCGGCCCAAGACCAATGTTGCAGGTTGCTCTATCACCTATTTTGAGAACTACAGACAGGATCTGTATCCCACACCACTTCATGTCTGAAACATTCTTATACAACTCAGCATCACCACCTGGGTCAAGATCTGCGGATTGCGGCACAAGGTCTAAAAAACAGGACCAGTCCCAAAGGGTGGCAAAAACTTCAGGTCGTGCCAAGAGGAGGCGGTATGATGCTCGGATAACATTTAATAAATATCGGGTTCCAGTCTGAAAACAAAAACGTAATCAATGAGGGGCAAAGATCCAAAACCAGTTAAAAGGGGAACTGAATTGAGTGAATAAAGGAAAATAGAAGCAGTTGCAATTTGAATCTACCTGCAGAAACAAATGACTTTGAACAAGTTCAATTAGAAACTTAGACTTCAGTTGCTCAGCTTTTACAACAGTAGAAGTGAAGACAATAATAAGATATGCCAGCAACTTTAAAATATATGACAAAAAGCAAAAAAATAAGGCATGGATACGAAAAAAAGCATTTCTTTTGTCCTGGTAGGGAAGAGAAAAATCATTCTAATCACAATCAGAGCAGAAACACAACTATGATACCTTTACAGATAACTCAGAAATAGATTTTCTCCCAATAGTCCGTTCAAAAGGAGGAGGAGCAAATTTAAAATAGCTCAGCACAGACCTGCAAAAAAAAAAAAATAATAATGCCGCAGTTAACAAAAGTAATTACAGAAATGTGCTTGTGCATGTAAGATATTCAAGACTCCTGCAGTAAATCACATTAACTTCTCCTCTGCAAAATAAATTCAGAAACACCTCATAAAAAGAAACCTACCCCAACAGAAAAGGTGCCAAATCCAGAGCCCGACAAAAGGCCAGACAAGCAAGCTCATGAAGAACTAAGGTCCTCCCACTTCTAATATACACGTCAATAACTCCAACCACATCATCCAAATTTCCAGTTTCTCTAAGGATTTCGTTTTCTTCGGATTCCACCACGGGTACATCAGAATTGGATGTCAAATCAGGCACCAGGCGAAGCAACGCCACAGCCCTGTCCACAATCTTCTGAGCGATAAAACGAAAACAACCCAATAATGGGATTGTGTAGTTCGGGTTCAGAAAAATCTCAGCTACCGAATTTATCACTTCTTCCTCTGTCAGCGAGTGTCCCTGCGTGTACAACATTTGCTTACTGTAAAAACAATGCCTTGCTAAACAAATAGGCCATGGATAATACACCTCGCCAATATCGATACACTTTTCTCGGATATCCATACACCTTTTATTGATTACCTTAGGGCGTGATTAGATTTCCGTAAAATCAATATCTTACAAAGAGGAAGTGATGAGACCCCAATACCTCTTTTAAGAGCGAAGTGAGCCTTGGAACAGATGCAAGTTTGGGACACCGAGAGAGAAACCTCTCAAACTCGAATTCAAGACGAGAACTTCGGTAAACCGCCATTATAACCTCACCACGATAACTTAATAAGTTTCTCCCAATTTTCAGAGCGTCAAATACTTCAGGTCCTGGGTAGAAGCATAGAAAACCATTAGCCACCGCTTCAGGCTCCAAAAAAAATACTAGAAACAAGGGTTTGGTACTTCTAAAAGCATTACTGCATGTTTAATAAGCATCGAAAGTACCAATAAAAAACAACAAATAGAAAGACAGACAGACAAACAGAAGACCAGAAAGAGAGAGAGAGAGAGAGAGAGAGAGAGAGAGAGAGAGAGAGAGAGAGAGAGAGAGACGAACAGATGCGACGGTAGCCGTTGCCGGAGCTGGTACCTTTGTTCGGTTTATAAAGATTGTAGAGAAAAAATAGAGGAAGGGTTTAAAGAAGAGAGGGTTTTGGGGAGGTTTTAGGGCTGACATTGGTTTATATTCTTCGATTAACAAATATTTCCCTATAGTTTTGTCATATTGAATATTCACACCACAGAACTTCTAAAGTTAGTACTATTGACCACGTAATGTGTGACTTCCAACCATGTCGCCGCCTCAAAGGGGTATCTGGCCGTCACCGGGTATCTAACAAATAATTCCACAACAACAACACACTTTCAATAAGACTTTTAGGACTTTTTTATTTTATTTTATCCTTTTTAAAATATTTTGATGAATCGAAAACGTAAAAAAGTGAGGCGTAAAAATAACAAACGCAAAAAAAATTGAATAAGGATAAAATTAAAAAAATATAAAAATTGAAAAAAATTGTTAATGGAACGGGGTCTCACGTACAAACAACCTATACCTGAGCGGTAAAATTTTACTTTTATCCCATCGACTATTCTATCTTTTTACTTCTTGGTCTCAAATCTGCCAATTAGATTTATTGAATCCTTGTTATGTTTAAATTGGTATGCACTTGTTATTTTGAATAAGTAAGCAACTATTGATTAGAAAACACATATTATTCGTTGGGAAAACCTTTTTATCATTAATCTAAGTCGAGTTTTTCTTCGGAGCTAAAGGGGCTAAACAGACTTATTTTTCCTTCACAAAGTACAAAGAGAAATAAACTTACGTAAAAATGTTCTTAACCGTATCATAAAAATTAAAAGAGTATATTTTTTTCCCAACATCTTGTTCACATTTACATGGTATAAAAGCAATTCATAATTGTTGAGAAAAAAATTCATTGTAACCATCAGATCGAATGACGATAATGAGCCTCATTGATGTCTCCAATAATATAACAGTCGTCGTAGTTGAACAAGTAGCTAGATTGAGAATCCAAAATTAGGCTAAGAGGATGTTGATTGGAAAAGTTTGAGGACTCAATAACTTTAATAAGTACACTTAAAGAATCAAATACGAAGAGTAGTGATAATTCAGGGGATCAAAATAAAACTTAGGATGGTTTCAGATTAATAAGTTAAAATGACTTATTAGTATGTCTTTATTAAAAAAAATTCGTATTTTAAAATTTTGCTTCAATTTTTTTTAAAATTATTTATTTTTCTTGGCAGAGTAATCGAAAAAGTAAAAAGTAAAAAAATTATGATCAAATTTAAATTTTTTTGACTTATTTTTGTGACTTTTCAACTTTTTTTTTTTTATTTTTATCAAAAAAAATTATAAATATTGATTATAATTTTTTATTATTTTAAAATCTCTTATCGGAACAAATTAATAAGATAAAAAAAAAAATTTGGTGCAGCGCAAAACTTATAGTAAAATACCCAAAAAAGTAAACAAAGACAAAAATTGGTTCAAACCCACCCCTCCGTGAGGCAGACCTTCTCAAAAATCAAAACCCTACAACGAACCCAACGGCCCACTGGTACATCCACCCAGCGTCGCCGTTCCAGAATTCCCCCATCCCCTCTCTCTCTCTCCAATGTCTCCTCCTTCACTCCTCCACTCCTCCCCTTTCCCTCTCCACCCTAACCCCACCCCCACCCTCCACTCCCCCAGATCCACCCTCCCTTTCCTCCCCATCAAATCCTCCACCTCACCCGACCCCATCCCAACACCACTTAAAGCATCCGCCTCACCCGATCCCTCCTCACCTCCCCTCAAGCACCGCCGCCCCGCCGACGTCAATATCCGCGACGAAGCCCGCCGCCACAGCTCCACCCACAACCTCCAAGGTTTCTCCGCCAAGTACGTCCCCTTCAACACCTCCCCTGCACCCTCCACCGAATCCTACTCCCTCGACGAGATCGTCTACCGCAGCCGATCCGGCGGCCTCCTGGACGTCCAGCACGACATGGACGCCCTGAAACGGTACGACGGGGAGTACTGGAAGAACCTGTTCGACTCGCGCGTGGGGAAGACCACGTGGCCGTACGGGTCCGGGGTGTGGTCGAAGAAGGAGTGGGTTTTGCCGGAGATTGATGGCGATGATATCATCAGCGCGTTTGAGGGGAATTCCAACTTGTTTTGGGCGGAGCGGTTTGGGAAGCAGTTTCTGGGGATGAATGATTTGTGGGTCAAGCACTGTGGGATTAGCCATACGGGGAGTTTTAAAGATCTGGGCATGACTGTGTTGGTATCTCAGGTGAATAAAGAAACAAAATTTGCTACTTTTATCACTTCTATGGAATAGCTAAATCTTGGTAATTTATTCCAGAAGTTGTCTCAAAACAACTCCTTTGGGGTTGTCCATAGAGGGCTTTGTCTTGGCTTTTTAGTGAAGCCCCCGCTAGTCGATGGTGGGTGCGCATAAGTTGGCCCCTGACCACCTGAGTTATAAAAAAAAAAAAACCATTTTGATTCCATAAGCACATGTACATTTTGATCTTATAGTTCATTTTTAGGTATTAGTGAATAATTTGTATGTCTATGCATGTTAGATCATTGGTTAGTAGGTATATTTGTGATACCGGTGGACGGAAACAGAATTTCCAACTTTTATGGCTACAAGACCGTTTCCTTAATATCGAGAATTTAGTCCTTTCTATGGACAAATAGTAAAATGAATCACAAAATTCGTGTCAAGACAATCTTTGAATTTTGTGTACAACGCACACAATTTTTGTTCGAAACTAACATTTACTTATTGATCTTCTACTTGTTCGTTTGGTCCTAGATTAGTGAATCAATCTATATGTTTGAATATGTTTGGTCATATATTACTTTTGGGCACTATGTCATTAGCCGCACCAGTAGGTGGTAGCTTCGAAGATGTGGGCATGACTGTATTGATATCGACAAACGAACAAAAATTTTGGCTTTTATTGTTAGATGGAATAGCAAAGGTTTTGTTTTTCCTCCCAAAAGTTTTACCAAACAAGGATTTGAACTATATAATCTGCAAAGCCCATTTTCATTACACAAGTACATCTTCCTTTTGATCTTGTAGCTGTTCATTTTTGAAATTGGTGAGTAATTTGCATATCCATGTTTGATTATTAGTTAGTAGGTATTTGTGCACTTAGCAAAGTTCTAGTTCACGTTTCTAAGCATTTATAGTGGCTTTCATTTTCTTTTTTGTCTTTTGGAATTTTTCTGAAGTGTTTCCATTCCCATGCTTCCCAAAATGACACACTGAAGAGGATTTCTATTGTTGCAGGTGAATCGTTTGAGGAAAATGAATCGTCCTGTTGTTGGAGTCGGTTGTGCATCCACCGGAGACACCTCAGCGGCGCTTTCTGCCTACTGTGCTTCTGCTGGGATCCCGTCGATTGTTTTTCTTCCTGCGAATAGGATTTCAATTGCGCAGTTGGTGCAACCGATTGCGAATGGGGCTTTTGTCTTGAGCATTGATACAGACTTTGATGGGTGCATGCAGTTGATTAGGGAAGTTACAGCTGAATTGCCAATTTACTTGGCAAATTCTTTAAACAGTTTGAGGCTTGAAGGTCAGAAAACGGCTGCGATTGAGATTTTGCAGCAGTTTGATTGGGAAGTTCCTGATTGGGTGATTGTTCCTGGTGGAAACCTTGGGAATATATATGCTTTCTACAAAGGTTTTCACATGTGCAGGGAATTAGGTCTGGTTGATAGGATTCCGCGCCTTGTTTGCGCCCAAGCTGCGAATGCCAATCCACTCTATCTCCATTACAAGTCTGGTTGGAAGGATTTCAAAGCCGTCAAGGCTAATACTACTTTTGCATCTGCCATACAGATTGGCGATCCAGTTTCTATAGACAGAGCTGTTTTTGCTTTAAAGAATTCAAATGGAATTGTTGAGGAAGCCACAGAAGAAGAATTGATGGATGCCATGGCTCAAGCAGATTCAACAGGCATGTTTATATGCCCCCATACTGGGGTTGCACTGACGGCATTATTTAAGCTTAGGAATAGTGGGGTTATCGGCCCCACAGATCGGACTGTGGTGGTGAGCACGGCTCATGGATTGAAGTTTACACAGTCTAAGATTGATTACCATTCCAAGGAGATATCAGACATGGCTTGCCGGTATGCTAATCCACCAGTGCAAGTGAACGCAGATTTCGGGTCTGTCATGGATGTTCTTAAAAAATACTTGTTGAGCAAAGATTCGAAGATTTGAACTTCTTTTAGAGCATTGTAAGGCTTGCTTCTTTTCCCTTGTTGGTTTTGCTCTAAATGTTGTCATATCATTTGCTTTTGTCAAGTTGACATTCCTTTTGTAGGATTAGCTTTGAGAGTTTACTGTTTTGTGGGCTAGAGGATTATTTGTAACTTGTAAGGCAGTTTTGCCATTAGGAGTGGACTTCATTTTCCCTAGCGATGGATAATAAAAGTTGGGGATTGCTTTTGGTTGCAAGTTGCTCATCTACTTCACATGTAACGTTCTAGTAGGATTTTTTTTTACATGTTGATCATTTCATTGGATGGGTGTGCTTGATGATGATAAAGTTACAGCCCGTTTGGATTGCGCAATTTCAGGGGAGAAGAAAAGAAATGGAGCGAGAACCAATTCTCTCGCACGTTTGGATGATCAAAGAGGTGGGAGAGGGTGAGAAACGGTGGGAGAGCAGAACCCCTTACAAGCCTAGTTTTGTTTCTCACCTTAAGTGGTGTGATTCTGTGAGAAAGGGAGGACTAACGGATCGTCGTTGACTTCCAACAGCGCGTACGGTCCACCCTCTCATCGGATCGTCGTTGTACTTGCACCGTTGTCTTCGTCTTGTCTAGGCAAAGCTACTTCTGTGATCAAAACTGAGTTTTGAACCTTTGATTTGGTCGCCATAGATGAGAGAGAGAGAGAGTTTGGTTGCCGGAATGGGAGGGAGAGAGTTTGATTTCTCACGGTTATTTGTTTGACAATGTGAAAAACCACACTCTTTTCTTTTCTTTTCTCACTGATAAGAGAGACTACATCCCTTTCTTTTCTTTTCTTGCTAGTGTAGCCAAAGACGCTGTTAAGGTCGTGGAATATGCCCATCATGCGGAGTGATTATGTAAACTAACAATCTAACATTGTTGATTGATGTTTCCTCGAGGGGCGCTTGAAGTTGCTTCCGATTCGCCGTTTAGATGATTCATCTTTTCCCCATTATGTTACTTGGGAGAATGGTTGGAGTCTTGAAGAAGGTACTATGAGAACTTTTGCTTTGGACCTTCAAGAGTAGTAGGGACAAATGGGCTCGGATCCTCTCGAGTCCCTCAAAGGGATTGTGCGGTCCAGTCTATCTCATCTCATTTTGCGGGTTCTTTTAGGACTCATTTCAATGATAGAGATCATTCACTTTTAGATACGGTCTAAACCGTAAGCAATATCAAAAATTATGTTACTCGTTTATTGGTTGGCATTTTTTTAAAAGACGAGTGGGTTTCAAAAATACTCATATACTCGATCACAACTCATTTTTCTTTCGGTAAAAATCAATCAATATCACATCAAAATGACTTTCGACTTGATTAATATTCCTGACGGTATCTATATAAAACGAACAGTTTCGATCATTGAAACAGACGCGCGCGCACACAAAAAAAAAAAAAAAAAAAACTAGAAATGGGCCGGTTTCGATCCCTGAAATGGACCCTAAACGGGCCGGACTGAAAGGGACAAGCGAGAGGACAAGTCCAAAAACAGCCAACTCAACTGTTCAAATGCGTGCGAAGACTTTCTTTTCCTTTCTAACTAGTGTCGTGGTTCGTGCTCTGCACGAATCACGTGCTCATTAAAAAATTTCGAAGTGGTACCATTATCTTGAGGATTGGAATATGACGACAGTTACATGCATTCATTAGGTAGAAGTTCAATACCAAGAATAGATCCGTTCGTAGTTGTTTGGATGAAACACCATGGTATTTAATTCCATATGTACATTAGGATTGATTACTAAGGTGTGGTAGGTTGATAGATCGTGTGCATGAACAAATGATTTCCACACGACTCCTGTGAAGAATCCGTTAGCATATTCGATGGTCCATCTCCTTGATCCTGAAATTAGTATAAATTCTCTTCAGTTATGTTGATCGCATAATGCTCTGAAGTGTTGAGGCTCTGAGAATGGCAAAGGGGTAAGTTAGGAATTGAAAACTAATGGACATAGAAACGGATGTTATATAATAAAGTGTCTTACCAATCTTTGCAAATCTGTGTATGTTAATAGTATAGCACATCTCCCGAAGTGGCCTGAGGCTCGGAACAAGCGTGGTGAATTAGCAGTTAGCATCACAGCTGCATTGACGCGAATCGCGTGCTTAGTAAAAAAGTTCGAAGCGATGTTTTGAGGATCGAAATATGGTGATGTTTGCTGCGAAATGAAGGTTGATCAGTTTTTATAAATGCATTCATTAAGTAGAAGTTCACAGTCCTTACATAATGATATCAATACCAAGAGTAGATGCCATTCGTAATTGTTCGCACCTGACTCCAGTGAAGAATCCGCTAGCGTATTTGACGGTCCCCAGCGTGTCCCCAACCGTGTCCCCTATCAAAAAATAATAAAAATTATATTATTGGACGCGTCATGTGGCGTGTCCAATACGTGTCCCCGACTCCCTACTGTGTCCCCGACTCCAATACGTGGACAAGCGCCCTTTTAGAGTATCGGTGCTACATAGCCTGGTACATTCGATCATAGCACTAAGGTAAAGGAATAGTGATGATCACTTTCATGAAAATCAACTCACCCCGAGGCCAAATGTACATTAATTTCCAAGAACACAACATAAGAACATATTGTCAATCCATCTTCTAATTTTGGTGATACCTTCCAACCAACAATTTTTAAGGGCGACTCAAGAATGAGACAGTGTAATAAGTCAAAACTAAGACTATGCAAAGAGATGAAAATTTTGGGGAAATAGCAGTTTGATGGGGAAGAAGATACATGCCTTCCAACAACGCGGAATTTCAGAACAATTGGAAGAACAAACTTGTTGATCCGTCCTCGAATGAACGAAGATCCGTGGGTCTAACCAAGGTCCTGCACAAAGGGCATGTCCTTTCTCTTTCAAACCTAGAAATAAGAATAATTGACGTTAGTCACAAGGGGAACCTGCTGAACAAAGAACACTGGCCTTGATTAAATCAGACACAATAACCTAAATGACAAAAACTTCTGCAACTGAAACTCTTCTTTAAGAAGCGCTCTCTCTAAATTCTGCATTCAACATTGACAGCGATTGAAGATAATACTCAACAGAAGAATTCCTTTATTTATATTTTTTTTTTTGGGCCAACAGAAGATTTCAATTCTACATAGACATGAAAATATTTTTGAGGGTAAAGGAAACAGAAGAAGAAGATATAATGAAATTAATGCAAGGGCTAAGCCGCTTCACTTCATTCATTATTTTGTTCTTTTTTCCTTTCACCTTTTGCTTGCCCTCATAAAATCCTTCCAATCTCCAAACACAGCCTAAAAGTACCTGGCAGAGGAAAACATCCCTTGCCAATGGGCATACCCTATGCGTCCAAAAGACGTATACTCGTCAAGAAAACCAGTAGGATTAGTAACATATGTCAATTTTCTTTTGGTTTTCTCCCTAGATTTGCTTGCATTCTTTACATTAGTTTCTTTCTTGCTGCCTGCCATTTTTAAGTCATTCATCTGGTTTGAACTACGTCCAACCAAAGACCTCAATGTATTGCTCGTGTTCTTGCTTTGCTTACCAGCTTAACAAGCAATATTTCCGTTCACCTGTCCTTGTTTGTATACCATAATATGTCTGAAAGGCAGCTAGGGTTATGATATTACATCTAGTCGTATAACGTAAAACATCATTACAATGGCAAGCATCCGCCCAACATCTTTCGACTATAACTGACTGCGGACTCAAAGAACTCTTCAAAACTCCAGCTTAAACTGTCTCCTAATCTTTCCCTAACATGTTAAAAGTACGACAACAACTTATGCTCTATTAGAGTGCAGTTCTTGACCAACGAAATCAACAAATTAGTTCATTATTTGAACACCTAGCTTTAAATGAACACCCAATCCAAATTACACGAACGCTCACCCAAAATATTAGCCCACAAATCAATTCATTCGAACACTCAGCCTTATATTATGAACACCCATCAATCCAAGTAATTCATAATCGAACACCTATTACATTGGTCTAAAAAAGGTACATATTATTATGAAAATATTATAACATGACACTGCAGTCTGCTCCCCTAATCAAATAGCGGGGAAGAAAGGAAGATAACGAAAATGAAAGAACCCTCCACTAAACTGCGTTACAATAGCCAAACTTTAAATTAATAACGAGAGATCCATAAGCTCTTAAACATCAATTTATTCTCCAATGGTAAGCATAGGATACCTTGATATACATTGTTGGGCACCTTTCCTAATAGTTTAAGCATTTGAAAGAGTTGGTGACTTAAGATGTTTTAAGAGGTCTGTTCTCATAAAGTCTTTGGTTTGAGTCTCGTGATTGTGTTTGTTCCCTTGCTATATTTGGTACGGCTTATTTGAGATTGTGCAAGGGTTAGTTCAGTTTATTCACCTCCAGCGAGACGGGGTCATGCATGTGGGGGAGTGCTGGACGGCTACAATGGCCTATGATTTTTGCAGGCTCTCTCAAAGATGATCCATTTTGGTAAACAATTAAATTTGTAGAGGAGGCTAAAATTCAGATTTCACTGGATGCATATAAAACAAAAAAGATAAAACATAAAACAACATCCTTAATAATTACTCACATGCAAGATGAGATAAAAGGAATGCCACTATAGAAATGGAGAGTGTGAGAATCTTTACCCATAAAGTACATGTCCATACCAGAAAAAAAAAGTGGATGATAAAATTATCAACTCTCCTCTATTGGGGACTTAAATCACTTAGGGCTTGCTTAATTGGCCATTGGACTGAATCATATGATCTTTAGGGGATGAGAATATTGGCAATTGTCTCACATCTAATCTGGTAGGATCACTCATCCTAAGCGGCTAACATAGTTGTCTGCATTAGGGAAAAAACAATGAAGAATGTGCAAGGTAATCTAGTGAAATTGATCCTGTGACAGCGAACAGCCAACACTAGATATGATTTCCTATCTTACTTGAACGTTAGAACCAAAAACTGGTCAGGAATCATGTTGTTATAGTATGCTTTGTTTCCTGCTCTGTAAGCTAATCATGACGCAAGCACAACACAGATGATAAGAACAAAAGAGAGAGCCTATTCACAACTTACCGGATCTGGAAGCTTTCAGAGGGGTGACTTTGCTAGGGGCATGACCAGATCATCTTCATGTTTGTCAGATCTTATCCAGTCTCCAGTAACCATTTCCATCAATGACCCTTTTGCCTTAACCTGGTCAAAGAAAAAGATAATCTCCAAATCAGAATAGAAAAGCATAAAAGTCATGTTATCAGAAGGCAAATTTATGAGTAGATCAATTCGTAAGTATCTTAACCCAGAAGGACCCGTCTCAATAAATCAATCATACGAGTCAACTTTGATGATGATAAATACTGAAACCAATATCACCTACGAGGGTAAAATGCTTTTTAAAAATGCTTTTTAACCTCCTAATCTATCCTTAGCATGTCGAAGATTGTCCCCAACTTTTCCTAGAGTATCAACACAATGTTTAGAGTAAAAGAAATATAATGAAAAACCAAACATGTTTTTAGGCATATTTGACATGTGTTCGAAGAGTGTCGTGTCGTGTCCGTGACCAACACCGATACATGAGCCCGGTAAACGTGTCCATGCTTCTTAGGTTAACGCCCAAACCCAACACTTTTTCAATCAAACATCCTGAATGTCAAAATGTAAATGTCACATGAAAGCATGACCCATCCTAGTTTCATAGAATCTGAACTCTGCAATTTGCATAGAACCCAAATACAATCAACAACAGACCAAATCAATTCACAATAAAAAAAAGTCATAATGAAATCAGAAATAGAAACCAAGTCGACGATAGCCACTCAACTACCCCACCAACATTTGAACTTGTAATAAGTTTAAAAGAAAAATGATCACCCTAGCTTCCATCTCATTGGAAGGGTTATCGTTAAGCCTTGGTACATTTAACCTTATGCGGATTCCTCTTGATTTTAAAGTTCTTGTGACATTTTGACCGACAAAATCGGAATATCTGAATTTTGAAGTGATTATCAGCGGTCTTAGGTCAAGAAGCTTTATTAGCTCTAACTTGAACATTGACACTAACACTGATTATTATATTCGCATTGTCTATAACATTAACACGTCATGAGATAGCCCCCAAATAAACATACTCTGGAATCTCACAAACTGTAAATGCAAATAGGAACAACTGTTAAGCCCTGAATAGTCCATAGGAAGCATTAAGCCTGTTGCACTCACTTTCTGAAATCATTGATAGGACATAACCATGTAAACAAACATTCAATATCTCCCTATGGAATTGAAAACCAAGCTTGGTCAGATTTGTGTAAATTGCAAAAGTTCATACATAAGAATTGATTTCCAGACAATTAATTACTTTGTTTGATCAGACAATAGTAACTATGGAACACCATTGTACTACGGTCATATATCCCAAAAACGAGAATAGAAGGAAAGTGTCGCACAACGCTACCTTTGCATCATTCCTAATAAACTGAATACCATGTCCAAGATACACAATAGGAGGAGCATAACCAACACTTTTCCAATCTCATGGCGGCTGTGGGTTAAAAATATTTCCTGAAAGGGATAGTATGTGTTATGTAAAAGGTTTACCAAATCCATATTAGTCGGATCTGAATAAGTTCCTCGCAAGGATCAAAAGGACACCACCAAGCAAAAGCCATGCTCACATATACAAAATTAGACATTCCAAAAAAGGATATCCCCAAGTCTTGAACTTGAACATCACATTATGACATTAAAAACAAAAACAAATACAAATACAGAGAATCGCCAACTTCTTTAGCTAAGAACTATAATAATCAGTTAATCACACAGTTTAGTTCAGTTATTAGAGTGTTTCAGCTAAGCACACTTAGGAACAATATCATTGGCAGTCAATCCCTATAGTTGAGATGGTATGGTTATATATAGGTTAGGTATATGTAAGGGTCATCATTTGGCCCGAAGGCCCGCGGCCCGCCCCAAGCCCGAAGGCCCATCGGGCTTTTACGCGGCCCGAGTCCGTGAAATGGGCGGGTCGGCCCGGCCCATAGTTCGTAATGGGCGGGCTCGGGCCTATAAATTTTTACTCGGCCCGCCCGTAGGCCCGCCCCGTGAGCCCGCCCGTGGTACCCATCCAAAAGCCCGCCCACGGGCCCGCCCATTAGCCCTAAATCCCACAAAATCCTTTCTTTTTTCCTTTTCCCAAGGAAATTTAAGACCGCCCGGTTTTTGGTCCGCTAGCCCGTCAATTGGGCTAGCCCTCGGGCCGGGCTTGGGCTTCAATTTATAGTAGGTAGCCTGGCCCGCAAAAAAGAAAAAGCCTGATCGGCCCGGCCTGTGGGCGGAATTGAGTAGTACATTGGCGGGCTGGCCCGGCCCGATGATGACCCTTAGGTATATGTGTATGCGCCCCTACTGTTATGAATTTTTCTTCTCCTTTCCTTACATCAAGGATTTCTCTTCCTAAAATTAAGGTTTCTCTCTTTATTACTGGACAAAAATCATACTTCTGGTTTTTGTAGAAATAGTCCCAATTTGATCACTTGGCTTCTTGGGTTCTCGAATTTCTTTCCGAATTCCATTCTTTTCTATGCGATTCAGTATTTTTATAATTTTCAATCACAAATTATCTGTTTTGAAATAGGGTTTCTCTACCTTTCTGATTCCCAATTAATACATGTTTCTTCCAATAACTATTAAATCTCCTAAAAAATAGAGAATAAAACCGAAGAGAAAACGAAAACACCCGATTCAGGACTACAGATTACTGAGAACCCTTTGTTCAACAGAAAATTCTCATTGCCATGGGTTCACATAAAAATATAGCAAAACGAAGGTGGAGAGAAAGAAGGACCTCGGAGGCGATCGATGGCGAAAATCTCAAAATCTTCACATCTGACTTGGAGCTCCCAAATCGGCAGAGCGATACAGGCGGAGGGCCAGAACACTGTCGGCGATGTCGGGAATTCTCCTCCTCCTCCTATTGAAACCATCGAAATTATGTGAATGGCAATCGGAGGTCCTTTTTTCTTGTCTGGCTTATAACCAATTCCAAATGCAGAAAGAGATATTGGAAACCTAATTTAAAAAAAAAAAATTTCCCCAAATTCACATCTAATGGAACCCTAATTGCAAACAAAATCTTATCAACACGGAACCCTAATTTTTTTGGGTTGAACAAGTTATAGTGAGGAAACTGAAAATCTACCTTATACACACACAGACCTTGATGTCGCGTCGGTTCCGGTGGTCGTCAATTGTATTCCCCAATGCTGGGCCGAGCAGATTTCGCCTCTTCAGCCCGTATCCAGTTCAAAAACCCAAAACCCAACGCACCCCATGTTCGTCCGACCTCGAAAACCCTGCCCCAGTACTCGTCTCCCTCCTAAAACCCTATCCGACTTCTGAAACCCCTAAATCGTCCCTCCTCTCTCTCTCTCCACTGATTCTCTTTTATCGGCAGGCAGATCCTTCGTGCCGAACACGACCCAGCCGCTGAGCTCCTCCCTAACTTTCCTCTCCAAATCTTCTCCTCCCACAGCTAATCGGCCATCATCTGCTCTAGGAAGCCGGACAATTGAATGGAAATGGGAAATGGGAAGAAGACGTACAGAAACGAATTGGTGATAAAGGGAAGAGAAAAAGCCTTGATTCCAGGCAGGATCCACGTGAACACAGTAACCATAGGGTGCAATTTTACCGGAAAGCCCCCAAGCCCAATATCACTACGGGACAAAATAGTGTAGAAAATCCGGGACACAAACGGAAAACATAGAAAGTCCGAAAACCCGTTAAAGTAATTCGGAAATAACCCAAATAGTGTCTATGGCCCACCACTTTTGAGCGTGAAATGACGGAAACGCCCAAAACCCCAAAGAAGCAAATTCAATCCGCTAGTTTTCGAAGCGAGGGGCATAATCGTCCGGAGATGGCAGAAAAATGTAAGCCACTCCTAGGAACTCCATTCCTTTATAGGCGTCTGTGGAAACGATCTTAACTACACCCGTCATTTTCTCGAATTCCAAAACTGTATTATTTCACCCCATCAATCAAGGTGACTGGTCCGCACTCACTCCGATCCCTTCAAAATTCCACTCCCACCATTCTTCTCTCACCTCTTCTTCAGTCACTCAGAGAGAGAGAGAGAGATAGAGAGAGAGAGAGAGGGCATGGAGGTGGAGGAGCAGAGAATTGAGCACTTCAAAGGCCAAACCAGGCTACCGAAATTCGCAGTCCCTAAACGCTACGACCTCGCTCTAAAACCAGACCTCTTGTCTTGTACCTTTTCCGGTACCGTACGAATCGAACTCTCCATCTTACAATCCACCAAATTCCTCGTCTTGAACGCACTGGAACTCGTCGTCAACCAAGTCTCCTTCACCAACTCCCATAACCAGGTGAGAGTACCCACCAATTGTTTGTAGTTAGGGGTGATAACGAGCCGAACAGGGAGTTGTTCAAGCTTGGTTTGAAAATTTATAGGGCTTCAAAACATGTTCGAACTTAGTTTGTTTATCGGGCTTCAAAATATAATCTCGAACGAGGTTAAACCGAGCTGGATGTGAACCAATATCGAGTAGCTTGAATTCCCAATTTTTATAGTCTTTACGAAAAGATGTCAATTTATTTTGAATCTTTTCGCACCAAATTATAGAACTAATTTTTAATTTGGTGCGGAAAAACTCGAAAAATTTTGTACGGGACGGAGGGCGTACATCATAAACCAAACAAGCCGAGTAATAACTTGTTCGAGCGTGGTTTAACGAGCTTCAAAGAAAATATTTAAGCTTAGTTTGTTTAGGTACCAAACTGATTTGAAAGAGTTTTAAAGGAAAAAACACGGGCTCAAACTCGAGTAGCTTGATTCGTTTATCATCCCTATTTGTCATGATCACAAACACTGATCTCATGATTGTATCAAATGGGTTTTTGTTGATGTGCAGAAATTGGTTCCGTCGGATGTGGTGTTGGAAGGCAAGGATGAGATGCTGATATTGGTTTTTGATGAGGCTCTTAGGGTAGAGGATGGAGTACTGTGGATTAGCTTTTCCGGTGTCCTTAATGAACACATGAGGGGATTCTACAAAGGGTACTCTTTACTTTTCGTTCTTTCTTTCTTTTCGGTCTGATAATTCCTTTTCCCTTTGTTTGATTCTTGAGAAAACCCGAGTAAAGCTGAAAAATGTGTGTCACTACTATCTTGTGGTGGCTCTAATCAAGAAAAGGGTAGTGATCTTCACACTCTCCTTGTAGGGTAGTGATTTTTGCACTCTGTTTGTTTATATCGTCTCTCTTTTAGTTTTGGTCTTTAATAGTGTGAAGTTACACATTACCCCATTACTTGTCATGGAAGTGCATTATTGTGAGTTCACATGAGTGAAGATAAGAAAAAAAAAAGTACAAAGGTGAAAAAAGGAAGTATGAATGGTAACACAGCTAAATTGAGCAAAATAGTTAGCAATGGAAGATGAATTCTTTATAGTTCTTAGATATTCCAAAGCACCTTTTGTGACCATGAAGTTAGTCTTACAGTACTTACATGGATGGAGGAGTTAAGAAGAATATGGCGGTGACTCAGTTTGAAGCGGTGGATGCACGACGATGTTTTCCTTGCTGGGATGAACCTGCCCTCAAGGTTTGTTATCTTTTTTCTAATGTTGCAAACTAGCTTTGCTTTATGTACGTAAAATTGAATCTCTTCATAAATATCAAATCAATTTACAAACAGTTTCTCTTTTATCATACTTGCTACCTGTTTCAGCATGTTTGATACGGTTAAACTGGCATGTATCAGCATGATTCTTAAACCTTTTTGACTGTGTGTTCGACAGGCCACCTTCAAAATAACAATGGAAGTTCCATCTGAGTTGACTACATTGTCTAATATGCCAGTTATTCATGAAGAGCTTAATGGGCAGATAAAAACAGTTTCTTTTGAAGAATCACCCATCATGTCAACATATGTGGTGGCTGTTGTGATTGGTTCATTTGATTACATAGAAGACTCAACAGCTGATGGTGTGCATACAAATTAAATGCTTATTTCTTTTGTTTTAACTAGTTTTTGTTTCTGTCTCATAGTTTCTCCAACTTCTCATCTAGGAATCAAGGTTCGTGCATACTGTCCTGTTGGCGAGTCTGATAAAGGAAGATTTGCCTTAAATGTTGCAGTCAAGTCACTTGATCTATTTAAGAAGTAAGTAGTTACTGTTCAAGTAATTCAATGTTGGGATCATGGGATCGCGTGAACCATCATCAGAAACTTATATTGTTGTGTGGAATCAGTTCGCAATCTGATTGTTGTTTTACCGTTCCAATGATTTAAAACAGAATAATTACTATCACTCAAACGAACAGTGACAAGTATTCTGAGTATCACTTCCTAGGGATGAGGGATTATTAGGCTTAGTCAGGAAAATTCCAATTAATACCTAAATTAATTCGGAAAAAAGATTGATTGTTGGTTTTTTAAAACTTATTGAACTGTAATTAAGACTTAAGAGCGATAAAGAGTTGATGGGAGAAAGGCCTAGGGTTTCGAATCCACTATTCCCCTCGTAACCTAAATATGTTTTGATTATAGGTCAACTATTCGAATCAACCCGGATATCATAGGATTGCAAGCCCTAGCGATATCTCCTACTGATTATTTATGAATCACCAATCAGCATGGACTATCTCCACTTATTACGAATCCTCTTACTAGTACAAACTATATCAAATCAGCATGGATATTCTCATCGGCACTATGCATCTTACATAGTGTAGTCCATCCGTCCATCTCAACCGGTTATCACAAAACAATTAAACCTGTTGTATGTGTGAAGCGGAATCCCACATGGCTTGGGTACCAAATTAATCTTAAGTATACAAGTGTGAGGGGTTGAGGGCACCCCCACTTCAATAACTATCTTTTTGGGTTGAGTTCTATGTAAGACCCTGTAACATGGTATCAAACCTGGGTACAGGGATGGGTAAAGTGTGTGTCTCTACCCTTCACGCAACAGGTGCTGCCGAGTGAGGGTGTGAAGCAAAATTCCACATCGCTTGATTACCAAACTAATTTGAAGTATATAAGTGTGAGGGCACCCTCACTTTAATAGTTAGTTTTGGGGGTTGAGTTCTACCCAAGACCGTATAAAAGTGTATAAAAGTATGACTGTGTTTGAAATATAGAAGAACAAACACAAACGATTGAAATGATTTATGGAAAGAATTAACGACTTGATAAAATCTTTTGAGTCATGCAACCAAAATCCGAATAGAAAACCTAGAATCACTGCATAAATAAAGTTACTCGGAGGATGAGCTTCAGGTACGCCTTAGGGAGGAGTTTAGCCGGCCATGGGAGTGGGATCCGTGGAGGTTTTGGTAAAGAATGCCGCAAAAACCCTTATATTCTTGCTCTTCTAACCTCCTCCACAAGTTCATAACCCTCAAATGTTATTAGGGTTGAGTTTTACTAAGTTTGGGCCTCCAAAAACGCCTCAGATGGAAATGCTGGTTACAGGACCCAACTTCACGGACTTGTCCCGGCTTCATCCAAACTTGGAATGATGCGATTCTTGAACCATTTGAAAGCTCTATGAGTCCACTTTCAAACCCAACTGATTTTACATCCATATGCTTTGTACTTTGAGGAGAATGACCTTTCTACCATCAGCATGTTGGGTTTGCGCGCTGTCGGTAGAATGCTCATAGTTCCTT
Source organism: Rhododendron ovatum (assembly GCA_019656835.1). Classification (NCBI taxonomy): domain Eukaryota; kingdom Viridiplantae; phylum Streptophyta; class Magnoliopsida; order Ericales; family Ericaceae; genus Rhododendron; species Rhododendron ovatum. The sequence goes on from CM033790.1 coordinate 2,014,740, forward strand.
CGTTATAACTCGAATCAACCCCTATTTTATACCGTGGAAAAGGTACTTCAAAGTGCTAAAAGCTAATGGAAACCAATATGGAGAATCGTAGTCGTTGGAGTGAAATCATGGTTGCAAGTGGACCCTCCATTGAAACCATTCGCTTTCTTGCCAATCTTTTATATTTCCACATTGTGTAACGTTTGGCTTTACTCGATCATTTCCGGATCACTTCCCAAAACTCCCACCCTCCAAATGCATTTTATAAGCCTCATTTCACGTCTAGAGGTCCCAAAAACCTGCAAACAACCACATCAATACCCACCAAGTAATAAGATAAAAAGGCTAAACAAATAGTATAACTTAGGGGCCTAAATGGGTACATTTAAGCACCTATCACAATCTAGTTGACCAACTGATTATAGGACGCTACCTCAAACAACCTAGGACTTGAAATTAGAAAAAATCTTTGTCCGGTTCCATTTCCAGATTCCACCATACATTTTTCATGTTTGAAATTTGTTTATTTTTTTTGGTAAACTAACCCAACCGTTGAAACGGAACCCCAAGCTATCTATGCCTTACCCCACTGGCCACTACTAATTTGAGTTGTTAATCCTGATTACTGTTTAGGTACTTTTCCATGCCTTACACTCTTCCTAAGCTGGATATGGTTGCCGTCCCTGATTTTTCTGGTGGGGCTATGGAGAATTATGGTTTGATCGTCTATCGTGAAACAGAGATGCTCCTCGATGATATGCATTCTGCGGCTGTCAACAAACAGAGGGCAAGTAATAATTGTGACTGAAAACTGCATTAGAGTCTTCTATTTTGAAAACTCTATGGATATCAAGAGGAAAGAAAAAAATTACTGTTATCCTCCAACAATGTTTTACATTGATGATGGAGGGGCAATGCCTTTCCTGATTTTTGCACTTGATAATCTATGTTCATTCCCCTCATACTTTATCTAAAACCCTTTCCTTATCGAATCTTTTTATGCTGCCAGCTTGCAATTGTTACCACCCATGAAGTTGCACATCAATGGTTTGGCAACCTGGTAACAATGGAATGGTGGACTCATTTATGGCTTAATGAGGGTTTTGCAACATGGGTAATTTTTATTCTCTTTACTTCACGGCTTCTTTATAGGCATTTTCTTTGATATGGTGTCATAACTGAGGTTCCCTCTCCAAATATTACGTGTCCAGGTAAGTTATTTAGCCACCGACAGCTTATTTCCTGCGTGGGAAATTTGGACTCAATTTCTTGATGAAACTGCTGGGGGGTTACAGATGGATGCATTGGAAAGCTCTCACCCAATTGAGGTACAAATATGTTCCCTTGCATCTGTTTTCATCACCTGCTCATGATTACTGAATCACCCTTTATGTGGTTATGGTAATGGAGTTAACTTGGAGAAATAGCATTTCAACAATTTTGAAGTCTGAAAAGCACTATGAGATCCGGCTCTGTCCATTTGATGCTTGTAAGCATATCTTTGCAGGTGGAAATACATCATGCCCGTTCCGTTCTTGAAGTGTTTGATTCCATAAGCTATGAAAAGGGTTCTGCTGTTATCCGAATGCTAATGGATTATCTTGGGTATGATATATTCCAGGTGGGAGAGTTCCTTTTATAAAGTTGTCCACAAACTATCTGTAATCAGTCAATGTCAATTATGTGCATTCTGTCTGGGTCTATGAAATGCATACTCAAATGCCATTTTCATGTTTTCACGAAGGTGTGGTCTGCATAGTACACTTTAAATAAGAGATGCCTTAAATAGTCTTTGAAGTCCAACTATTTGCTAGTTAATATGTGGTGGGGATGAGATTGCTGAGCTGTGTTATCTAAATGTCTTAATTTGTCAAAAACAGAAATCTTTAAGTTCATACATGAAGAACTACGCTTGGAAAAACACGAAGACAGAAGACCTGTGGAGTATCCTTTCTGAAGAATCTGGTGTCCAAGTGAACACACTGATGGACACATGGACAAAGAAGAAGGGCTACCCTGTTATCTCTGTTAAATACAAAGATTGTAACTTGGAATTCGAACAGGTTTTCTTGATTTTTTGCTGTTATTACTTTTTATTATCTGATCAAGAATCAAATAGGAATTGATCTTTATCCATTGTCTAGCAAGGAATTTTGATGTTTTCCCTTGTAAATGGCAGTCACAATTTGTGTATTCTGATATGCACTCTGATGATTGCTGGATTGTTCCTATGACTATGTCACTTGGTTCATGCAACAAGAGGAAGAATTTTCTTCTAGAGACAAAACATGGCAAACTGGATGTATCTGGACTGTATCATTCTTGTGATGGAAACTCAAGTTCATTTGAGAAGAATCAGGAGAAACTCAGTGAAAAGTTTTGGGTCAAATTAAATACTGGGCAGACCGGGTTTTATAGGGTAAAGTATGATCACAACCTCACTACTCAACTGAGGAAAGCCATAGAGGACAATTGCTTCTCCTCATCAGACAGATTTGGTGCGTACTTTATTTTATTATAGCCTTTTTATATACTAGTGGGCAGGAATCTTTGTATTGCCTGTGAGCCCTCTCTACCTGATTGAGTCATTGTTGGCTGCCTAACCCCACAAATAAAAAGCAAAGCACATTAAGCAAATTTGAGTTTTCTCTTATTTCCCAAGTGCATTGATTTGCTTTTGGAGTCACTTTATATGTATATACATTTTTTTCTGCCTGATAATGCAGTGCTGATGAAACTGTTAGGTTTATTATCTATGTACACTCTTGACTGCACGCGGATTCCTTTCTTTTTGGCTCTCTCATTTTGTATAATATAACACTAAACCAAGCATAACTTTCTTTGTCAATCTTTTTCAGGCATTTTGGATGATACGTATGCTCTTTGCGAGGCTTGCCAAGTTTCACTGTCATCTTTGCTTTCTTTGATGAATGTGTACAGAAAGGAGCTCAATTATACCGTGTTATCAAGACTAATAGAGGTAGATGTTTACTTTCCTTTGAATAGAATTTATAATGGACTTGCAGAAATTTAAGTTGATCTACATGACAGATATGTTCTAGTGTTGAAAAGATCTCAAGTGATGCTCTACCAAGTTTATTGAATGATATGAAACAGTTTTTCATCGGACTCCTCCTTTTCTCTGCTGAGTAAGAAGACTCGTATCTTACTAAACATGCTTCTATGCTTATTCATTTCAACTTACCAACTTGTCACAGGAGGTTTGAATCCTCTATCTTTTTGCTATCCTTACTTTAAGAGTATACGATTCATGATTTACAGCCCAAGTGCCTGGATTTGGGGTCTAGGCCCCTGCTAAAGATAAATCTTTGGGTACCTCACTTTACTGCATTTGATGAGAAGTCTTGAGGAAACTGGATTGCCGTCTAATATAAGGAAAATCAAGACCTCCATGGTCTATGGTAGTTTTTTCAAACATGCGTGAACAATGTTAAGCTATATGAAAACTCTACACCTTTTATGGGCTTAACCTAAAGGATAGCCATACCAAGAGAGATTTTGAGCTTCTCAAGGTTGACGTTATATTTGCTTATTTATCATGTGCAGAAAGTTAGGTTGGGAACCCATCCAGGGAGAGAACCATATGAGTGCAATGATGAGGGAAAGAGTTTTGATGGCTTTAGTTAACCTGGGCCATTCTAGAACTATTGATGAAGCAATGAAGCGCTTTCAAGCATACTTGGATGATCGAAACACTCCACTTCTTCCGGTTGACTGTAGAAGGGTAAACACCAAACCGATCATTAGTCATTCTTTGTATTTTACTTCAAGCACTGATACCACTGTTATTTGTTCCAAAGGCTGCGTTCCGTGCTGTAATGAGGAATACCAATACCAGCAATAGGAATGGATTTGAAGCGTTACTAACCATATACAAGGAAGCTCAAGCAGTGCAAGAGAAGGCCCGGGTTCTGCGTAAGTTTTAACTAGATATGAGCCATAATGCAGTATTTGGAATTTTCTTTTCATCATTTGATAGGTCGAGTAATCTGCTTCGAACCAGGCGTAGATACAGGGTTTTATGTCTTGCATTTTTTTTTTTTAACGTTGGACAGGTTGTCTCGCATCTTGTCCAGAACCCGATATAGTTTTGGAGGTTCTGAATTTTATGTTTTCTGACAAGGTATTACAGTTTCTAACCAACAGTTTCAGGAAACTGTATATCTACGTTCCAGTATCCTAGGTACTGAATTTACCGCTTTGTCCTTTCAGGTCCGTGGTCAGGACATTACGTATGTGTTATTAGGGATAAGCTTGGAAGGGCGTGAGACAGCATGGAGATGGTTAAAGGTATGTACATGGAAACAGAGCTATAGGTTCAAGATAACAATTGAATAATAGTCCATACGAATGTTTTACTCTCAAAATTACTGAAAATTCGACAACGTTCTCGGGAAAAGTCATGAAAAAACCTCAGGAAGCCACAGTTTAAGTCCAAAGTTTCCAACTTACAATTATTTATGAAAAGAATCCTAGAGTTTTGTTTCAGTGAAGTAATCGCACAGATATAGGAACAAACGGAAGCATATCTTCACTCTCTAGACAAACCACTATGTAAACGTGCATCAACGATTCATAATGACTAGGTCTTTTACCTGTTAAACTGGGGGAAAGAGCATTCAATAAAAAGTGTACCTTAGTGAGTTATTGTTCAAACACTTGCTATTCTACACGAAAATGATATAGTTTAACCACCTCACATTGCTGGTAGTGAGTGATTTATCTGCTGAAATTTTATGGTTCCTGGACTTGTACATCTTTGTTAATGAATGCAGGAGAACTGGGATCTAATCCTTGCAAAATGTGGTGCTGATATGATTCTTCACTATTTCATTAGAAATATTGTTACACCTGTAAGTAACTGACCTCAACTGAGTAGTAGCAAATGCAAATTTTCCTCATCTGTATGCCATGATTGCCATTTTTTGGTTCCAATTCAAGCAGCTTCTTGCAGCTCAGAGGTAGGCCAGTTTGAAGGTCGATAAACCATTTTTTTCCCGTCTAATTTCTAGAAACTGGGACTTGAGTTGGTTTGAAGACTAGTTAACGTTGATTGGTGGTGATGTACTAATATTAAGAATAAAGTAGGGGCTTCTAGGTTCTAAGCATTTTTGACATACATTTCTTGTTTTATTGAACATGCCTGACCTATTGACACACCAGAGGAAGATTTAGTATAGCAAGTATGAAATGTGACGACATTGTAGAACCGCCTTTCTACCCCTACTACCAACCCCACAAAAAAATGGATAATAAATGGAGAAGATCAGCTTGAGAAGTGGAGGATTCAGTTGGATACTCAAGCTCATCATTGATTTCACAGTCACCCTCGGCATACCCAAATGGAGTTGAAAAATGTCATTCGTACAAATTTGGACGTTGTGTAATGAGCTTTAGCGTAGCGGACATGTGTATCATATGCTTAGTAAGTTGGTATTTTGATGACTACAGATGAAACATGTAGGGCTTTTTGTTAACGATAGGTTAAGGAAAAGCTGCAGTTTGCTGAGGGCAGACTCGAACTCAGGCATCTAAATAAAATGTAGGACCATGGCTGGCTGATCCAAAATGTTAATATAGGTCTTTACGTGTCTGTATTAGCCCATCTTCCATCACAATTCCCATTCTTGAATTTACTATCATGTCTACTTCTATATGTATTTATAATTTATGTGTAACCATTGAACCAGTTTTACATCAAGCAATACAATCTTCCTCTCCATTTCTCTATAACACAAAACATGCGACTTAACTGATAAAAGGGCAGAATTGCAAAATGACATTGCACACTGCAACATGAGGGTGCGATCAGTAGGCACCAAAATCACCATGTTCGTGTCCTTGTTCTTTTAATCTTTGTAATTTTGCAGAGATTAATAAAAAAAATTTGCCGATCAGAAAAAAAAAAGAAAAAAAAAGGCACCAAAATCACCATGTTCGTGTTGGTTTTTGAGATTGGATTGGTCTTGTTTTGTTTTGTCTCCTTCAGTTCTCCAGCCATGAGATGGCAGATGAAGTTGAGGCATTTTTTGCTAGCCGCGAGACTGCTTCATTTGCTATGAACTTGAAGCAAAGCATTGAGCAAGTCAGAATTAAAGCGAGGTGGGTTGAAAGCATAAAACAAGAAGAATCTATCGAGGAGCTGGTGAGGGGATTAGCTTGCATCGGTTGACCCGATGATAGCTTCAACGATAAATTAAGGCAATCACATTCACATCTAGCACGTTAATTAAGGGCTGCCTGAGGGTTTTTGTCGTGAGACGAACTCTCCCTTAGCCACTAATTAGCACGTACTCTATCGGCTTGTATCATATTTTATGTACTGCTGCTCTTGTATCATATACGGAAGGTTATGGAGTAGGCAAGATGTGTCAAACATAATTCTAGGTCATTGCAACTACTACTCCAGCTGACCTAGTCCTCCATTGCCATTCTGTACTGTTTGTTGGAACCTTTTATGATTTGGTACAAATCTTTTTCCCAAACTACCCAATGGCAAATATTGAAAATTGATCTGCTTCATCACTCATGTTGGACTTTCTCCAAATTTCACTGCAATCTCAAGCCAAATAAACAAGTCGATTTATTGGGTTGGAGAGAAATACTTGGAATTCCTATCAACCTCTTGAACTAAATGCCAACTTCCCCAAGGGTAAAAAAAGTAGGCTATTTTTCTTTGCACGTCAAGCTAATTCCTACTTGGAAAACAATCATTCATTGCCATTTCCTAACCAGATACCTATGAAGTAAGCTGCCGTTATGAAATGGAAATATCTGAATAATTTCTATTTTCCAGCTGTATTTTCCTGTGTATGTCATTTTTCATATGTAAAATTTTCTAGGTGGAATAAGAAGACGACTTCTTTTCCTTTCGATTTCTTCTTCTTGGTCGTTACAGCCGTTCAAAAAAAAGGAGTAAGCATTGTTCTAGGTAACTATTACTCCATGTGGAAGCATCATCAAAATCCAAAACCAACAACTACAATATCATATGCCCAACCAAATAGAACAAATTGAAGGAAATTGATCGCGTCGCCGAATTGAGTTTATATAGAATACTGGTAGTGTTATTTTTCAAATACGAAATAAAGTATTAATGTGCATAGTTTCATAATTTTTTTCCCGCACTCGTAAAGACTGGAAATATTCAAAATGTTCAATCAAAAAAAGCCACGACTTACAAAAAGGACTAAAGTTACACTCCGAACTGAGGGATTAGAATTTGGTCGACAAAGCTGTGGAATGCAATAATTTAGATTTCTTGATAAACATTAGAATTGTAACCCTGATCAATCAACGGTTATTTATAACTCTCCTCGAACCCATCTAAAACCCGAAAAAATCTTCAATTCAACGGTTATTTGTAACTCTCCTCAAACCCATCTAAAATCTCTGTACATTCCACTTCTAAACATACTAAAATTACACTACTACGTAGTATATATTTCTTAAGAACAACTCAAATCAACAAACCTCATATTATTCAGAAAAAAAAAATGAACGAATTTGGATGCCAACATGATATTCTGGTAACTGAACTCAAATTTGACTTGGGCCCGGTCCAGGCTTTGCATCTGGGCCTAGATTAGACAAGCCCAGCCCTTGCTTTTGCCTTACCATCGAATTCATCTTCTGAAGCTTAAGCCCAGCCCGAAACTTCGCAATGAACATGTCCGCTTTCGTATCCACGTCCGGACTCGGGCAGAACAGCTGCGCCGCCGCTTCTCCGCCGTTCGCGCCGGTCGGGGTGCTCGCCGGTGAATCATCGGGGGAAGCGCTGCGCGAGCTGTCCATGCTCCCCACCTTTACGTAATCGCCTTTCACCACGAATCTCCAGCTCGGCATCTTGAACGGCGGCGACGGAGGCGGCGGCGGGATCGGGATCAACGGCGATTCTCCTCCGCTGTTGGAATTCTCTACTACTCTAATGGAATCGCTCGTTTTCAGCGGAATTATGGCAGTGGATTTCGCCGCACGCGCCGTCGTGAACGGTGGCGGAACGGTGATGATCTTCTTACTCTTGCCTTTTTGGGATGAGAATAAATTTTGCAGAGCAGAAGGCGGCTGAGACGGCGGAGGTGGTGGCGGTGTAGGAGCTTGAGGTTGAATTAGGGTTTCGAAGTTGTCGACGCTCTTTTGCCTTTGTTTCTTTTTCTTATTATTCTTCTGATTGTAAATTGAGGTGAACAAGTCCTTAGTTTCATTTGCTCCGCTTCTTTTCCGATCACTTTTGCTGCTCTTCTTCTCTGAATCTACCTGCGGCGGCGGAGGTGTCGCCGCCGGTGGTGCTAGAGTTTTTGCTGCTTCTGATCCTTTTACTTGCTCTCTATATGCAACACTTTCATATGATCTCTTCGGCTTCCGATGAAGAGTGGCCGGCCTAGGTGGAGGCGGCGTAGGTGGTGAAGGCGGCGGCGGCGGAGTATATAAATCTTCCTTAACACGAGTCACAGGAGCGGCTGAAGAAATTTAATTCAGTGACGAAAAAATTATGAAAGAAAACTGTTACGTAAAAAAGGAAAAAAAATAATTTGATGACAATGTAGTGATTTTAGGACAGGATAGTTTTACCTTGTTCTTCTTCTTCTCCTTCTTCTTCGTAAACTCGTTTCCAACTCCGGCGCCGGCGAAACCGATCGGAGTCGGAATACCGGTGAGCTTCCACTTGTATATCATCCGAAAATCTCCACCGATCATCGGCGTTGAGCCACGGCGACGCGTCGCGTAGATCTGGATACGAGCAACTGTTCCTCCTCAACCCCCCACCATTGACGGCAGATGAACTACTATACACCGTCCGATCGGCATACTCATACCATTGTTGACGCGGCGTTGAAGGATTCGACTTCTGGATCTCACTTGTAACCCCATGAGGAGAAGAAACATTCCGGTGGTTTTCATCGTAATCGCGGTTTCTGTTCCTACTGAGAAACCCGAAGACCAAAGCAGACAAAACCAGTACAATGTTAACCGAGTCCCAGCTTTTTTTGACCGTCGGTCCGAGGATCTGGCCAGTGAAAGAAACAATTGAAGGAATGACGAAGAATATGGACACGACTGCGGTTAGACATAAGAGGACGATTAAGAGGCCGGAGTTGAGGAAGAAAGACGATACGCGGCGGCGACCGAGGCGGTGATTGGTGGAGCTTTGCAGCCAAAATGGGGTGCCAGGTGTGGAGTCATCCCCTTCTTCTTCCATAATTTCAGGTCAGTTTGATTTGCTTTTGCTTTTACTTTTGGTGGTGGGTTTTGGTTGGGTCTTTTTGCTTTGATTGGGGAGGGCTTTCTTTTTGTTTTGCTTATGAGTGAAGGTTTTTGTGGAAGATGAACGTGCTTAAATATGCTTTGGAAATGAGCGCGCATATCTTCTGGTTTTGGTGATTATTAACGTGGGGCATATTTCTAGCTACACAAATGATGGGTTAAAATCATAGTAAAATAGTTACAATATTTTTACACGTTGGGGCCGGGAATATCCTTACACATCCTGAGTTCCTAGGCTCCGGTACTGATGTATACGAGGAATTTTTTGGGTGCCAGGTGATTACCACGTGATGTCTGAACTGTCCATTTAGGCTGTCCCACACTGAAATAGATGGCTCGGATGCGCTGCTCGAACACCACGTGATTTCCGCTCAGCATCCAAAAATTTCTTGACGTGTAATGATTGTAATTATGTCGCAAGATTTAGCATTTTTGTTATATCTTCTGGTTTGGTGCATGGAGTACAATATTGAAGAAAATTACTTGCCATCACATGTTTTCCAGCTACAACGTGATACAAACCGTGTAGAGTATGGAAAACAAAAAGCTGTCCCAATTCCTCATTCCAATAAATAAGAATTGACCCTAATTTAAAAATGAAAAAGGGCAATAATGATAAGATTGTTTTTTCCCCTGCTAATAGTGTCAACATTTTGCACCTAAACCTTGTGCCCTAAGCACGATACAATGTGTTGGGATTTTTTTTTAACAGCAGGAAGAATTATTTAGGACTCCACTAACGGATTGGATTCACTTCTCGTCCTTTTTTTTTTAATAATTCAGGTATTCGGATCAGTTTACGTACATCTCGACTAATTCTGGAGGACCAATTCCATTGTCTGGTTTTGAGGGTCCCCATTAAAGACAGAACTTATTGCATATGAACTGTCTTCAAAGTAATTGAAAGCACCTAAAAATTTCGAACTCAAAATCTAATAATAAGGAAGCAAACCACTGAGTCCCCGACCTTGGAGCAAACCTCTTACAGTCCACTCCTCGTCTTTGTATGGAGTGGGCCCTTAATATGGATAATCTCTCATGGTTTAGGAATGTGTTAATTGGATTTTTTTATTGTTCCATTTTAAAAAGAAAAAATTGCACAGTTTTAAAATTGGACTTCAATCATTAGGCGTAATGGCTTACGGCTATACTCCACTGAACCGCGTGTTAGAACAAGAAGACAAATTGTGTTGTTTGTTTGTGTCACGCTATGTCAAAGTTGTAAAACAAAACAGAAGGGATCAGAATTCCAACATTTGTGTCTCTATTTAATGTACTACCAGTAATCACACGCGTAGGAATTTAGAAACATTGAGTTATTATTAGCTGCTAATTGATTGGAACAAGAATTTTTTAAACACAAACCGTCCGAACAAACGAGTCCGGCGCTTCTCCAATCTCTTTAAATGGATCGGAAAGAACACTCTCTCCAATCAACCTTTCTTGACCTCACCGAAAATTTTGTACCCTACTTTATCGAAAAATTTAAAAGTCCATTTGTCGCACATCTGAAATGAAACTCACATTTTTGTAAGGGGTCAACCAGTCACATGCCACAAGGGAATAAGCCGAATGCCGAATCCAGAATTTTGATTACAGGAAGGGCGCCTATTAATCATGGTTTTGAAGCTTTTCTTTCCATAATAATTCACTAAACTACGTTTTAAATATTCGAGCATATACATCTGCGAAGGCCAAAGGTTAATGAACAAATGTATAAAAATTCAACTAGATACCTAGCTAAGAGTTTAAGCAAATTAATAAAGCACCTACACCAATAATATCTAAATTTGAAAGCCCTAATCTCAGCATATTTTCATATAAAAAAAAGGCGGATTATTTAATCCATTAGAGGTAAGTAGGTAACTCTTCTACTAATTCCATTAGAGGTAATATGGGAAGTCGTTTTCTATATAATGGTTTATTCTCCTAGTTATTCAAAACCTAGGAGGACACGCGACTCCTAGTTCTATATTAGATCTTCTCGTGTACCGGACCAACATTTGACGTACGTTGTTTAATCTTTCTGGTCCCACAGTGGATCCTCCCGTGGGATTGTGTAACATTTGACTTTTTTAATGGATCGTAACAACTAAACTAAAGGTAAACACGCAGACCATACATTGTTTAGAGTTTATTGAGACGTCAAAATTTGCGCATATAAGGCTGAAACCAGAGAACACGCCAATACGGCTACCTGCTGCACCTAACATTGCGTGTACGTATGACCTAATTAAATCACGTTAACCTCTGTTTTCCAAAAATTTCGTCTTTGCATTATACAACAGCTATGTGTGGACTGTAGAGTGATACACAAGAAAAAGCAGAATTGAGGTCCTAGTACTAGAGAAAAAAGCTGAGCAAAACGCGTCCTTTTTTGGTTTCAAGCCCTTTCCAACCAGTTCATTGTATGATGAGGAAGGTGTAGTGTGGAAGGGAACTATTGCTTGCTTTTGTTCAAAGCTTGAATACTTTGGAAAGAGGGGTCGCTCTACCATAACTTGAGGGGGTTCAAGCGAATGAACTAAGATTTTACATTTCTTGTCATGCCACATCACTATTTGTAGGAAATCCAATCATACTTGCGTCAGGACGGAAGCTAAGGTCCTATCATGCATGTGTAGTGCTAGAAATATGTTTAGCTCCAATGAGAGGCTATGGAGACTTGAGCCTGAACCAATAGAGTTTGGAGGTATCGTTCACCCTCTTTTTGTCGTGGTGAACAAATTCGGACTAAAAAAACAATCAAAAAGTCTAGGTATATGTGAGGGGTTGTGGATGGTGTTGTGTTTGGATGATTGCGTATGTAGCATTATTGGAAACAATTAACCGTGCATATATGTAATCAATTTTGGTACCATGTTCATTTTGAGAATCTCTCTTTACGCGCGGTTTCCAATAAATTTTTTCTCAATTATTATTTTCATTTCTCTATCTTTTTCTCTCCACACTCGTAACTTTTCGCACAATTGTGTTTTCCCTTGACAAAAAAGAAATGTGACCAAAAACTTAATTTTTTTCCCAGAGTTATTTGTTTGGAGGGTTTTTTTTTTCTTTTTTTCTTGACCAGGCCTGAGTGAATTTCCCGGTGTTGGCGAGTTTTCAAAAACTTCGTTACTATTTTAAATTTAGTAAAAATGCAAAAGACAGAGACGAAATTGCACAAATTCAAATATGTTCGTTTGATGTGTATGCCCTGGCCACATTTATAGCGTGAGACCGTGAGCCCACATGTATTAAACGGTTCCAAACACACCTACGTACATCCACGGTCAACATCTATGCATTTTTATCTATGTCCATAGCATTTCCTAACACAAGTCTTTTTTCCTTTTTCTTTTTAATCAGGTTTGATTTGAAGCTCTTTTACTTTAAGAAAATAAATTCCTTACACCGGTTATGTAAAACCCCCAATTTCCTCCAAACCAATAAAACAGCGCCACATCAACAAACTAGCATTAAACTGGCAAGAACTGGACCATTTCGTTGCTTTTTGTTAACAGGGTTAACTTTGTAGTAGTCAATTTTTTGGGGCAAAGTTTGAACAATTACATAAAAACTCCATCATTACATAAAGGCCCCTGTTCCCATTATCAGTCCTTTTCTTTGCCATGTGCCTAACAACACAACCAGTCGTCGTCTGGCTTCCATTGTTCCATCAAGTAAGTATTTTATTCTTTTAGACTTTTTTCTTATTATTTCCTATACAATAACATACATGTATACACATAGTTTCATGCCTATGTTTAAAAATGGATTGGGTATACAAGATTTAACTTTATTTTTACTGCATTCATGGTTCTTTATTTAGGATTTGATGACAGAGGCAACATACACATCCTCGTTTCGATTTCTCCGGGATGAATTTTGAGGATGACAACAAAGCTTGTTTTTAATTGAAATTGTTATGTGGATTATGAGATGTGACTCAATAACTCCTCCCTCTCAGAACATTGAAATTGTATTTTTGTTATATTTGGGAGTGGAATCCAACTCAGGATTTATGTCTAGCAGGAATGTCTAGCAGGGGTGCAAATCACGTGTATTTTCATATTGATAATACAAAAAAATTATAAGTATATAATGCTACTCGCGAGATCCGAAGAGGAGATGATATTATGTGTACGTACGCAACCACCATTTTATTTTATATTAAATTGTTAGTAATTTTTGCAATTGAATACTCAGTTTTAAAAAAACCTATTGAAGCACAAAGAGCATAAAAAAATTGACGAGTCGGTGTAGAATTTAGTTTAGAGAAAATAGGGGTTTTTACACCGCCAATGTAAGGAATTTATTCTCTTTCTGGTAATCTAACAAGTTAATTTGAAGTTTGAACTTGTTTGCTGATGTGGCATTGTTTTATTAGTAAGAGGAAATGAGGAGTTTTACAAAGGCGGTTTAGAAATTTATTCTCTTTCTGTTAATCAACAAGTTGATTTGAAGTTTGAAAGAGGAGGTTCTTTTACTTTGACCCAAAAGTTTGAACGGAAGTGCTTTGTAAGTGGACATCCATTTTGGGACGGGAAAAAGCGTAAAAAATGACATTTATTTTGAGACGGAGGGAGTATAAATTAAGAGATTATAAACCACATAGATAACATGCATTTCTATTTACTCCACCAATTTGCAATCCGAGGAAAGGTGAAAGCAGGAGATGGTGGTAGAATTTTTTTTTTTTTTTTTGATCATCAAAATTATGCCAACAAGGCTACATAAAAGGAGGAGACTCTCTGCCAACAACAGAAGAAATAAACGACGGGGGCGCAGCCACCCAATTTAAAGGAAGCAAATTCCTAATTGCCTTTGTGGCTACAATATGAGCTAGCTGATTACCAGTCCTCTTCACCCAAGAAAAACTCAGCCCAACATATTGCCTAAACTGCCTGATATCCGAGATGGTGGTAGATGGTTCATCTCCATCTCATCCTCCTCCGCTTAAAAGCCCTAGTTCCTACTCTTCCTCTGTTTTTGATTTGCTATGCGAGGAACTGTTCGTCGAAATTATGATCAAGCTCTATCCAAAAGAAGTTCACCGCTGCAAGTGCGTTTCTAAGCGGTGGCTTGATTTGATTTCAACTAACCAACACCGGATCAAAGGTTCGTTGCTTTACCGGCGGTGGCAGAGACAGTTATTCCTCTGTCCTCCCTCCCCAGGGTCGGCTCAAGACATTTGGGAGCCTAAAATTTCTAGGGCCGGCTCAAGATAATTGGGGCGTTAAACGGCAATTCCCAAGACTGGCTCAAGACCCAGGGCCGACTCAAGAAATTTATGGTTATGTTTCTAGTAGTTTAAATATTTCCATCCAAGTTAATATTTATGTTTCCAGTAGTTTAAATTCTTTCCACCATAGGTGGAAATCATGTGGTTTCCACCATCCACTGTAGGCCTCATCATGTGTTTTTATCAGTAGTTTGAACCGTTCATCTTGTAGGGGTCGCAGAATAGAACATTGACGTAAAAAATCATGTTTATCGGATATCGATAGGTGCATCTGAACTTAACAACATGTGTCTCCGTCTCGGTTATTGTTCTTCCTTTCTTTTCGGTCTTATTCAAGCTGGAATATCTTAGCTCCTTAGGAATACCTATCAAAAATTAAATTTTACTAATTTATAAAATAGACGGTCATGGATAGTTTAACTTTAAACTTATCTATAGTCAATTTTATAAACCTAAATTCAATTTTTTATATATCTATCCATGTCCAATAAAACTGTTTTTTTTTTTTTTTTTTTGCAAAGATATATCACTCTGTAACCCTGAACAGTTCAAATTACAATAATATACACACGGTGGGGCCAACAATTGGTGGTGGTGGAAAACTATGGTAAGGTGGATATAACTTAAATTCTAAATGCAATAGACACAGATGAAATTGCATAAATCCAAATGTGTCCATTTGATGTGTATGCCCGAGTGTAATTTTGTTCACCCTCCTTAAAAAAAAATGAACGTTATCCTACCTCTTATCGGTTGAAATAGTGTAGATCCCATCCTTCACTTGTTGATAGGTATAACATCACTTTGTGGATCATTTCAATCAATAAAAATTGTCCAAAAATTAGGGTAATGTTTACCCTATTCTTGAGGAGGGACAAAAGTCAGAAAACTATAACTATAAATTCTTGGCGCATGGTTTGAAGTTATCTTTCAGTTTGAACGGGGAATTTCTTTGTCTTTGACCCAAACGTTTGAACGGAAGTTCTTTGTAAGTAGTATTAATCTCTAAAACCACGCAGATCACATGCATTACTCCACCAATTTGCAATCCGGGGAGAGGTGAAAGCAGGAGATGGAGGTTGATGGTTCGTCTCCAATTCATCCTCCTCCGCTTAAAAGTCCTAGTTCCTCCTCCTCCTCCTCCGTATTTGATTTACTATGCGAGGAACTGTTCGTCGAAATTATGCTCAAGCTCTCTCCAAAAGAAGTCCACTGCTGCATGTGCGTTTCTAAGGGGTGGCTTGATTTAATTTCTGCGAACCACCGAATCCTAGGTTCGCTACTTTACCGGCTGTGGAAGCAGCAATTGTTCCTCTGTCCTCCCTTTTGTGGGCCGGCTCAAGAGATTTGGGAACCTACAACGGGACCCGCTCAAGATATTTGGGGGCATAAAATGGCAATTTCCAAGGCCGACTCAAGACATTTAGGGGCCTAAAATGACAATTCCGAGGGCCGGCTCATGACATTGGGCTAAAGCGGCAATCCAAAATAGGCCTTTTCATGCAAGTTAATATTTATGTTTCTAGTAACTTATGCAAAATTAGTAATTACTCCATCTTCGGAGTCAAGTTTTGATACCAAAACATATTTCTTTTATTAGAGGGGGAGGAAATAAAATGTGATTTTCTTTTCCAAGACAATAATTTAGAATAAGCGATTGGGAAGGTTGGGATGTATATTCTATACCCTGCATTTTCTTTTTCAATTCGTTTTCCGTATTTGGAGCCTACAATGTTGTTAATTGTAGAGTTCTTTCTAATACTATAAATTATTGTTTTTTATATATACATACATATAACTTATTGAGGCGATGATTTTGAATTTCTGAAATTGGGGTCAGAACTTTGGCGGTTGATTGATTGTGGGGTTGATCCGTTGCACGCATAACCCAACTAGTAAATTTTTCTAGTTTTCAACCCAGAAAGATTAACCAGCCATTAGAATATGTGCGAACAAGTTACAGAATACAACTTAAAAAGTCATTCTTCACACCAATCCAGATACAAGTGAGGCAAGATCTATACACCAAATTTGATATGAAACTGATATAAACAGCCTAGAGGATGGGAGTCAGAAGTTCAATGCTACATAGAGTTTGTATTATGTACAATTTTCGAGAGCCCCAAGGATCTGTATTTCTTGGATTTATGATCCTTTTGTGACCCCAATTTCCTTCCCTTTGTTGGCCAAGATGATTACAAGTAACCCCACAGAGAGATTGGCTCACAATCCTCAACCGAGGAAGGTGGGAGGAAGAGTAAGAGCAAAGGTAGATTGCAGCAACAAGGACTATATCAACAGAATAACAGCAACTGTAACCACCACTGCAATGGTACAAATCAAAGCCTGCAATAGCCATCGCATTTCGTGTTGATATGAGGAAGGGTCGACAAAAAAGGGAAACGCATTACTTGTGTTACACTATCACAATTCCTGCAATAGCCCATAGGACCATGCCACGTCACGTTACTGTTTGGACACTTTGAGGTATTTCCATAATCAGTCTTCTTACCGATGAAATGTAATTCACAGTGAGCAGAATTTACCATCAGGCCAAGACAACAATGGCCAATGAGCATGTGTGTTCTATAAAATATAGCTTACTCATACATGTGCAATAACACTAACAAGCAACTTACAGCTATTGCATTAGCCTCAAGTCCTGCTCGTTCCCTGGGATCCTTGTGGTAGTAATTCCCAAAGTAGAGGATTGTAGCGAAATACCATGTCAATGGAAACAAAAACCCGAGCAAAAGACTGAAAAGTAAGATATATATACATCAGAGAGAGAGAGAGAGAGAGAGAGAGAGAGAGAGGTGAAGGAACCTCACCAGAACCACCCTATTCCACAGCCACAGCAAGGAAGGCGTTTGTCAAACTTTCCCAATTCGATATCCTCAACATCTTTTATAAGGGCATAATCGTCATTCTGCTGCTCCTTTACATCTGTTGAAAACTCTGTGTTCATAAGCTATTTCTATTGATAATTGCCAAACGTACTAGACATGGTAGGTAAACAAGGCATTCAATTTATTAAGTGCTCTTTAGTCTATTACTTCTTATGAGATTCAAGGCATTCTTTTGATAGGAATGAACTAAGATTACCTTCAATGTCATAACAGTTTTGATGAGAAATAGTAACAAATAAATATATGTATATATGATTACTGGCAGGAGCCGCAGGGCAGGAGAATAGTTAGTAGCTCAGTAAGATATGCTTGGAACATAGAAACTTAAGTTCACTACGTGTCGTCACTTCTATCTTAAGCAAGCCATCTCACATCAACGGTATGTCAGCAATCTCTACAAGCAGATACTACTTACCGCTGTTGCATGTATAAACTCTGATAGTTGGAAACCATGACAAACCATGATCGGAAAATGCTAGCAACAAGAAATAGTAATGCCACACAAATATCAAAAGGAAATACTGCACTAAAATATAACACTAAGGATATGTTTGGTTGGATGGAATCAAGGTTGGAATGGAATAGTCATTCCAATGACTTACTTATTTCAATGTTTGGTTCACCATTGAATAATGAAATGATGATTCCAAATGAAATCACTATTCACCTTAGTAAAAGAATTGTCATTCCATCCAAAAAGCTAAGGAATTGTTATTCCATTTCTTTGTCACACCAAAATTACTAGTGCCACTCCAACATTCACTATTGCCATACCAAAAATTACTATTGCCACTCCAAAAATTACTATTGCCACACTATTCCATTGGAGATGAGAATGACTATTCCTAAGCATAACCAAACATGAGAATGGGAATGATTATTCCATTCTCAATTCCTCTAATTCTATTCCATTCTAATTCCATTTCTATTCACATTTCATTCCATCCAACCAAACGCACCCAACATCACAACTATGATGTGACAAACATGTAGGTTGTCTGGTAATGGCAGGTGTGCCATGTAAGAGAACCAATACATCTACCCAGAACAGCAATACAACAACAAAATATTTTCCGAGATACCACACAGTACAAAACATGCCCGCAGTCCATTATCCCCATTCATACACGATGCAAAGGAATGTGAGTATGAAGCATGCTAAAATGGTTCAATACAAAAACTCAATTGGAAAAGGGGGGGAACTCGATTGCATTGGTTGCATTCTGAAGTACGTGGCATTCGAATGAGCAAATCCCAGCTTCGAAATCAGGTGTATGTAAATAGACAGAGCTTGTTGAAGGTGGGAACTGAGAGATAAACATAAATGAAACTGGAAACTTCATACAATTTTACCACCGAACTTATCCCACTGTTCTTAGAAACACATTAATAGGATGCAGCTTTCAAGACGAGGCCCAAAGATTTTTCAGTAAACAAGTACGGTGGTAAGCAGCAGGCTATAACAACTTGTGCAATGAACAGTATATCAAAGAAAGATGGGTACTCTGATCCATGTATTCAAAGTGTTGGAATTAGGTAGATTGTATCCTGAGCTCCTCCGCAATCCTTTATTATAGCACCTGTTATATCAAATATAAACTAATTAAAGCAACTTTTGTTATGGTAATGGAAGTATATTGATACTGGGATAGTATTAAGTTTCCCAGTCACTTAGACTATAACATCCACAATATACTACAAGAGGAAAAGAGTTTGTAGAAGACGCAAGTAGCGACAGTGGTTTAGCAACAGGAAATCGCCCTTACACAGACATACATACCTTAAATGATGCTATAAGTTTTGTAGTTTAAGCAACAGTCATCTCTCTTACAACCTAACTACCAGCATATACTATTACTTTAAATGATACTATTAGTTTCGTAGTTTACCTAACAGTTATGTCTTACATTATAGTGGCGGAGGTATAAAGGAAAAAAATTTGCAGCTAGCTAGAAGAAAAAAGGTTCAACTTGAACAAAACGTTTTTTACTTTTCTTCCAAACAAAAACCATTATCACAGTAAATTAGTGTGTTCGCTTTGGGTCTCAAAACTGAACCCTCTCCCTGCGAACGGTTCCCAACAAGTTATTACTCTCATTTCTCTATCTATCTCTCTCCATTCATTACCCCAAAAACTTCCCTCGAAACCCAAAGGTCCCAAACCAAACAAAAGAGAAGAAACACATGCCTTGGACACTCGATTGCGGCCGCCGGCCAATTTGAACTGTACTCCTCTCTGCCCAAACTCCAGTGGCCGGCAATCGGAACTGAATGCCTTAGGATATCGACTGATTCAGCACTTTTCAAACTCCGATTTTGGCATTTTGCCAATCTTAGACGATTTTCGAGATATTAAAGAATGTCGGGTTCCTCTTTGATAGATTGCTAAACTACTTTTGTTCTATTTTGACGGATGCTCAATTTTGAAAATGTGTTTTTGCCTTTTCTTCGATAAAGAATGCAAGGATATAGTAGTTATTTATTTATTTTTTTAAACTTATTTGTTGAGTAACGAATACAAGGATATTTGAGGTTAAAATGTTTTCTGTTATAACTCGGCCCCCGGAATCTTACTCCTAGCATTGCCACTTACAACCTGACTACCAAATCTTTGATGCATTAAGGCAAGAAACATCAATCAAGCTGCAGAGTTACAATGTCCTGCAGTTACAATGTCCGAATCTGGTCAAAGATCAGTTTTAATGGCTGGAAAACCAAGTTCACATCCTTACTTTTGAAAATCTAGATATTTCAGAAAGATTATTGCACATGTTGCTGCAATTAGTTTCCGTCAAATCTAACTTTTCCAATCTTTAAACTGATGAACTGCTTCCCAAACCCCCAAAACCAACATTCAGAACAAACACCAGCGACTTAAATAATGGTATTTCGTCCGAAACCCACATAAAATTGAATCAAAACTACTTGAAACTAGACGAGAACAGCTCCAGTTTCCAACGACTGACGCAAATTAAGCATGCAATACGAGATATACAGTCAGTATTAACGAACAAGATATTCCATTCTCACCCACATAAAGAAAACTTGCCTTTGTATCGAGAAAGGCAAAATCAGCAGAAAAGCAGGTTCTTGCACAAATTTGATTCTTCAGACGCCCAAGAAACTCTCTTTCGCCTCAGTGAAACCGTAGGGAAATCCCGTTTCGGTTCTTGGCAGATGGGTCTTGAGAGGAATCTGATTCTTTATCCATAGCTTTGGACATCCCAAAGGGTCCTTGTGGCTATACAAATGCAAATCGTCTGAAAAAGGTTTTGGTGGGGTGGGATGTGACGCTTACTAGATAGTCAAGCCTTGGTAACGAGCGACAGATGGGAAAAGTTATCTCCTGTATTATACAGATCTCATCGTCTCGTGTTCAAAAAAAATCGTCTCGTGTCCCAACTCCTAAACCACTGGACTGAGCTTGAGCCCAGTTTGTAAACCTCATGCATGGTTTTGGGCCCAACGGAATTCAAATGGTTTATTTGGTGGGTCTTGCAAGTAAACTCGTCTAGCTCGAGTCCAAATATTAGTGTTGTGGTGTTTGAGCTCGGCTCATTTCGTTTACAAAATGAGCTCAAACTCAATCATATACTAACGAGTCGAGCCGAGTTCATAATGAGCCGAGCCTGATTTGCTCACGAACAATTCAGTCCTGCCTTTAGTAGTCTCCCAAAATAAGCATGGAGTTTTTTTGTTTTGTACTTATTTAAAGTTTTTTTTTTCCTCTCATTTCTTAGTTTTGTATTAAACTTTTGTAGATTATTAGTTTGCCTCGATGGGAGAAATCCAAAAAATAAAAAAAATATAAAATTTTATGCAAATATGTTTAGAAATATCCAAATTTTTACTTTTAGCCAAAAAAAATTGAGCTTAAAGTGCTAATCTTTGGATATTTCTAAAAATATTTGGGTCAAAGTCATAAACTTATAATTTTTTGATTCTTCTCGTTAAGACTAAGCAACAATCGACAAAAGTTTGATGCAAACCTAAGAAATATAATTTTTTGAATACGAACAAAAAAAAAAAAAACTTCAGGCTTATTTTGGAAAACTCGATACATAGCTTTAACATGGTCTTCGCTTTTCCTCTCAATTCACGCTCGGCGTTCACTCTCTCAATTTTGGCGGTCACGAATTTTAGTTGTTTGAGAGGTTTTTGAAAGATGTTTTCATGCTCGCACTTTTGCACCCACACGGAAATGATATTGGCACTCCAAAAATTGATGCAGGCACTCTAAAATCAGTTTAACTCCAGAGACATTTTCCTTTGTTTTTGGGAGTACCTGCATCAATTTTTAGAGTGTCAATATCATTTCCCAAACTTATATGCATATCTATTTGTTTTGCCGTAAAGAAATTGTTCCATGATTTATTGTAAATGCTCCCAATAAAATGCACTTCTTTGTACAAAACGACTTGGGCCGACTTAACCGAACCTGTAAACCCGCGTGTTAATGGGTTTCGATCGGCCCATTGTTCGTCGTCTGCCCTAAAAGCCCCATTTCTCTGTCAGTGCTTATAAACAGCTCTCATGGAACCCTAAACTGCAGAAAGCTCCACTCCTAGCAACCATGGCTGGAGTGAACGAAGAGAAATCAGAAACCCTCGTGGAAGAGGAACAGAACAACAAGAAAAAGCACAAGAAGGCGAAGGAAAAGATCAAGGAGGAGGAAATTCAAGTGAAGATCGAAACCCTAGGTGAGAACCCGAACAAGGTCTCGCCTTTCGTCGGGTACTTCCCCTCCGGCTTCGATCCTCTCAAGAACCAAGCCACGGCCGCCGGTGAACCGCCACGAGCCACGGTTAGGGTTTTCAGGCACGAGAAGCGGACCAATCGGTTGCAGCTCGTTGTGAGCCCTAATAACGGGCTTCAAGTCGATTTCGTCGGTACTAACTATTCGGGTGAGGCCACTGCTCCTCAGCTCTGTACTTATGCCCTTGGAGTGCTTGATAAGCAGTTGCAAACGCTCAAGATTGTTCCTATCGCTTCCAACAAGGTAAAAATCTTTTTTGATCGGCAAAAAGATTAGAATTACTTTTAAATAAATTCGATAAGGGTACATGGAGAAGAAAAGAAAAGGAAAAAAATCTAACAAACCATTGGACGCAAAAAAACAGGAGCACTACAATAGGCAACAAGGTAATTTTCCAACCCTGATACTAATTAGTCAAATGCGATTAAAAAATTTGATTAAAAGCTTCGTTTTTCTAAGCACGAATTTGAGTAAAAGCTTCGTTCATGGCGTGTTTGTAAATATGGTAGGAAAATATATCGATGCAAATTCGAGTATGAATTTGAGTAAAACTTTCATTCATGATAGGAATGTCAATTTCGTTGCGGGTAATTATCCTTGCAAATTTTTTGAGTAAAAGCTTCATTTGGATCGGATTTAAGCGCTCCAGTGGGCGAACCCAAATCTAAACACGAAGTTGAGTTAAAGCTTCATTCATGAATTTTGAAGGAAATAGTATTCTTGCAAAATTTGAGTTAAAGCTTCATTTGGTAGGATGCAGCACTCCAATGTGCAAACCCAAATCTAAGCACAAATTTGAGCAAAAGCTTCATCCATGGCATGATTGTAAATTTGGTAGGGAAAAATATCCTTGCAAAATATCCTCTAATTTCAATTCAATGGTCAGGATTCTCATTTGGTATTCTACGGTCACCCAATTACTCCCCAAATATTCCCCAATTATCACATCACATTCCTGGGGCACCAATTTGCCAAATTTCAAACATTAGTAAAATTTCATTTCGTAACTTTAATAACAGGGGCAAGTTCAGAGAACTATAAGATTCACAGAGTTAATCAAAGAACTCATTTTGCATTTCTTCTAAAATTATTTTTTCTGTAAAAATTACTTACTCCTACGATTTCTTTCTAATTTCCATAACTGAATCTTAATTTCAATTTTCTTACATACAAGAACAACTACATCAATGAGCACACGACATAGTGCGAAGCACACGTGAAAATACACATAGTGCGAAGCACACGTGAAAATACACCAAGTATCAGTAAAAAAAATCTCATCTCAATGACCTGCATAATAAGATAATATTAGAAAAAAAAATCATGTTGAAAGGAAAAAAATTACTCATATAATATTAGTAAAAAAATTCTCATGAGCTATATGATATCGGTAAAAAAAAATCCTCATGGGCTATATAAAAAAGTTGTTCAAAGGTAGGTTTAATGAGCGCCGTTCAAAAAAAAATTAATGAATTTTTTGTAACAACTTCAATGAATTTTTTTCGCCTTTCAAAAAAAGGGGGAGGGAAGACACTTATGTAATTGAGAAATATTTGGGGAGTAATTGGGTGCCCGTAGAATACCATATGATCTTTGGGGCTTGAGTACCCTCTATGGTTTGGAGAGGAGCCTCAAGGAGTGGAGTGGTTTTGTAAGGGGGGGTTTTTGGGTTTAAAAGAAGGTAAGGGCTGGAGATACCCTGACTTATTTCGTGATTAAATTACCTTTTGCTAGTAGGAAAGCTGAGACGAAGCTACTTTATGTTATAGTAAAGTTTAGATGCTCTTGGTTTTCACATAACAACACAAAAATGAGAGTAAAACACATGGATGATTAACAAGTTTTTATTCCTGTAATTGATGCTATGGAAACCTCATGAATCAAAATGTCCCATTATGCCAATTGATTTAGTTAGTGATTTCATTGCTGTGCAAGATGGTTGGGAGTGTTTTAGATGGTTACTGTTGCTTAGATGTTATAGTTTCAGAGTAAATCAAACTACCAAAACAAGGGAACTGTGAAACTTCAGATATTCATATTAGGGTCCTTTCTAGGGACTGTTTTGACACAAGGGCCTAGCTCCCTGTACTTTTTCCATACGTATTGTTAAAGCATCCAACTCAATACCAATTGACAATGCGTGGAAAGGCTGCCCTGGCTCATACACTAGTTTTGGAGGAGATAAGTAGCCGATGTGGGACAAACTTCAGCACTCCTCCACACGTGCGACCCCCAACTCGCACATGGAGAGGTAAACAAACGATGCATAACACATGTCAAACTCCAACACGTATAAATGATCTATGCGGTGTACGCAGAACTAATATTAAGAGAATTGGCCTTGCTGGGTATGTTTCTGCAGATATTTAGATTGGAACCGAGGGTCGGAGGACTGGATTTGTCTGTCAAGGAACCTTCCAAGGAAGAAGAACTCTCTACGCAGACGAAGTTTGAGAAGAGAGAAGCGCTGGATGACATTTATGGAACGAAGAAGGCAATAACACGGGTACTAACCCTTTCATTTACGTTATTGAGGGGTGTATATTTCTCTGCCAAAGTGCAAGGTCATCTAAATCGGCAATAAGATTACATTGCATGGTAGTTGTTTATTGTGAAAGTCGTTTAAGATTGCTAATTTTATGGCCATCTGAAGCTTGTACAGCCTGAAATTAAATGTGAAGCTCCATCAGATGGTGGACAGTATAGTCTATGAACCTATGAGAAAGGAGGATGTCTTCTGGAGTTTGTCTTTTGTGGCTTCTGTTCTTTTTAGCAGTACAAGCAGAATTTTTTCCAGCAGTTTTTGTCAATTTAAGTAAATAAGTGATTTGTGTTGCAGAATAAGAAACGCAAGTCATTATTTCGAGAAGTAGATCCTGCAGCGCAGGAGAATTTGGACAGAAAATTTGAGGGAGTCAAGATAAACAAAGAGGCCCTTGAAAGTGCTGGCATGCACAGTTCTCGAAATACTCCACCTCATGATTCTTCTGCTACCACACCACAGATGGCTTATCCGTTGGACAAGATCATTTTGAAGGGAGAGTGGGATTACCTTGTTGACATTCTCAAGCTTTTCCAAGATGGAGCAGAGATAGCACCTGATGGTTACCCAAGCTTTATTTGCAACAGACTTCATAGGTTGGAATCTATTGAGGTAAGAAAGAGGTTTCAAAATTTTGTTAGTCTCTGATTTGTGATTAGGTTTGAGTTTCTAGTATAATTCGTTTGGTCTGTTGGTAAATTCACTGAACTAGGTTTCTGTGATTGGTTGTGAGTTCATTCGAATGGGAAATCTAAGTTAACACAGGCAGATTGTGACATATATGAATGCATTTCCTACAACCAACCACTGTTTTCCTACAGATAATAGACTTGAGTTCTTTGGTTTTGTATGTTATACTTTAAATTTTCCCTTATAAGAAGGGAGTATCATTTATCAACCCTGCACTGGTGCCGTCATATTTCTTTGAACTCTCCATGGTCGTGAAATCGAAGTAAGTACTATATGATATTGTATTCATATTGCCATTGCAACTTTCTATAGAGTGGCTTCTTAGATTTGCGACTTTGTTCTCCCATTCATTCTCATTTCGGTTTGAGACCGTCTCTATAACCTGTTTATGTGTGTCGTTGATTATAGGATGAGGTGGAAAAGAAGAGGCTTGCTTGTGTGTTCTCATACATCAACCATCTCGTAAAGTTCAAGGATAAAAATTCAATGGAAGGTTTCTCCTCTGCGAAGCATCATAAAATCCCAAGCATCTTATCTCAAAAGTTTTCAACCATGTTTGGCTATTCAGATAAAAAAAGGCTTGAGGATGAGAAGAGGGATCTTCTGATTAGCTATGTCTTGGTTCTTACTCTGATTGCTGATGGCTTCAGGACTGCGGTGGCAGATATTACTAAGGACTTGAGATTGGATTCGGTTAAAGTGAGATCACATTTTGAAAATCTTGGTTGCAAGCTTATGATCAAGAACAAGGTGTTGTTGGCTACACTTCCCGTCCCACTCGTGTTTCCGAAGGCCAAGTTTAAGCATAAGCCGAAAAGGTAGAGGTAGATTGATGAGTTATCGGACTTCTGTTGGTAAATGTTTTATAGCCGAGAAATCTGGTTGGTATTTTTGCTTTCTGATTTGTGAAACCTTTCTGTATTTGGGGGATAAATTTTGCCTATACTGACATTTGATAAGGTGCTGGTATCTTCTGTTTTAGAAAAAATGTATTTCTGTTGAACCCTCTATATTATGATTCTCATTCGGCTCTAAGATCATAGAATGTTGCATGAGTTCAATAGTGAAGTATTCACCAAAAAAAACAGCCAATTTAGTCACGTATTCTCAGATTTTGTGGTTGAGTTATTTAGATAAGTAATTTTTTTCTCTGAAATGAGGACAAGATAGATTTGGGACAACTTTTCATTTGACAGTTCTCTCTGGGGGAAAAGTTAACGCTCCGTTTGATGAGTTGCAACTTGGAAGATGATTATTAACGCCATTGGTTCTAAGTCACATAATTCCTCATGAAGAGGAGTGCAAAAGTGAGCATGTGAACATTTTCGGAATACATCACAAACTATTAAAATCCGCAAAATCAAGAATTGAGAGCGCAAGCGAATGATATTTTGAAAGATTGTGTGACTAAGCATAGAGTTGGGTACAAAAATGAGACCAGAAATAACTTAATATACCAAAACAATGACACACAGCAGTACAAATTGCCATTACTAACATGCCCTTAGTGAATCAAAAAGAGGAGAGGAGAAAGTCATGCCCGCAGACTAGTTAAAAGTATTTTCTACAGGTAATTCCATAGAGGATTGCTTATGAGTCTCAATAAAGTTTGTCCAATCCCAGCTCATTGAACTGACTCTAGTAGCTCCTTACAAAGAAAGACAGGAGAAAATTAACTTCTTAATTGAGGGATTGTAGAAGTCCCTACCTATTTTCTACACCAGCTCCAATTTACAGAGCCATGACTCAAGGTAGAGTATCACTAGAGGTTCCAACATAAAACATTGTCATATTAACATACACATTAGGTCCACATGAAAAATAAATGGACCACGCTATTTAATAGGGAGATGCAGTTCTATATGTTGTAGAGAGAACTAAAGATTGGACAAAATGGTGGAACAACATAATAACATCATGATTTGCTCTTGAACTTCCTTTGAGCTTTTAGATCCACAACAATCACAGAGATATTGTCTTTACTACCCTTTTGGAGAGCACTCATTGAAAGGTATTCTGCCGCTGCTTGTGCCGCAGGGTCAGTTCCTTGGCCCCTATCCACAAGAGGACTATCCCCATTCTTTTTGTGCCACAACAATATCCGTCGTCTCGCTATTTCACATGCTTCGTTGTTCGTCATTACATCCCACAAACCGTCACTGGCTAAAATGAGGCATTCATCTTCTCTTGTCCGCGGAATAAACATGACTTCTGGTTCAGGTATAATCCATGGTTTCAAATATCTATCACCTGTACCAAGAAGTTTGAAGGAAAGCAAATCTAAGGTCATTGGTGAACTCATCATTCAGCATTACTCTAGATACAAGCCAAACCATAAGAATTACAGTGCATGCACATAGATGCTGTCTTCGTGTTTAAAAAGTTGCCAAATCGGGCATCAATTTTGTAGACGTTAGATGATGTTTAAAAAGTTGCCAAATCGGACATCAATTTTGTAGAGGTTAGATGAAGGTACCAACTATCATCACATAAAAGAACTATATACCCAACACACATAGATGAGGCTCCCACTCCACAAATGGAATAGAATATGTTCCTACTCCAATGTTCTTCCACTTTTTTGCTCATCCCTCATGGTTAGTATTATACATTATATGTATATCGGTATGTCATATCCTTTTGAGATTCTATCTATCCTTGGCAAAATAATATCCATCTACGCTAAGACACAAGCTCAATACTAGGTAATATAATGCGCTTTTGAGCAGACATGTTGGAAAATAAACCAGCCAACTATGGTGTTTACATGGACCTTGACCACTCAATAGGTTCAAGGGACCTTGACCACTCAACTAGTGTTTTTAGCACTGTCCCACAAAAACAACACAGCTACACTTCAGAAGTTCATGTGGATCAGTCCCCAAAAATTAGAATTAAAGTTGCATAAGTCTTTGAATGTTCATATTTCCATTTGATAAGTTTTGTGGTAACTGGACCATTCTTTAGGGATTTCATTCCACTTCCATCTGACCAGGACAAGCCATAATTTGACATGATATCAGCAGCAAAATTACGTCAGGAAGATGCATAAAATTACTAGACAAGGGAAAACTTATGTTTATTCTAAGTAGCATTGATTTAAAACAAGCGATTCAGCAACCTAGGCCTTTATGTGCAGGTTATAAGGACACATACCAATGGACCTTGACATCGCAAGAACACCGAATACACGGTGTCCATTCCACTGTATCACCTTGCCTCCAGATGCTTCAATCCTTGCATATTCATCCTCTCTGTTTGGCTGATAAAGAGATAAATTTGGATTCTTGTTTCCTCATAAAGCTCCAAATTATGAAAATACCAAACAGAAGGACAAAGGGGAAATAAAAACAGGCCTTACTTTGTGATCTACCGACAATGACATTGGTTCTTTGCCACGATAAAGGACTGCTCTTGAGTCACCGCAGTTCGCAACTATAATGTGGGATGAACAGATTAATGCAACTACAGCAGTAGAACCCACCGTTTCTGGAGCAACAGGATCAACGATACTGCCACAGGCATCTGCATTGTCACAAGCAACACCTCTGCTAACTTTCCCTCCAACTTCATCATCTACCTTGAGAAAGCACTGGGTGAAGACTTTCTGCCACTGAACCTGCTGAGCATCCCTCATACTTACTTCCACAAAATCGGCTTCAATATCTTTTAACTCCTCACTTAAAGCAAAGTGGATCCGATCACGGCAATAGTTTGCAACCTAAAGAGGAGACACACCCGTAATTCATGTGACAACTCAGGAAAAGACTACTACAGACAGAATACTTGTGCGAATATGTTAAAGAAAAGTTCAAGAATCAATTTCAGAAATCTTTCTCTTCAAAAGATAGAAGGTGCTACTCTAAAATCCATTAAGAAAAGTTCATAACATTAAGGAACTTCTATAAAGAATAATGGATCAGTAATTACTCTTCAAAACATAAGTATATAACATCGGGATGATTCTAATCAGGCTCACAGTCCTGGCTAACCTGCTTCCATGGGGACCAAACTATGTACTTGAAGGAATTTGTATAATATCAAATAATGGAAACTAGATGATAAAAGGAGATGTAACATCAGTTTTTGAACCATAATAGTCTTTCGAATCAATCGTACAGAAAATAGGCCCATTCATGCTAATATAAATCACAATTACAATTTCAATTAAACTATAGGGAAGAAACTAAAACAACAAACAAATTGGGGCAAGCTCGGTCGGCCAAAATCTTTCTTCCTCACTAGAAGGTAAAGGGCTCAAATCTTGTGAGTCCACATGCTCAGTGGTGAAGTAAGATACAAAATCCTTCGCAAGACATCGGGCTGTGTCTCATTGGTCTCATAGTATGAATTGCTAACGGGATATAAAAAAAAAGTCATTCTGAAAGGACAACAGAACCAAATGTACCTGGGAGCCTCCATGACCATCATAAACTCCAAAAAAGTGTGTGGTTATATGACTCAAACTCTGGCTTAGTCCGTTGATCACATGATCTCCTACAAACATCTTGATTGGTATTTTCATATACCAAGGAACAGCTACAACAGCATCCTCCATCTCTGCTCTTTTGCCACAAATAGACACGGAACCCCATAGAGGTATATACTCAAGTTCAAAGACACTCTTCCCGCATCTGCCAATTTGACCCTTTTCGATTTCATTCGGGATTGATGCTAAAGTCAAGACATCTATTGTAGGCTTCTGCTCAACACTTGGTTCCCCCAAACTTATAACCTTTGTAACAATTTCACCCGTTTCAATTTTCTCAATTTCAACAGCTATCGGCAAACTTGTATCCGTAGTTAACAGTTCCTCACCTACCATTCCACTTGAGTCATCTGCAACGTTAAGAATTCCATCTTCTTCACTTTCCTGAATAGTGACATCATTAGCAATCCATCCGCTTTCACTTTTGGGTTTCGTCTCTTCCAACTCAGATTTCCCTCCTGTTCCCCCGTCTGGTGTTGCCATAGTTAACAGGTTTGCGGTTTCTGTGACCAGCTTGAGCCGCGTGATTTCCAAAGGGCTTGTGATGCCAGAGTTATCACAGATTGAGTTACTTAAGCTCAGTGTAACTGCAACTGCTGGAGACATCTCTTCCATCAACAACCACTCTGTATGGTGCTAACATTTAACAATTGAGTCCGATCTTCCAAACTCACCTAAGATATTTGTCAGTTCCCTCATCACCTTCCAACAGTTACATGAGAAGGTTTCCGAAAGATCCTTCCGCCGCAAACAATGTCAACTACCCACCACTTTTGGTTCAAGAGAATCAAACAAACAAAGCACAGAAAGAAAAAATTAGAGGTGGTAATAAGCTAAAGATGAGCAGATGAAATGCCAGATAGAGATCCACTGACTTTTCCTTTTTACATTCTACACACATAAAGAAGAAACACAAGTAACTACTGAGGGAAAATTGAAGGTAGGAATAAGGAGAGGACAACGAAATATGAAGTGGGTAATCAGATCTGGTGGGGAACGATTGATCTACTGTTCAATAGGTAGAAATTAAGAGTCTGAGCAGAACTAAGTTAAACCAAGTACTAGCAATCCCCAAATCTTTCCTTTTTCAAGAGATTAGCCCAACCAAATACTACCTGAATCCCATCCCCACCACCAACCCTTAAATACAACACAACACAAAAGAAACAGACAACACTAAACCCTTAACCATATCTCACCAAGGAAACAAAAAGTGGGGTTCATGAGAAAGAACATAGAAGATGGAAGACTAACCCCAAGATTCACAAGAAAAAACCCTAAAAAGGTAGAGCTGCTTTTTCACGTCACATAAATCATGGGTTTCTTGGATCTGAGGCAATCCATCTCAGCCTCTTGAAATAAGAGTCACCCTCCTACTTTTTCTTTCACCTCCCAACAAACACAACCAACAATCAATAACCCTACTGACAGACTTTAGGAGCAGAGAAGAAAAGGGCATATGGGTCTGGTACTAATCTAATCATTCTCACAAAAAGATTACAAATTTAGAAATAATTGGAGAAATAGTTCAAATCTGCTTACCAAATCGAAAAAACCCAACAGCTTAAGCCCCCAAATATGGACCACTGATGTCTATTTCCAAGAAAATTTTCCACTTTCTTGGTGTTCTTGGTACCTGGTGGCTTTTGCTGTGAATTTGTGTTGAGAGGAGAGAGAGAGAGAGAGAGGGAGAGGAGAGAGAGATGTGAGGGAATTGCTTTTACTAATTTGGGTAGACCTTTTTTTTGTGACACGTGTTGATTCAATTATCTAACCTCAATCAATTGCCGTGGACTGTGAGAATGCCATAGTATGGGTGGTTAGATGACAACAAAGACCTCATGGACTTTCCATGAGACAAAGAATTCAAGAAAATGGGGGACACGTGTTCTTGCGATGGAAGTTCTCGAAAGCAAGACCTTAAAAAGAAAGTGTTTACTCATTGATTTTGGATTACAATCCCCTGTGACAGGCTCCTGTTTTCGATCTGGACCAAGAGAATTTTTATTTTTTCCGATGATCTAGGTGTTTGGGTCAATTTATACTCTACGGTCTAGTCAAAGACTAATTATCCATATTAGGACTAAAAAATTCAATTAAAATTACTTTCTTATTGTCTGATCTCATGATCAATTATCACAAACTCCTTTTCTTAATACTCCATTGAATTTCGTGCAAATTCCACATCTACCATACGTGTCAAATACATAATAAAGTAGGGACTTAAAGTACAATCTTTTAATTGAAAAAACAAAAATGCTAAGAACACAATAATTCAAACACAATACAAAACACAATTTCTCATATATATGTGAGGTCCACACGCACTAGTATGTGTAGACGTCACATATATGTAAGATGTTGTATTTAGTGTTATATTTGAATTATTGTATATATAGCACTTTTGTTGAAAAAAGGGGCATACAAAAATCCATCTCACCTTCACCCAACTCCAAGTGTCCACACAAACAAGAATAGGAAATATTATTGTTTGCTAAGAGTATTTGTTTTGATTAGCTACTCATTTTAAAATTATATATATTGCAACTTTATGAGATAAGCAAATAAAGAACCAATCACACGAAATAAGTTTATTTGAGCAAGTAATAGCATAAAATAGGCAGGCAATCCAGCCAAAGAGCCTTGGGAAATTGAAAAATATCGAGTCCTTCTGCACACGGCATGTGGTGTGCAACATTTTTCTTCATTATAGGTTTATATGAATTTAAAGTGTATGCACCTAATATAAATATATAGTGAAGAAATGTGTTGGATACTATAAGTCAAGGCCACTGAATAATTACTCTAGAAAAATGTAGTTAATGTCTATAACATTTTTACAAGTTACTTTTAAAAGTACACAAATTTATTCTTTTTTGTGTTTTTAGTATGTTTTCTGCATGGCATTTTCCCGCAAAAATGATCTAAACACTAGCCAAAAATCCTCTCAAGTAAACTTCATTTTCTATCACAATCAAAGTAGTCGTACATCATTAAACTATTTTTTTAAGGCACAATCCCAATTAGGTAATGGTTTTAGCAAAGTCCAGATGGTAGGGTGGGTAAGTGGGTCCTAATAAGATTTTAAAATTAGGAAAAAAGATATTCCTCTTTCGAAAATTGTATAATTTTCATTAAAAAATAAAATACATTCGTGTATAAAAATGTAAAATTTAGATATTTATGAGTTCTTTAGTTGAGTGCAAAAAATTTCAAAAGATTATGTACAAAAGTACTTTTATTTTTATCAAAAAACGCACGATTTTCACAAGTGTAAGCAATTTGAGACGGATGAAATATTATACTAAACACACATATATGATAAAACGTTCGATGTTTATGAGTTATATCAATATTTGTGTTCACATATATCGAACGATTTTACAAACATTTGTGTTCACCGTACCTTGTAAGATAGCATAAGTAAAAGTGTCAAAATCTTGGCACTAAACATGAGCATTACTACAAAACAACTAAAATGGAAAGATTTTCATAAGTTGGTTGGGTAGGTTGCCTCCATCCCATCTCAATGTTTCCCATTGCCGCCAAATATAGCCATAGACAAGGCAACTAGCAAGGCACCAAAATAGAAATGGAGAGGAACCACAGGTTAGGGTTAAAAACCCAAAAAGGAAAACCCCAAAGCTACCATTTTTTCTCTCGTTTTTTTTTTTCTGGTGGTGGTGGAGGTGGAGGTGGTGGTTCTTTCTTTAGGGCAATTACGTGGCGGTGGCATTGGCGGTGGTGGTGGTGGAGATGACTCCGTCGTCAATATCATCGTCTTCGTCGCGCAATTCGAAAGATGAAGAAATTGCCACCACAGCCATTGCGATTGATAAAGACAGGAACAGCGAATTCGCCGTCAGATGGGCTGTAGATAATCTATTGAAGAAGAGCTCTAATGTTATTCTTGTCCATGTCAAGACCCAAAGTGTGCAATCCAGTACGTACCCTCTCCCTTTTATATCATTTGCGATGATAATGGAATTGTTATGGGGAGGGAAATGGATAAATTAACATGGAATGGTATGGTAGGAAAAGATATGATCTTGTTCAAGTTAATTTATTATGGTGAATGTTAGTTACCGCCCACCAGGCGGTCGGTAATGACCCAAAAAGTATATTGATTGCAACAACATATTGATATTCGTAAAAATGTAGTGATATTTTATAGATGTGCATTGAAGTTCTAGCTGTTTTGTCTGCACGTGTCTGTTATCCACCGCCCATAATGGTTAGCAAGATTCATTTATGATAAAGCCTTTCATAATTGTGAAAAAGGATACACGTAGCAATCCGATTACGAGATTTTTAGTCTGGTTTGATTTGGTATTTGTGATAAGGGGTTTTGTGCTTGTTAATGTATCCATTGCGATGGATCCTTACAATTGGAAGAAAGAAAGAAAACAATTTGTATGTTGAACACGATGAGAAAATTGAGGAGGTGAAGAAAATTCTAAGGCGCCTTTCATCTCAATCTATGTGATGCAGGGAGGGCATGGAATATTGAATTGGGTTTTTTTTTTGTTTCACGATCAGTGTGATGATGGAAAGGCATGGAAACTTGAATCGGTTTATTTGGCTTAATTATTCATGGATTGTTGACATGGCTTGAGAAAAATTCCAAACACTTTGAGTTAAAATATTACTTACTGCATTGTGAATTGTCAAATGCTCAAAATGACATGCAGATTAGGGGTATGAGAAAATGCCAAAAAGGGTTTCACATCATCAGTTACAAGTGCATCTTCCTTGATAATCAAAATCAAGTTGAGATAGCCGTGATGTAGTTCTTTCTAGTCTCAATATGTTTTGTTTGGTTTTGTAGAGGAGGATGTTCCTAAGGGTGGTCATGCGCCATTGGAAAGCGAGAAGGAGTTCTTCCTTCCTTATCGTGGATTCTGTGCTCGCAAAGGGGTAACTATATGACCAAACTCCTCAACATATATGTCATATAGATAGGAAGCAAACTACTTCCCTTTCCCGTCAAATCTCTTGGCATGTTTTTTCTAGTGAAAATGGCAACAAGATGCTAAAAATTCAGTACCAAGGACGTGTTTGGCATTTCTAGTGGCTCAAATTGCATGCTTACCAGATGCACTAACCTTAATTTTTGACCTTATTTTTTTGAATTGTATGAAGAGCTGCCAATCATTTAGAACACAACTTGATGGATCATACTATAAATGGTCTCTCGGCAATTAGTTTGGTTAGTGCACTAAATAGCAGGTTGCAGGTTTTGAAAAAATGGACACACACTTTGTTAGCCTTAGATTAGTAGAACAATAGAGCTGGGCAACTCTTCTATTGGAACCTGTAAATTTTGGCACTAATGCAATACAGATTAACAAGGTCTGACTTCTTGCCTGTATAATATCAGGTTCGAGCAAAGGAGGTGGTCCTCCACGATATTGATGTTTCAAATGCACTAGTTGATTTTATCAGTACCCACTCCATCACCAATTTGGTCCTTGGTGCCTCCAACCGCAGTGCGTTAACTAGGTCTCTCTCTCTCTCTCAAACACACCCACGTCCAATAATTGTGTACATGCCTCTTCATTTCTAGATGATCTTGTGCTTTGAATCATGAATTGCGCACTGACTTGGCTCCTGGGTAATAGCTCTATAGATTGCCTATAGGCTAGTGGCACCCGTTGGGACTTATTGAGGAGGGCTGAGCGGAAGCTTCCCTTTCTTCTCCCCACCTAATGGTACTGTTTATATCTTGGTTACCCAGGGCGTTTAGAAACGTAGATGTGCCAACTACTGTGTCCAAATCTGCACCAGACTTCTGCTCGGTGTATGTTGCATCGAAAGGGAAAGTTCAGAATGCCAAGACAGCCAGCCAACCTTCTACACCTACTAGTGCAACTGGTTCCAAGCGATCATCTCAACCAAGGTTTTCAGTCGAGACTTCACGATCGGATGATTTGTATCGGTAAGTCATGGAATTACGTGCATACTCTTTTGAAGTGGACTACAGTAAATTGGTAACTAATATCCATTCCAAGTCAATGTGGAAGTGAAGCTTTTGAAACAAATAATAAGATGATCGTTGTTGGAAAATTAGATGGATGGGCCTGTCTTCTATAGCATTTCTTTTGAATAGCTCTGACATTAAAATGATCCAAGTCCATTATATGCCTCCAACTATACCTTCTGCTTTCCCAGCTCATAGCAGAAGAATTATGTCATTCGGGCTACAATGCAATGCCTTTTAGGTTTCTCGTTTCATTCCACAGGATGGATGTTTCTAGAAAAAAAACCCTTCAAGGTTACAGTTTGTGGGATCTAATATTTGGAAAAAGTGCATAAGGTAAATAGAAAAACTGATCCTCCTATAAGACCAAGTTCTCTACAGGAAACATTTTCAGATAAATTTTCGATGCACTCCTTCCAGATTTGGATGCTTATTTTTCTCATTATTCGGTATTTGCCTGCTAACTACAGAAGTTCTAGCCAAAGCAGTTGGAGAAGTGGAGGGTCCGAGAGGATATCATTGGATAGGAGTAGTGATTCCATGCAGTTAACTCCACGTGACTTAACTCCACACGACTTAACTCCACGCGACAGGATCCCCAGAAGTATTATGGCTTCACCCAGCATTGTTGCTTCACCCAAACACCCAGCTAGCAATCTGAATCCTAGGGTTCGCAATGAGGGGATTTACTCCCACCTAGATTCCACCATGGAGATAAGTGATTTTTCAGGACCACCCAGTTTTCAGTCTATTGATCTGTCCAGTGAAAATTTAGACCGGCCTCGCACATCAGATGTTTCCAGGAGCTCTGTCTCTTCCTCCCAAGCCTCAGTAAGTTCAGTACGATATAGATTCTGCAGTATGTTGTTTCATAGTTCCAATTTGAATTTCTTTAAATTTTTTCAGGGAAAGAAAATAGTAGGACAAAAAGATGAAGTGGAAAACTAATTGTATATGGTATTTGAAACACAACAGACTGATTAAATTTCTATGTACATTCCAAGCAAGTGGCAGTTCTGCTATATTTCTAACTTTAAGTCCATATAGAACTACTTAACTCGAGAGAGAGAGAGAGAGACTACGTTGCTGGTAACCCAAATGGATGAAGTGGAAAACTAATTGGATATGGTATTTGAAACCCAATGGACTGATTAGATGTCTTGGTGCATTCCAAGAATATAGCTGTTTAGTATTTCTAAGTTAAGTGCTTGTAGGACTACTTTGCTGTTACAAAGTGTCATTTTGATAGCAACCAGAAAGTGTCATCCAATCCATGGCAACCAACCCTCATTTAGAAAATTTTCAACAGGCACCTTGTTCTCTTCATTTGATTGAAGGGATTAAACCAGTACTCTTTCTGCCCTGGCAGTTTATATGTTTCTGTGGTTTTATGCATTAGCCATAAATTCCTCGACTCTATGCTTTCATTGATTTGGTGATATGAAACACTTGTTCTCTCTCTCTCTCTCTCTCCCTCTCTCTCCAAAAAAATAAGGAGGATGGGTCATGAGACTCATGACCTGTAGTCTCATGAAGTTCATTATAGCTGACTCACTTGCTCGCCTTCATTCAATGACTATATTGCAGAGGGAAGTAGAAGCTGAAATGAGGAGATTAAAGCTTGAGCTGAAGCAAACCATGGACATGTACAATTCAGCTTGCAAAGAAGCAATTGATGCCAAAGAGAAGGTAAAACAATCTTTTCTTTTCTTTTTTCTTAGCAAAAGCAAGCGTACATTAGAAATAAGGCATCAAGGGAATGCCGCCCATGTACAAGAATAAGGCCACATACAAAACGGCCCGATACACGCTATGCGTGCCAAGTGCCAACAAGATGTATCAAATCAAGGAAAAACAATCTTGACATGAACAAGATGGATGTTGCCCAACTTAAGGGTAATTTAATATTTGTAACTCTCCCCAAATTCTTATATTTTTTGTTCCTAGGGCAAAGAGATCGACCAATGGAAAACAGAGGAGACACGCAAGTTACAGGCTGCCACACAAGCCCAAGATGCTGCATTGGCTTTGGCTGAGATGGAAAAGCAGAAAACCAGGGTTGCCCTTGAAGCAGCAAAGACGTCACGACGACTAGCAGAATTGGAGGTTCAGAAGCGAAAAAATGCAGAGATGAAGGCCATGCATGAGGCAGAAGAGAGGAAGAAAGCTATGGAAGCATTGGCACGCACTGAGATTCGGTATAGAAAGTACACGATTGAAGAGATTGAAATTGCAACTGAGTACTTCTCCAGTACATTGAAGGTTGGTGAAGGAGGATACGGTCCCGTTTATAAAGCCTTTCTTGACCATACAGCTGTTGCTATAAAAGTTTTAAAGCCCGAGATGTCTCAAGGGAAAAAGCAATTTCAACGGGAGGCAAGTATTGTTCTTCGCTAACAGCAGTTCTTCTGTTTGTAAGTAGCAATCATGGGTCTAAATGGAATTATTAGATGCATAAGAGAAGCATTTTAGGCTCAATCTCAACGAGGAACAAAAACACATAACTAACGTAGTTCTGGTAGACCTGGATTCAGGTTACTCCTTTTCAAATGCCCAAAGTTGCACCCAATGTAAACATGCTCATCTCATGTCTTCTGAAAACCCCTTCACAAAAGCCATAAAGCCCTAACCCTTCGCCACTGGTACCCGTACCAACATATTATCCGAACTTCATAGGCAAAGCATCCTTGGTGGGATCTGTACTGGAAGTCTTTAAATGGAAGAAATAAAGTTTATATAACAAAATGGAAAAAAATGGTGCAGCACAACACTTGTAACCACTACATGGCAGAGTGCAATTTTGTTCACCCTTCTTAAAACAGGGTGAACAATACCCTCTCTCTTATTGGTTGAAATGGTGTATGTCTCACCCGTGGAATACACTTTTTGGTAAGCATGACATTACTTTGTGGTGGGATTCACACACTTTCAACCAATAGGGAGGAAGGTAATGTTCACCCTCTTAAGTGGAGGGTGAACAAAACTCAACTCCTACATGGCAGTAATAGTCTTACAACCCGTTCGATGATTATGTGGAAAACAATCCTGGACAAACATCATACTCAAAGATTGCAGCTTTGAGAGGGTATTCATGTCTTTCGGTGTGCTTTGAGATGGATTTATGTCTGTCACTGTCAGAACACTAAACATAATCATCTACTTTCTTTTCTCTTATTATGTCCAGATTGAGGTACTGAGCTACATGAGACACCCACACATGGTTCTTCTGTTGGGCGCCTGCCCTGAGTACGGATGCATTGTTTATGAGTACATGGAAAACGGCAGCTTGGAAGACAGGCTCTTCCGGAGAAACAACACTCCCCCACTTCCATGGAGAACCCGTTTCAAAATTGCCGCTGAAATTGCTGCTGCTCTTCTTTTCCTTCACCAAACAAAGCCAGAGCCTTTGGTGCATAGGGACCTCAAACCGGCGAACATTCTCTTAGGCCGCCACTTTGTGAGCAAGATCAGTGACGTTGGTTTAGCCCGGTTGGTGCCACCGAATGTGGCTGATAGCGTCACCCAATATCAAATGACAGCAGCAGCTGGGACATTTTGCTACATTGACCCAGAGTATCAACAAACAGGAATGCTGGGTGTAAAATCAGATATATACTCTTTGGGAATTATGTTATTGCAGATTATTACAGCAAAACCTCCTATGGGTCTGACCCACCATGTTGGGAGGGCAATTGAGAAGGGAACTTTTTCAGAGATGCTTGATCCAACGGTGACGGATTGGCCTTTTGAAGAGGCAATGTCGTTTGCTAAACTGTCTATACAGTGTTGTGAGCTGAGGAGGAAAGACAGGCCAGACCTTGCTTCGGTCATATTACCTGAGCTTCAGCGACTTAGCGACCTCGGTTCTGATAATGGATCCAGTAATAGAGGGGCAATCACGTATGGATCGTCTTTTGTTAATTCAAATTTTCAAGTGAGATCACCGTTCAGTCAGGTCAGCTTCTTCTGTCTCAATTCTAGACTCTATTATTACTTCTTTCAACCATGGTAAATTCTCTCCATTTGTGTGATGAAAAGCAAGGAAGTGAAGAAATTCCGACAAAAATGGGATTATATATTCTCTCTTAGCTTCAAGTAATCGTTTATTTAACTGTCATTTCTTTTTCTAGGCAGTTGAGATAGGAATAGTTTCAATAGTAGGAGAGGCTGGAGAGCTGTTTTCGGGTACTGACATTGATTCCTATTGTATGCTATGTTTAACCAGGAAAAAAGGAGAAGGAATCCCGGCACACCAACAGAGACCCAGGGTAGATCAGTGTTGAAAGAAAGCAGTAGCACATACACTCCAGAACTGGAAAGTGAGGTTTCAAGACCAGTTTTGGACAAGGCCAGTTGATCCCTCCATACGAGTCCGAAAGCGAGCTTTTGGAAGGCTCTTCTTCTTTTTTCCTTTTTTTTTTTCTAGTGATTTTTTACACTCGTCTTCGAAGTTGATAGTTCAAAATTCTTACAAGGGACCCTCCTGCAACTGACTAGAACGAAGTCGAAGTTCTTGGTAGTGTCTGACTGGAACTAATACCCCAAAGGTTGCATGCATGCCTTGGAATTTAGATTAGTGCAGAGAGTGAGATTCATGTAGACATTAAAAACATTACCGTCCTTTGTTGAAGTATGAATTCGAGTTCCTGCGTAGTTATTTACTGCTTAATCTTTTTGATAAGTTAGGTGTCTGGTTAACTTACGCGCACTTCAATTAATCTAGAGATTAAAGGGGGTTGTCTACATGAATAGGGTGACAAATATTCCTTGTGAGCAATTTAGGAATAAATATGAGACCATTATCACCTATTTAAACAACAATCGTTTGAATGCACAAACTTTTTGAGAGGATATGGTAATTAGGTGGGGTTCCACTAAGCAAAAAGTGAGTTTTGTTCTTATTCAAATTTTTTTCGTATGTTTTACGCCAAACTTTTGTAGATTGGAAAAGTAATTTTTTTTTACTTTTATCCAAATATTTCTGAAAATATCCACTTTTAATGAGGTAAAAAAGTGCAAAGAATGAGAGGATTTTACCATTAGCTAATATTATGATTACCCCATTTAACTCACCTATAGAAATTCTGATGTAAATGAAAGGTTTAATCTGAAAATCAAAACTGAAATATGGAATCATTTTTGGGGTTACAAATCTTTGGAGTTATATGGGAGTTACAAAATCATGTATTATAAATTGGGTTTTATTGTCACATTTTCAGAAACACAAGCTACTGAAATTCAGAATTCTTTTCTTCTGTGCTTTTCTTGTTCTCTTCTATACTATCCTTATTCTATGTTGTGTGAGAAAAAGAAAGAGTGTTGGAAGAAGCTTCAATCTTCTCTTCTAGAGTGCACCTAGAGTAAGATTACAGTTTGTGGCTGGGCTGTTGTATCCTAGAGGCGGCCGTATGGAGACCCTCCTACGCTAATCTTAGAATAGGGGTGCAAATCGTCTAGCCGACGTAGTACGCGCCTCATCCTGTCGTTAACTTTATTTCAAAGAAGTTCAAGGGTTGTCTAAGTTCTTCGAGTTTTAGCATTTTTTTAGCTTAAAAGTGAATATTTTCTATAATATTTGGGTAAAAGTAAAAAAAATTACTTTTCCGATTCTTCTCGTCGAGAAGAATCAATAATCCACAAAAATTAAAACTAATGCGAAAAAAATTTGAATAAGAACAAAACTCACTTTTTACGTTTTTTGCTTAGCAGAACTCCGCCTTTAATGTCTGCATATTTGCTCAAGCAAAAACTTGTAATGACAAGTCACTGGATATACATTGCGTGCAATGCCCTTGAATGTGCTATGAAAGGAATACATTAAAACTATTAATTGAGATTGACAAATGCTAACCAATGTCCCCCGGACACAAGTTAAGGTGTAATATATATGGAGTATTTCTCAACATTTTTAATGTGATCTTAAAAAAGAATCAGTCCCTTTTTGCCATTTTCCATTTATGAAGCTTCCCAAAAAGTCAAGGGCAAGCATTCCATATCTTTTTTTTGCAATATCTTTTTTCTACATATCTCCCCTTTCATAAAATCGAGGGAGAGTGATATCTTTTTTTGAGTTCTACAAATTTTATTTTATTTTTTTTGTAATATCTTCATATTCCATATCGTTGTAGTACTGAAGTACTAGGTGATGACAGTTTATAAAATTATAATTTTTTCAAACATTTATTCACGTCCTTGTTTATGAGCTATTGCATTAAAAATTAAATGACATTGATTTGTTGTAATGTGGCAGGACGGAGAGATAAGAGCCAACTACAAATTCTCTACTTTCTTTCTTTTTTCTTTTCATTTCATTTCTTTTGGTTTTTTTCTTTACTCATGTGATCACTTTGTTATGGATTTATAAGAGGAACTTATTTTCTCGTATAGAATTTTGCGAAAAAATTAAATTCTGAAAGTCTCAATTAGTTTATGTCATGGTATGGTATTGAGCTAAAGCAAAACTATGGTTTACATTTTGTTAGCACAGTTTAGTTGAATATTTGTTGTTTGCAGAAAGTACTAGACATATCATTATGGTAGTAAGATATTTAATTACATGCTAAAATAGTGGAGTAGGTATATGTATCTACATTATTGTTGACTTTCTTTTTTATAAAATCGCATTAATAGTAATGCAATCTTATTATTGGAGAACATTCCATAGTTAATGGACCTTAACTTGTGTCCCGGGGGCACTTGTTAGCAGAACTGATTAAGGGTATCCACAATGCTATAATTAAAAATTGATAACCAAAAGTTGTCACATATGCTTTTGATTATTCATTTAAGAGATTGCTAAGATTAGCAATGTAGATGTTTACAACGGCATAATTAAAATTAGATAACAAAACTTATCACATTATATTTTCAAACTACAAAAAACTAAAAACTGTGAACAGTAGAAAATAGTTTTTCTAAAAATAGTTTTGAAAGTAATAAAAACTATTTACTAGAAACAAGTTTTTGAAACTTTTTTTTGGAAAAAAACTATTTTTTAGTAAAATAAATTTTTTTTGAAAATATTGTTCGAAAAGAAATTAAAGAGAGAGAGAAAAAGGGAAGAAAGATAGAATATTTTTGTATAATGATTGGTATATTTGATTGAGAATACGTAGGGTTTATTAAATTTGATTATTGTCAAAAGGTTGCTAGTTTTGGTTATCCAAATCCCAAAATTTGATTATTTCTAAGGAGGTTGTTAAATTTGATTATAGCATTGTGAGCCATATTTTGTATCAACATTGTTAACTTTAAAAATCTTTTACTTTTGATTATAGTATTGTGGATACTCTAAGATATTAGTCTTTTGCTAGTCAAGATAAATGAAAGCAAAACCTATTGGTGTTGCTCCCGCCCTGGTTGTTGGATGGCCTGGTAATCGCCAAACGGCAAGGGTTGTATCTGCGGCAAATCTGACTT
This sequence comes from Rhododendron ovatum, assembly GCA_019656835.1. Lineage (NCBI taxonomy): Eukaryota > Viridiplantae > Streptophyta > Magnoliopsida > Ericales > Ericaceae > Rhododendron > Rhododendron ovatum. Next base: position 2,058,013 of record CM033790.1, read on the forward strand.
GTTTGGGTTTCGGGACGGCATCTTCGAAGGGGTGGCCAGTGGTGGCTTGGAGGTTTCGTTGGTGGCTGATTGGGGGTGAAGCGTTTTCTGTCTATTTCGGGAGACAATGTCGTTGGGGCTAGGTTTTAGGTTTTCTATAGATTAGGCTTCATTGTTTGATTTGGGCTTTGTAAGCTTTTTGGTTGTTTTGAGCTGAATTTGTTATTATTCGGGCACTTTAGGCCTTCAAGTGTGTATTTGAGCTTTGTCGCTCGTGCTGTTTTTTTTTTAATTTTTGGTTGGAATAACTTCTCCTATTTCTAATAAAATATTACTTTTGCTAATCAAAAAATATGACCATCTTCATAGTTGGACTTGGGTCTTTAAACATGACATTTTTGGCATTTGTTAGCTTTACCTTAATTTTTTTTGTGAATTGTTGGTTTGTCTCAACGAAAAGAATCGAAAATGTTAAAAAAAGAGAACTAAATTTTGGTTATATTCGAAAAAAATTGAGTAAAGGTCAAAATAAATCTGAGAATTTTGTCATTATTTGATTTTTTTTTGCATTTGTTAGTTTTGAGCCAAAATTTTGTAGGTTATTGATTTGTCTCGACAGATTCATGTAGCTGACTCCAAGTGATTGGGACGTAAGACTCGGTTTGATTTGGTTTGATTTATTGATTCGTTTCGACGAGAGAAATTATTATTTTTTTTATACTTTTTTTTGCTAAAAAATAGTTATTTCTCAAAATACTTAAGTAAAAGTAAATTTTTTTTTTACTTTTTCGATTTATCTCGTCGAGACAAATCAATAAACCACAAAAGTTTGGTTAAAAACTAACAAATGCGACAAAAATTCAAATAAGGATAAAATTTTCAGATTTAAGTTAAGTTCATAAAAAAATGCAGTAATTTGAGGCAAAACTAACAAATTCGGTAAAAATTTAAACAAAGATGCTACTCACACAACAATCCAAACACAACAACTTACACAACCTCTCACATATATGTGGGGTCCACACGTAATAGTACGTGTGGAGCCCATATGCATGTGAGAGGTTATGTAAATTGTGTTTGAATTGTTGTGTGAATATCATTTTTGAATTTTAAATAAGGACAAAATCTAAAGATATCGGAAACTAGGCCTTAAAAACGGCTTTTTGTTTTTTTATTTTTATTTTATATATCGGACCGACAGTGTCCCCTCTCTCTATATAATACTCCACGTAGTCACTCAACAAATCATTGAAATTTGGAATGAGCTCCTTTCTATTCGCTTCTCGTGTTTAGAAGCCGTCCACCTCACCGACGTAAAAACTCCTCGCTGAGTCGGTGGAGAAACTTGGGGGTTGGGACACCAGAGTGCTTTCCTTCTCTCTCTCTCGATTCCGCCACTTTGCAGCTGCACCAAAAACACACACAACCGAACCCTAACCCTAGACCATGGCGTACCAACCAAAAGACAACAACGACGACCACAATCGTCGACTATACAACCCGTACCAAGACCTCCAAATCCCTATCCAAACCCTCTACCAGCTTCCAACCTCGCCTGAATACCTCTTCAGCGAACACTCCATAAAGAAACGCCGCTCATGGAGCGAAAACCTAGTGTACTACACCGGCGCCTGCTACCTGGCCGGATCCCTAGCCGGAGCCGCCAAGGGCCTCGTCGACGGTGTCAGGGCGTCGGAGCCCGGCGACACGATGAAGTTACGCGTGAATAGGATCCTCAACGGGTCGGGTCACGCGGGGCGGAGGTTTGGGAACCGGGCCGGGGTAATCGGGTTGTTGTATTCGGGGATGGAGAGCGGTGTGGAGAAGATTAGGGATACGGATGATATCGTGAATAGCGTGGTGGCGGGCCTGGGGACGGGGGCGGTTTACAGGGCGGCGGCGGGGGTGAGGTCGGCGGCGGTAGCGGGAGCTGTTGGTGGAGTGGTGGTTGCGCTTGCCGTGGCGGCAAAGCAGGTGGTGAAGAGATACGTTCCAAATCTTCCCATTTGAGGGTGCTTGTAAAGCAACAACATGCATGACATTTTGCACAGCATGTTGATGTGGCATTGCGAAATTTGTAGTTGAAAAGTAGCGGAAGTATCCTGTCGCCAATGAAGCAGTGCCACAAAAACATGTTATTTGTGAATGTTGTGTCCTTACACTTTTTCTAGATTTGTTTTTTCGAAATTTTTTTATGTCAGAAGTTTGTCTGTGATTAGGTTTGACCAATATACTGAGAGCGTCAAGGATTCTTGCTCCCGTGCATCTGATTATATTGTCACTTAGAGTGCTTTAGCTAAGATGTCGTGATGAGTAATTTTGATGCGTTTTGACATGGAAATTGGGTTACATTGTTTTTAGTTTGATTCGTATGCATCTTCAAGTGACAATATTTTCTTGTTGGAATGAAGGCATTTATTGTGCTATCTTATCTGCCTATATTGTTCTTGAATTTCGAGTAGCTCATTGTGTAAACGAATCTGAAAATTTCTTACAAGTCTCAAGACTTATTGTTATTCGTTTCCTGGTTGATACTAGCCGTATGAATGTGATCTATATCTCTGAGCAGGTGTTTTCTTTGTGAAGTTGGTTCAGAAATAGTGATACAGGGAAAGGGAGATGTTTGTATACTGCAAAAGGACCCGCCGCAAAGTAGATATTTTGGGAGCCGATTCTGTTATTTTGGGGTGTGAGTAAACGTACCAGATCAATTGGTCCATGAAGTTCCGTTTGATCAGGGTTTGGTTTGTCTTTGCATAATGAAATAAGCATTTTAAGGCTATCATGAAAGTTGATAACCTTGATATGCCTCACTGTTAGTTGCGATAAATGATACATGCAATTGGTGTTTGTTTGTTGATTCTTGAATGCAAAAACACATTTAGCATGAAGACCCTATGCTATACACTCTGTATTCATGAACCATACGTTGTGTGTGATCTTATCTCTTAAAATCTTCACTTGTATTATCTTGTTTTGGAAGTGGACGGAATATTGTTGGCAGTATCTAATGTATATTCTCACGTATAATGATGATTGAGAAATATTAGTCATTTGTTACTTTAGTTGTTTGATCTTAAGTAAATAAAGGAAATTAAATCATCACCGCCTCTTGAGGCCTATTGGATTGTTTCCATAGGGGAGACATTGCCTTGTTTCCATATGATAGGATGTGGCATGTCTTGTTGATAGTTAGATAGTTAGCATAACCACCCCTCACCTAGTGGTTGGGTTCCTTTCAACCTTCTTAGCGCCCATTGGGGGCTAAAGGATCCTAGGTCTATCCTAGTGACCCTATTCTCTTTGTTCGTTCTCATTCTTGCCATCTGCCTAAACCACCACCCAAATGTTTTGAAGAAAGGAGGAAAGGGTGAAGGCTAAAATATTTAAGCACAGAAAGATTGAAGTGAGGGCAACTCTTATTTCTGTTGGAACACTTCTTATCACTATAAGGTAGGTAGGCGCTTTGTTTGTGATGTTCAGGCAGGGAAACGAAAGACCTGATCCCCTTGGTTTTACACGGTTCTCTCTGTCTTGACTCCTTCTCGATGTCAAGGGAAGAAGAATGTTTTCTTTCTGCTAGAAAAGACTATGGCATGAAGGATGCTGATATATGAAGACTATTTTGCATTATCACAATTGATGTTTCGATATCATGCTCGTGTGTTTCAGCTTCATCTCGATATTAATAAACCTTTTGTTGGTTTTGACTGTAGCATCCTTTGATTGCCAATTAAGTTGAAGCTGTTGGAGTTTTAATTGTTTATTTGTTTATATATTTAGGAAAATGTGTTTATGTACTTCAAGGTTTTTTGCAACCGGGGTGGTTTTGTGGCTTTGCTTGCTAGGCTTGATGCAGCAACAAATGACCTTATTATGTGCATTTTATTGAACCAGGAATGATTATTATTCTTAATCTCCATGGGAGAAAAATGTTACACAGAAACCCTGCAATTATTCCTCTTCTGGGAGGGAGACTATGAACATGGATTGGACTACTTTGGATGTTTCATTTAGTGGACATGGATTGGACTACTTTGGATGTTTCATTTAGTGGACACGGATTGGACCACTTTGGATGTTTCATTTAGTGGAAATGGCTTGCAAGTGAGGATCTTCAAAACCGAAATTTGTTGGAATTACAGTCTAAAATGACTCTGATAAGTCGCACTAAAGACTCAATTACGTTGGATGCCTCCAGGGTTTGCCATTTAACGCCTTAACTAATCCAGGATCTCCGAACGAGAATCCTACTAATATCATGATTTCTGCAAATCGAAGTCTGGGCTTTTTTCAGGTTACTTGTTGAGAATAGCTTTGATATTTTAGAATTGAAAATTTTCTTCAGTAGAATTAAGGAGCAAGAAGCCACTCCCGGTAATTGAGACACTCCATATTTCATCACTGCGAAATTCAACTCCTCCTTTACCCCATCACCCTCCCTACCAATTGTAAGAAACACAAACAATGGCATGTAAATTTGACCCAGAGATTGATTGGGAACAAATAGCACTCTGAAGTTGTCTTTTTTCAAAAAGAAAAAGACTCTAAAGTTGTTTTTTTTCAAAAAGAAAAAAACAGCGCAGTGAAAATTCAAGTGAACTATTGCAGGGAAACTACAAGCATGCCCATCATCAACCTCTTTCACAAACAATGGAAAAAGTCAAACATTTCCTTCTTTTAGATGCTCTGGATTGAACCAGTGAAACAAGTTCGGGGCTTTTACGCTCTATGTGAGGAAAATTATGTGAAAGTAACAACGCCTCAAGCACAAGATAACTATTGGCATCAGACAATTGAAAGTGACTCGGTTCTAAATGCCATATATATGGAAAATAATCTAGGGCCCAGGTAAATACTACTACTACAATCATTCAGATTCGTCGGTAACACACTAGTTCCAGGGTCAATAGCCACGTATATAACATGTAAAACATAATGGACTGAACATTTACACACGAGAGAACAAAATGATGACGAGTTGAGGACCACGAAGCAGAATCGAAGACGTTCTTTCCACAAGCCATGATCCAAAGAAAATAAAGTTTCAAATATTCCCAAAACTACGTATTCCTAACTACAGCTTGGGACACCGAGTACTAAAACAACGGAGGGCAATTAATGTGTTATAGCAGCAGAGATCTGATATCAGGAGGCAAAACAAGTTTGAAAAGGCAACCTTCTAGCAGTTCCAAAACATATGACAAGCCCAAAAAGAGTAAAATGCCCATGAAACTTGGGCAAAGAAAGTTTAGAGAATAAGAGATCATAAAATTTATCTTCCACAAGAAAGCATGCCACAGAACCTAATCATGGATTGCCAACTAATTATGACAAGACAATTGTTGCAACCTTGAGAATAAGATAAATCAGCATAGTTTACCAAAACTACATCAGATAGGCATGGCATAATTGTATACGAGAGCTCAGACTACAAAAGCACAAGCCCAAGTTCTGATGGTCTCATGATGTGATTTATTCGATAGTTGTAGAGGTAATAGTGGAGTTTCCCATCACCTGGTCCAAACTTCAGTTCCTTCAAGAAAGATTCATTTTGCATAACATCCAATGCATTGAAGACATCGTAATCCTTCTGTTTAGCCACGATGAGAGCATCATTCATGAGCTGAAGCAATGGAGTAGTCGTAGACACATTGTAGTAAGAATAAGCAGCCTTCAGAGTTGAGTAATTCTGGTTTCCAAGGATGGAAGACGGAAGTGTGTAAAAACTGCAGAAATCAGTGATCTCATGAGTCTCGGGGCTTTCAACTAGATAACTATCCACCACATCCACCTTTGGAAGAAGCCAGTGCTCTACATCATCTTCATCAAAATCAGGTGCAACAAGAAACTGACTCAAGTATTTCCTCAGCAATCTTGTAACTGCGGGAACATCATGGGGCTCCATCTTCCTAAACCCGGGGGTAGCAGTGGAATCTGGTAACTTGTACAGCTTTATAGTACGGCTCATCGTCATTCTTGCACCAAGCCTAGAAAACCCAACATCAATAAGCTTCTTTGGATTTAAAGACCTATGCCAATATTGGCAAGTTGATATGGGTGTAGGAAGAACCACACCAGCAGTATACGCTGCTTGCCAAATATTCTCCAAATGAACCCTCCTAGTCACCTCTTTAATCATGACAGGAGCAAGCCGCTTCGACCTAAGCTTCTTATGAACACAGAGGAAATTGATCTCTGCCATGTTAACAACGGAATCGCGGGCCCGGATTCTTGCAGGAACCCCAGTAATGAAAGCAACCAACTTCTTTGAGCTTTTCGCACGAACTCCTATGTGCCAGCTCTTGAAATAACCAGGAGGACGAAGGGCCCACCTCAGGAATTCCTTCGAATAGTTAAACCTGAACATGTTTTCATCATCCTCAACATAGTTGTTGCTCAGGAGGTTATAAACCTCGCTGCACATCTCATCAGAGTCCATGTCACAAGTTATCCATTCATAAAGATTTGGAAGATTATAAGGTTCTTGCTTGACTTCAGACAAGGGTGTTGGGGGTTCAATTGGTCCTTCGGGCAAACTTGAGTCTCCTAGATCTTTGAACTGCCCAACAGGCTGGGTTTCCCAAAACTTGTGCCTTTTTGCAAGTGAGAGTGATTCTTGAACCTTTCGTGCTAGTGCGTCAACTGAAACATCACTCTCAGAAGGTAAATTCCCATCTGGATTCTGGGTTTGGCTTCCAGACGGTGAAATAGGATTGTTATCTTCCATTTCCAAATACCAACTGTTTCAATGCAAAATGTCTGCAAAATAACAATGCTAAAGATCAAGTTGAATTAAAAAAGTAGACCAAGAACAAAGTTGGAGCATTACAATTTACCAACCCTAAGCCATTTCCATTGCCAAAGCCATAGTTTGGCACAGCCTCTTAAAATACTAGTATCTCCAACCCTAAGCAAAATTCAAGCCCAATTTTTATGTCTCTCTGTCTCCTTATGGTACCAAAAAAAGAGAGGCTCAAGAGGCACTTCTTCACAACAGACTATTTCCAACCCTATTCCAAATTAGAGCCCAACTCTTCAGTCTCTCCATCTCCTGTTGGTTCCATAAAAATGGCTCAAGCCAAAATTTCCTCTCGCAATCTCTCTTTCAAATCATTGCCAAATAAGGGCATTTTGACGCTATAAGAGCAAGTCCACCGGTTAGTGTCCAACTGACTTTGCGAAAGCTATTTTTGCCTTACTATACTGTCAAAAAGCAATTTGCCATTTTTTTATTTGACCGTGGCAACAAAGATGGATTTGACTTTATTTTTACTGTAAAATTATCGATGGTTCCTATATTCATATTCTCTACATCGAGTATCATCATTATCTTGAGCTATGCAGACATTGCCTTGGATTAACTAGGACAGAAATAAAGCATTGGGTTAAAAGTATCTTCTTTCCCACTGGCTCAGCCATGAATTTTGCCAAAAAATTATATGCTTAAGTTATGGCTTTGGCAGCCAAGAATCATTGTAGATGCTCTTGTGCCATGTTTCTTTTTTATATCCTCCAAACAAATCGGCACTTATTGATCCCATCAAATTTCATCTCCTACTGAGGAAAGCAGGAAAATAAGAAGATATCGAAACACAAAGCATGCTTAAACTTGCATATGATGAGCACATGTTGGATCCAAGCTCAGATTATCAATTCAACTGAGCCTACTAAATCGTTTGGAGATAAGTACAATTCCAGTACCAAATCAATTACCTTTCGATCGATATTCCTAGACCAAATCAAATGGTTAAACAGATTCAAAAATTATATTCTTTTATCTGTTAATTTTCTTCGTTTTCTTGGCTAGTAAAAGGGGAATAGAAGAACATATTACGCGCGTATAAGTCTAATAATGAAAGAATATTGCGGTTCAGATAAAACTTAGAAATTGAAACTTGAAAGGAATAGACGTACATGCGATTCCGTATAGCTCGGCAATGGAGATCTAGGGTTTCAGAGAGGAGACAGAGGTGCGGGAGGACAGAGATTGTGTGAGAGAGAGAGAGAGAGAGAGTGAGAGAAGGGCATCGGGAAATAATAAGCCTTGGGTGGGAATAAAGGAAAGTCAAGTGAAAGGACCAATGGAGGCGCTACCCATCTGTAGTTATGAACGAAATGCATGGGCACGTTCGACATTTAGATTTCAAAGCCAATTTCATTTTTAATACTGTAACTTCAGATGTTGTACTATTGTTAATCTGCATTATGCTATACCGATTAGCGCCGTAAATGAACCAAGCAGCTCGCAAACTCGGTTCGGCTCGTTAAAGTTCAGTTTGGCTCGTTTAGTAAATGAGACGAACTCGAGTTTTCGGCCTGTTCACAAAACAAGCTGAACTCGAGTTTTCGGCCCGTTCACAAAACAAGCTGAGTTAAGCTTGGTTGTTTAACAAAAGCTCCATTCGTTAAGGGAGACCCGATTCGATTAAAGAGGTTTGTTTAGTAAATGACTAAGTTCGGCTCGTTAAGGATCAAGCTTGAATTTTAGGCTCGTTCAGTAAACGAGCCGAGCTCGAAAAAGCTCGGCTCGACTTGGCTCATTTACAGCCCTGATACTGATAGAGTAGTGTACGTTGCCGTGTGGGACCCACCACGGGTACCAATATTTGGGATTTTTATGTTAATCTAAGCACTATTAATCTCACACGATTACATAACCTATCCTATGAAATAATAATAATAGTACGTGTTTTTTCTACTAGTTTTGTCAAAGAAAGGTATCTTGTAAAAATTGTCTAAAGTGGAAGTTGATGAATAAGCATGTCTTAAATTACTGACTATTCTTCTTTAACGTCAAATTTGGCTTCCCCAAGTTGTAGCAGCTGTTGTTTCTGTAGGATTTTTTTTGGTTAAAAGAGCCCTGCTAATTGCTATTGGTATAGATGTACCAGCCAGACAGATTTGTTTTGGGCCCGTTTTCAGGTTTTTTGGGACAAAATTGGATGTTTCGTAAACGTCTGTACCGATATCGGATTTAGCTGAATTTTTGCACAGACTTTAAAACGAAATATTTTCAACAAATGAGCGATTTCGATAATATTTTTGGGATCTGTTAAATCTGTACCAATATCTTTCTTGATTAACATCCAATTCCTTAAGAACTCCTCACCTATAACACATAGCCAACCCACCCTTCTTCTTCTCTCTCTCTCTCTCAATACTTGCAATGGACACTTAAAGATCCAAGTCATGTAGGCATGAAAAGAAACAGCTAGAGTGCTACAATGGAACTAATTATAAGCCTGGAGGTCCAAATATCATGAATGGTCTGAGGAGTTACACTACTTTTCATGGCTCATATGTCTCATCTGTACAACCACCACCACGACGACACCAAATGGGCAATCAAGTGATCAAGATCCAGAAATTAGAGAGGAGCGATACCGCTGTTGGTGCGGGGTCTATGAAAAATTGGAGTAATTTGATCACTGAACATCCAGGCTAACAGAAAAAAAAAGGGTTGCTAGCTATCAGGCTTATTCTGCTGAAGGCAAGATGAAGGGCTCTCTGAGGAAAAGCTTCGAGTGGCTTAAGGACACCTTCTCCCTCGTGGTCTATCGTTGATCTATCATTTCCTTCAATGTTTCTCAATCTAAAGAGATTGGTTATGAGGTTCTCGGTTTCAAAATCCTTTTTCTTACGATTTTTCATGAAAAAAATTTTCATTGAGTTCGTTCATTTATTTATTCGAAAGAACGAACTTATATTTCCTTCGAACTTATATTTATGAATGGGTCGATCAATGGTTATGGTTGACATTGTAGAAGCCAATTTCCTTTGCAACATTGGACTTTCATACTATCATATAATTGATGTTTGACAGAACTTATCAATTCACAGGCGTATCATGGCAGGCTTATTTTACTGTTTTATCTCTCATTTTTTCGGTTTCTCTGTTCTGTGTTTGGGCTTGTTCAGCTGCTGCGAGAAAACTTCTTTGTTTAATGCTCTTTTTTTTTTCTTTCTACTTTTAGCATATGGGTTTGTACTGTTTTGTCAAATTAATCGGTTTCTTTCCCTTTCTTGCAATGGAATCACAAAAATGACTTTTTTAGTTCATCCTTTTTAGCAATTGGACCTTTGATGCCACTGTTGGTAAGATAATTTCATCACTTCCTCTCTTTTTCCCTTAGAAATCTCAAGAGTTTGTTTAACTTAAGTGACTTCGTTTTATTCTTGAATGAAAGGCCACTGCTGATAGGGATTTTGGAAATTTAGACTCTGTTTGGAAATTGTGGAAAGAAAAGAAAGAGGAGGGGAAATAATTAAGAAGAAAAATGAGAGGAAAGGAAGGAGAAAATTTTACTACTCCATATTCCCATAACTCTATTTCGCCATTTTTTCTTCTCTTTCTCTCAAAGCGGAATTTTTTTCAACTTTCTTCCCTTTTCCTCCTTTTCCCATACAACAGGTGGGGGAAATGAATTGGGGGAGGGGAAGACGTATTAATTGCCCTGGCATCCAAAATGGTCCCACATAAGCCTTCGGTTATCCACCTAGGTTGCTTAAATCCGTCACAAACTGGAAGGGTAAAATTGAAACTAAAAATTTTACAAGGATGAAATTGAAACCGACACTATTTTGTAAGGACCATTTAAGTTTTTCAGCCTTATCGCTTCCATACACTACAAGGAATAGAACGACTCGCCTGATAAAGAAGCTCAGCTCAAATGTAACGCATGTTCAAATGTCTAATTGAATTGTTAGATGTTAAGATGTTTTTAGCTCATTCACGATCGACTCGCCTGATAAATTGTTGGATGTTAAGGTGTCCTTAGCTCATTCAACATCGACTCACCTGATAAAGAAGCTCAGCTCAAATGTAAGTGTAGCCCAGATAAACTTCAAACTAATCTTGAAATTTTCATTAGGTCAATTCATTTTGCTGGAGATTAAGAGATGCAAAATGACAAAGTTCAGGTACCGGGGTGGTCGTAAACTTCAACCATATGTAGTAATCATGGGCCAAGGGTCCTTCAGTAACCAAAATAAGCCAGCTAGTAAATTCACAGGAATGGCCTTATTACAGGTATGGTGTTTTTGGTTGCTCTCAACTTGGCTTAGGCTACTGTAAATTTCAGCCCGGCAGCTTTTCCTAAAATACACAATACATTCCACTCAAATGCATGACAAAGCAAAAACATTTCAACATTTACACTATAGAGAAAGAGGAGCGTGCGCGAATCAGCGGGCTAATACTGCAAACTCCTCAGTAGATGAGGGAATTCAGTATCTCTGTTCCGACAGAGTGGACAAGGCATCTAGTCAGCAAAGAAAGGAATGTAGAACACGGGACACAACCAGAAATAATGCAGACTCCTCAGTAGATGAACATAGGGCTGTTAGAGTTTATCCCGCACTGATTATTTAATAACTCCAAAACTAGTATACGAATCTGGCGGCCACTTCCCTCATTGCCTATTGTTTTTGAGTAAGATGCTTTAACTGGTACAAGAGCTAAGGCTTTCAGAGGCTTTTGGAAAAGTAGAATCCCTTGATTACCTCTTCAAGTTTTAAATCTGGTCCGCATACGAAGCGGAGTCTAGAGCATGTCCCGCGTTGATTATTTATTAATTCCAAAACTATTTTATGGGCCTGACCACGTTTCACTGTTTCAAGGTCCAAATCAAGCAATCTTTCAAAATAGTTACTCAGAACACCCATACCGACTCATTTTGTATAAAGCCATACATAGCTTATTTATTTTGGCAGTTGGGCGGCTTGAACAGGTTTGTTAACACTATATCTGATGCAAGTCAAACCATAAGCACGCCCCAGAACAGGTAATTTCATTGATATTGGCTTCAGAAAAATTAAAATAACAGAGAATTTGGAACTAACCATAGGGTCTTTGGTTGTCTGCGAAACATTTGCAACTGGACTTTTTTGTTTATACAAGCCTCCAACATCTGCAGGTAGTCCAGTGTTCAATAACTTGCTAAATTTGAGGATCATAGATTATTGGGAGCCTACAAAATCCTCCGTATTATAAAAAAGTGTCACTGTAGAAGTCATACTAGAGACTTTTGTACTGAGTAAAAGGGGTGTGTATCGAATTTTAATCAAATTTGACAGGGCACAACACTTTGAATACTTTCTTCAGAATTAGAGAACATGTGACTGATTGAACTCAATAGATTTAAATCTAACAATGAAAGACAAATTATGTACAACTAAATATTGAGTGACGAAGTAAACAAATTTTGAATAGTTACGCTTTTTTTTTTGACAAACAAAATCATCCCAGATATTTTATAGATATCAAATAAAACAGTACAGTTGATTATAAAGCAAAAAAACAACCCCATACATCAACCAAAACAAGTTAGGCATTTAAAGTGAGGAATCCTTTGTCTAATTTAACATTTTGTTATATCCTCTCCTGTTTTGATTTAATTAGATTGGTTGAAACAACATTTCAAAAAAAAAAAGATGGGTTGAAACAACGTTATGCTGAAGACTTGCGCGCGTGAATGAATTCTATGCGCTTGGAACAATCGAATCAACTCCAACATTTGTTTTTGATCTTGTTCCAATCGAAGGGTTGTTTTTCTCAATGGACGAATCGGCCATCGGCGTGGTCATAAACGCGTACATATCACATTATTTTTATTTTCTACACTGTAAGTTAAGTTGTTCAACTCATAGAAGAAGGAGATGTAGCAAGTGTGTCAATCAAATTTCATGGGCATAAAAACATAAGAAGCTTTGCAGGGGTTCAGAATTCCAGAAAACATATTGTACAAGGAGAGAAAGTAGGTTAATCAATATGAAAATTTTCCACAAGCTGTAATGAGATCATGCTGTATAGGAGTATGTATTTTTTTTTCGTATATAGGTTTAATTACATACAACAACATCACACCTTTTGTATAATGAATGGAACCTCAACACACACCCACTGAAAAGAATAACATAACCTGTAAGAAAACGAATTAAGCTAAAAAAAGGGGCAGCAAATAAATCTAGAAATGGCCACAAAACCAAAATTTATAAAAGAGAACAGGGCCAAAAAAAAAAAAAACATCCCAGGAAATATTACGATGGAGGCATTACGACTTGTGGAGGTAGTGATGAATGCTTCTTTGTTAGTTTCCTTTTCAGCTGCCTGATCTTTGCATCTACTCTCGCAGTAAACCCAATCTTCGTCTCCTGTCTTGCTTTAGACTGCTCTCTAGTCCACATATGGTGATCCTCAACATCTTTCTTGAGGTACTTTATTTCTTGGATGATGTGATGATCCATTGGATGGAAACACCTTTGGAATGATATATGAGCCAGATATGGGAGGTTGCAAGCGATGGTTACTAAAAGAGTGGTGCACCAGTACATAGGAGCAGGAGCGAGGGCTTCAACGAGGAGTTGGAAGGCATTCCTAGAATAGACCGGTGGCATCATTCCGTAACCTAAGAGGAATAGGTACCATGTGGCGACGCTGCCCCATATTAAGAGGTGTTGGATCCAAGTGAAGTGACTCATAGTGAGTGCAATCTGGCAGTTGACTACCCAAACGATACACGTAAACATGGTGGTCCCTACGGCTGACATGTCGGCAGTTTGGCCTCCAGATCGGAATGGTTGGTCATAGAAGATGATTAAGTTGAGGAATAATATCATGACGGAAGAATAGAGTCCATTCCCCATCCACCCAAATATTCGGTACCAGTTGAAGAACAAGTTTTTTGGGCCTTGTTGATAAAGGGCAGGGAACTACAAAAATGTAGGGGGAATGTGTTCATGGGATAATATTTGAAAACAAGACAACAAATTTATACTATATATTAAGCAAATGTGTTTTTCCTTTAAATCCATCCAAACCTTCTTCCTAATTTTCAAGATTATATATATATATATATATATATATATATATTGAGAGAGAGAGAGAGAGAGAGAGAGAGAGAGAGAGAGAGAGAGAGAGAGAGAGAGAGAGAGAGAGAGAGAGAGAGATGTGGGGGTTGAATATGTAGGAAAAATTATCCTATGCCCATGGGATATCGTCATGTGATATTCCAAATTTATTTTTCATACATTTATGTCTTTCGGTGCATATAATAAGACCAGTGCTAGCATGCATCGAACACAAAACCGAAGAAAAATGTTAAACTATCTTTTTATCTACTAGCTTGTGCCCCTTCGATGCACAGAACTAAAAAAAACCAACGTTTTTTTTATCCCGTACATAGAACGGGTACAAACACTAGTGTTTAAAATGAGAGTGTTCTTGTTGAATTACCTGTAAGCAGATTTCAGATGAAACATCTTGTTCAAATACTCCAAGTGAAATGACAGGTAGTGAGGTGAGAATAACATTGAATAGCAACATGTACCAATCATCATAAATTGATTGCCCAGAAAAGCTGGCGAATGCCTCGAAGTAGAAGAGTGTGAGGCCGAAGGCTATGTTCTTGTAGAAGAAATAACAGATCTAAATGCAAAGGATTAAAGTTTGTATCAGATGTGGAAAAAAACAGTAGCATCAAGGTATCTAACTATGCAATGCATGTTGAACATGTAAGGGCAGAAACAAGAAACTTTTATTGGAGTGGTTATGTCGTAAAACTTCTTAGGAAACATTACCAGAATAGCATTATGTAGCCGATTATAAAAACAAAAACAGAATAGCATTACGTTTTTTCCTACTGAGCCATTGAAAAGAAAAAACAGAGACAATAGTCTCCAAACATTTACCAATGTAATTTCTTCATTCAATTAACAAAAGTCTATTGTGTTGGTTTTGCTTCTCTACGAGTTTTAGTGCTTATGGAAATTAACCAAGAAGTAATATGATCCCATTATAAAGTTGATTCATTTTTCTTATTTTCTATCCAATGTCAGAATTGAATTGGGAAGAAAAAGAATCATTCTTAACATGTCACACCAATATTATTCTCTTGAATTATTACCATCTGAGCAATTCTTTTGTAACACCAATGTCCATGGACAACTAGAAGTCTTTCCAGAAATCGAAACTGAGCAATAGCAAAGTCACTAGCCATCACAGCCTGCAAACGAGTTAAGAATTTTGTAAGGCTGACTATAAAAGGAAAACAAAGTGCAAAAAGTAATCACCCAAACATGGTTAATGGTCTAATTCACTATTCATACTATCTGAGAAAACAAATAAATTTGCTATTGTAGAAAGCTAATGGAAAACTAAAGTAGTCCATTGACAACCATTTCACAGATACATTATCCAAGAAAAGTCTAAGAGATGCTACAGACCTGCATTCCTTCGACGCCACTGATGCCAACGCCAATATCTGCTTCTTGAATCATTCCAACATCATTTGCACCATCCCCAATTGCTAAGGTGATTTTGCCGGTTCCTTGTTTTACCAATCTTGTCACCTGGTGACGTGACCAAACAAATTAAAACAAGGCAAGCACTAAGAACATATAACGAAGAGATAAAAGTCAACTAGCAGGAAATAGAAAGTCCAGTGGGCAAGCAAATCTGTTGATAAGAGAAAAAAAATAGTACCAGAGCTTTCTGCTTAGGAGAGACACGACAGCATATGACAGATGCACAATCAACTGCTAAGTTCAAGAATTGATGCTTCAGATCATCCTCTAAAGCATATGAAAGGGTCTTCCCATCGATAATTAATGCAAATGCAGCATGAGGATCTTTTTCGAGCTTGATCATTTGGTAGGCATTTGTAATTTGCATCTCTATGTTATCTTTCACAGCCTGATGCGTTACAAAAAGCTACAAATTCTAAAATAAAAGTGTATAAAATTCGGAATAGTATCCACATCCCTTATTAAATATACCTTTCTGGAATCTTGTGTTGACGTGTCTGTATTCAGGCTTGTTATGCAAATCTGCTTCATGCCCTGTCGAAGTAGACTACAGGAAAATCTGCATAACGCAAACAATAGTTTTAATTTAGTTGCAAGTTACGATGGATTATGTGGAGTTCTCTGTCTCTTAATAGTTTGGTTATGAGTTTGATTAATTGAATACTAACCCTATGTTGATTGCGGTTTCCAACTTATCTCCTGTCAGAACCCAGATTTTGAGACCTGCTTGAGCCAGTTTATCGATACATTGAGGCACCTATTGAAAATGTGGTGTTAAGTTTGGAGAGGAACACAAGAATGCAAAAAATATTATTCCTCTCTAGCAATGACATAGAAGTACCCCTTTTTGTAGTTTGTCTTCAACAGCAGTTGCACCGACAAGGATTAAATCCCTTTCCATTAGATCAGATACCTTTTCAAGCATTGCTTCCCGATCACCACCAATGGAAGTCTTCGCTTTGATAAACTCATTGTTCCAAGCAGAATACTCTGCCATTTCAAGTTTTCGATAAGCAAGAGCTAATGTGCGCAAACCACCTTCCCCATAGTCCTTTAGGTGTTTTGTAGTAGCTTCCTCATACATTCTTCCATTCTTTGATAACCGATCAAAAATGATGCTGCATAACCCAAGCATAGCAGAACAATGCATCAAATTACCATGTCAACATAGCTTAAAGTCAGTTAAGCAAAATGATGGCCTTGAAACGTCAAAGGCGATAAGAAAAGCTCAAATTTTATCCAAATGACATCATTATACAGCTCTAACGTCCTTCAATAACGAATGTCAAGGGAAAATTGGAAGTTAAGGAAAGGATTTCATGAGCCAAACCTGTCTGCACCTTTACAAAAGAGAAGAAGTTGGCCATCCTCGTCCTGAGTAATAACAGACATCCTCTTCCTTTTGCTAGTAAAGTCCAACAAATTGAGAATTTTATACCCCCTGAAAATTCTCTGGATAAAACATTAGATGCAGAAAAAAAAAAGCCTGACTAATCAAGAATCTCCAATCCATGAAAGCGAATTATTCATTTGATCATCTAACCTTTCAATTGGCTTTTTAGAAGAAGGATATCTTTCACGAACAAATACGCTGGATTGAGTTCTTTTACTAAACTCAAACCCAAATTCTCTTGCTGCAACAAGAAAAGCACCTTCATCAGGGGATTCTGCTTCATAAGTAAATCCACCGGTCTCTTTATTTGCTTCTGAAATTGCAGTGTGACAAATAGCAAGTATACGGAAAAATAACAAGATGACATCTGCATTTGGCTCTTTCGACCAATTTCCATGCATGAGGCGGTTGTCCTCAAAGCTAAATCCCTTTATTGGAGGTTTCTGATACTTTTTGTCTTTATAACTAACAACAGTCTCCAGCTCAATTTCTGATACATCCACACCACTTTTAGGGGTTGATTCGGAGACTTGATCGTCAACATTTAAAGCCACCTGCCTTGCAGCAGCAAGTTCAACTTCACTAGAACGAGTCCCATAAGCCATACCAGCAATGGAACACTTGAGGAAATCCATTTGGTTGCATGTCAAAGTGCCAGTTTTATCAGAAAGGATCGTGTCAACTTGACCTAACTCCTCATTTAGATTCGATGTCCTTGCTTGAGCAGGAGTTCTGCTTTCTTCGTCATACATTTGTATGTCCTTATTAATGAACATTGCTTGAAGGACCTTCACCACTTCAATAGAAACATAGAGAGAGATGGGTATCAAATACCCATACAGAATAAGGGCAGTAACACAATGGAGTAAGCCTGACTTGAAAGCATTACTAGGATCATAGAGATTAGTTAGGTCTGTTGTCACATCCGGTCGCATATACCACCATTGTGGCATTTGGAACACTATCTTCACACTAAATCCAAATGAGCTGATCAAGGAGATCAATACAAGGAGGCTGAAAAGAATGCAAATGATTTTGTCCATCTGTTTTTCAACCCTGCTCCTTTTCGAAGGGGATCGTGTTCCATTTTGCATGACTTTGCTATCATGACCAGTGAATATCACTACTCCATAAACATAAGCCGTATTCCTAAGTTTTGAATCTCTGAGGAGAATTTGACTAGGATCTAAAGGATAAACTTGACGATCATACTCGAGATTACCCACAAAAGTGTAAAGGTTAGGATTTGGGTCTTCGCATGAAATTTTTCCCGTAAAATCCTTGAAAGTCGTGTCATCGTCCAATGGCAAAGTTATCTCCAAAGCTCTCTTGACTTTCAAGTTTGTCTCTCCATCTAAGTTCATAGTTTCCACGTAACAAATTCCATCCTCATAACTAGACGACATAAGTAGTAAATCCGCGGGGAAAAATTTGTCCTTTTCCACTTTCACCACATCTCCAACTCGAAGTTTCATCCATGGCTTAGGACCAAATACTCCATCCCCTTTATGCACCCTAGCTTTTCGCATATTTACTTTCATATCCTGAATAAACCTTCGCCAATCTTCCATAGCCTCCTTTGCCATACTAAGACCAATCACAAAGGCTAGAGGAGCAATCATACTCACAGGTGAGAACGGAGAAACAATTGTGAGCGACAGACATGCAGCTAGTAGGAAATACAAGTTGGCAACGCGACGGAATTGCTCGAAGATTGCCTTGGGGAGGAACGTGATTACGTTGTACTTTGTGGTTGAAATGTAGTTAGAGCAATATTTAAGAGGTTTCTTTACATGGCGATGTGGTTCGTTGCAGAATACAATTCGTGTGAATCCAGGGCCTTTGAATTGATGCGGCTCCTCTCTTTCATCGTTTCGTGGACGAATGCATGCAAATGTGTACAGATTGCTCCGGCGGAGCCTTGCCCTTATCCTTCCTCGTGTCATTTGTTTGATGGCTCAGCTCTATAAAATTGTATTATCACATAACCACTTCTCAGGAAAGAAAATAAAAGCCCCAAAATTCTTGCCTTCACCCTTGTAACTGAAGGAGCCTCTCGTGCAATGTATCCTTCCAAGCATTCAACATGCCCAGAGGAATATTAGGTCACAAGAGAATTCACAATTTTTCAAGAATGCCTAACCTGTCAGAACATCAAACCCACAAATAGATACAAGTTAAATTTTCTGCCAGTACATGACATTCTGACATTCATATGTCAATAAGACATAATAAAATAAACATGACATTTGCATTTATAGATTACCTACAATGACATTAGAAGATTAACAACAATATGGGTTACTAAAGGAAAACGCTACCAATCACCATTCCTAAATTCAAATTCTGGATTTCAACCCTATTCTTAATTCCTAGATTATGGGAACATAAGATTAATAAAGAGAAAACAGCAACCAAGAAATAATGACCGTATTCCGATTGATAAGCTGTCCAAAACAACAGAAAAACAAATGGGAGAAAAACAATGTCATCAAAAAAAAACAGAAAAAGATCACCAGACCTTTCCCAGCTGAACCCACGGTAAAGAATTGTGACAATTTAAAGAATGTGCACCAAAAGCTATAATCAAATTACCCAAAATCATATAGAAAAAAGAAAAGAAAAGAAAGAGATTCAAATAAAAGAAAGGAAACACCACAACAACATTCCTAGCTGAACCCATTATAAAATGAATTTCTAACAATGTGTTGCACCTGAAGTTAAAATCAAATTACCTAAAACAATTAATAAAACAAAAAAGAGACGAGAAAATCAAATCTGGTCGCAGTCTACAATTGAATTGACCACAATAATAAAAAATGAGGAGAGAGAAAAGGAGGTTACTTGAAAAGACGAGCCTCATAAATCCATTTCAAACGAAAAAAAACAAGACAAACCCATCAATAAAATAATGGGATCAAAGAGAGAAGTTGCAAAGATCACAATGAGAGAGAGAGAGAGAGAGAGAGAGAGAGGTAGGTCTAGGCCAAAGAAGAAAGCCCTCTCTCTCCGTTCAAACCGATGACAGGAATTTACGGGGCCTCTCTCTCTCTTTGTATTTATTTCTCTCTGGTGAATCTGTGAATTTTTGTCTCTTTTTTAAAAAAAGAAAAGAAAATTAGTACTATCATGCAGGGAAAATGACATGGCCAGAAAATCTGGTACTAAAAACAGCCAGCTGAGCGGAGAACCAACCAGTAGTCTAGTTTTGTTTTTAATAAGTACTAATTTCATCACCTGGTCATTATAGAACCGGCCCTAAGGTAAAATCCCAGAGGCTATCGCCCAGGGCTTCCAATTTGTGGCTCAAACTAGGGGCCCCATTTTCAGTGGACGTGTTATAGAATTTCTAGGCCAAATTTTACTGATTCCAGCTACATGGTGGAGCATGTTCAAGGCAGGATCAAAATCTTGCAGCCTCCTTTTTTGCTACTCACAGTTATAAAAAAACGTGGAGTAAAAATGCATTTCCACATAAATTTGTTCTCGTATTTGTAAGTTTAAATTTTATGAAGATATTTTTACACACATGATTGTCACAATAAAAACAGTATTTTAGGGTTTATTTCATTAACTAAAATAAGTATTTTATTTTTCAAACAAGTACTTATTTTTTGAATTAAATGTGATGTATTATGAGAGAATGATCTGTCTCGTAAAATGAGAAATAAGTACTTAAAAAATAAGAACATTAACGGAATGAGGCCTTATATTGTTAATATTCCTAATTACCATTGTTTGTTAACAATAAATAGAATGGAAGACAGTTTGGAGGAGATTACTATGGGGCCTAGGAATTTGTGGGCTAAGAGGATCACGGCCATCTGGAGGGACTGATTAAATAATTTTAGCCCTTCGTCTGCTCTGCGACCCAACAATCGAAAACGGAAGACCAAAGCCAACGTCAAGGCTAATTGCGATAGTGTCAAGCCAGACATCGTAAAAGTTGGTGACAAGGCATTGCAATCTCCAACTCAGAGGAAGCATAAACATGAAAGGGTCATTGAAGACACTTGTGCTGACCCTCACACTTTTCGTATCCCACAACGCCGAACTTTATATTGTTTTTTTCTTTCTCTTGTTCCTTATCTTTGTTTTGCAGATTTTGTAGTTTGTGTGATTGGCGTTGAAGGTGCGTTTGTATTTATTTTGATTTTGTGAGAATGTTTTGGTTGGCCTTGTTTATTTCGTTTACTTCGTTGGGTTTTGTTTTGTTTGCTGGGTTTAGTTGTCATTTGGTTGCTGTTTGTATAATTGTATGCTTTGTAATTGTTTTTCTGTTTTTGTTTTAGTTAATGTATCTGGGATAATTTTGCTCATCGAACAAAATAAATAGGACCCCCATTATAGATTGGCCTTGGGCTCCGGGCCCCACAATATGTAGGGTCGGCCTTGTTCATCACCTGGTGTGAGAGTGTCCCTACGTGGGCACGGTAAGGGACAAATAGGATTCTTCTTGTTGAAATGGTGGACCCACTTCATTTCTTT
This sequence comes from Rhododendron ovatum, assembly GCA_019656835.1. Taxonomy (NCBI): domain Eukaryota; kingdom Viridiplantae; phylum Streptophyta; class Magnoliopsida; order Ericales; family Ericaceae; genus Rhododendron; species Rhododendron ovatum. The sequence continues at coordinate 2,079,179 of CM033790.1, forward strand.
CTCTTTGTTTTTTTGAAAATTTTCTCAGACACCCCTTGAGGTTTGTCTTAATGACAGATGCTTCCCTTACGTAAGAGAAATGACTATAAAATCTCTTTTGAATTCAGTGTTCATTTTACTGACAACCAACAACCAATTGTTCGACCAAATACCTGATAGAATAAGCCGAATGTGTCTTACATTGACAACTTCACCCTTTTTAATAATAGAATAAACAAATATAAACAAATAAAAAGCTCTGAATTCTCCATTTTTTGATCCAAAAGTGTGTGTGTGTCTATCTATCTATCTATCTATATATATATATATATATATATATATATATATATATATATATATATATATATATATTTGTAATTTATGACAAAATAGTTCTTTTCAAGTAGTTGAAAAATAATAGTTGTTCACAAGTTTTACCCTTTTGATCAAAACAGCTCCTCCGGTGGATAAATAGGTTATCTTGATTTAAAATACTAAATGAGAGTTAATTGTTTTTTATTGTCTTTTTTTTTTTAATATTAGAAATGGTGAATGTGTCAATATGAGTTACTTTTGGCTTATTTCATACTAATATGTTTAGACAAATTGTTGGATTTTTTTTTTTTGCCAATATTGTATACTTTAGCGGGGATAGTGGGTGATGTTAGAGTTAACACAAGAAGGTTTAAAAATTTATTGTTATTTCTCATTCAGAAAGGGAATATCCGTTATCAAAACAAACCTGAGAGATGTTAATGAAATCCACGTTCAATTTTTTATTTATTTTTAAACTGACCCGCCCCTCTTCATGATTACTACTAATAATCCGTCAGGTTTCCGTCCTGGAAGGTTGGATGGACCATTTTTGCAGGGATAAGCTCCCTCACTACTCCATTACTTATTAACACTTTATAAGAGAGATTGTTCGGGGAGTGTTCATTTTTCGTACTGGAATTCTACTAAGAATGCTACTAATCGGTTGGTGGGTTGACAATAAACACACAAAAAGAAGAAGAAAAACATGTATTCTTGTGTACTTTTTATACCTTTTAATATATATTCACTCATTTATTATTGTCAACCAATTGAGTTAATTTTAAAATTTTCCTCTCAACTATGGGATCCGTTGTTATGCAAGAGAGGAAGGAGAATGCTCATAGAGTAACGTTATGTGGTGCTCTAAGCTCCGTTCCGCTTAACTTTAGGCACTTTTGTTTTTATTCAAAAAAAATTTCGCGTTTGTTAGTTTTGTGCTAAACTTTTGTGACTTATTGATTCGTCTCGACGAGAGAAATTGAAAATGTAAAAAAAATCTACTTTTACCCAAATATTTTGGGAAATAATCAATTTTTAGAAGAAAAAAAACTTTTTTGACTTTTTTTAACGTAAAAGTGGTTATTTCTCAAAATATTTGAGTAAAAGTAAATTTTTTTACTTTTTCGATCTCTTTTATCGAGACAAATCAATAAATTACAAAAATTTGGCGCAAAACTAACAAATGCGGAAAAAAATTCAAATACAAACAACAATCTTTTTTTTCCCTAAAAGTTAAAGGGAACGGGCACTAAGATTGGGACTGGGGGAGCTGCAGAGTGTTGTCCCGGCTGAGGGGACCCCGCTCCGGTCTTACTCCGATGATTGGAAACGTTCACTTTGTAGAGCTCGTCGAGTTGAACAATTAAGTGAAAAATCAGCTCGATCGGATTTCATTAAGTGTCTGATCGGAACACATATAACTTGCTAATAATGGGTTCTAGCGAATTTGATCAAGTGTTTCGGATTCATTCTTTTCAATACAAAAAGGTTTCGATTAGACACTTAATGATATCCGATTGAGCTGATTTGGCATACTTGTTTAACTCGATGAGCTCTACGAAGTGAACGTTCCAATAATTGGAGCGAGACCGGAGCGGGACCCCTCGGCCGGGACAGGAGCTCCCCCAACTCCCTAAGATTGTGCTCCATCGGTAACGGGGAGCCTTTTTTTTTTTATTATTAGCAAAAAGATTTTATTAATCTCCGAATTCGAAAATTACAAAGATTAAAAGGATAAGGGCAAATGAGATTGAAAATGAAAATTACTTGATCCTCACAGCTACCCGAGACTCAATTGGTCAAAGACCAACAAAACTAAATAACCACCCCACAGCCACTTAATTGCCAACCAGAAAACCCTACACTTGATTGAATATGAAATGCCGCTGCCTCCGCTGCGAGGATCGCCGTAAACCCACCGTATGTCGCCAATCCCAAAAACGCCCTGAGAGACTTAGCCTCAAACACCTTGCAACCCAACCAGACCCCACCACCAGATGTCGCCGCCCTGCACCTTTGAACTTGCTGCTACCAAGCCATGAAAACACTCACACTGTGCCCAATAATTTTTGTTCCCAAACCTTTGAGGATAATTTGCAATATTCCAACTATCGAAGCAATGATGTTGAATCCTTCAAATGATCAGATATATTATTATGTGAGAAAAGTGTTCTTTAATTAACAGTCTAAAGAGCAAGTCCAATGGTTGGATGAAAAACGAGGGGATTGATAGTTACGTATTTTAGTTTGAAAAAGTGGTTAAAAATTAGTTGGATGGATAATATGACTCACCCTCCCCAATGGTGAGTTCTATAATAGAACCAAAAAGTCATACAGTCAACTAACTTTCCCTCCACCTTAATTATTTTTTCCCAAATTAATTCAACTACTATTTCTGTTAAAAAATAATACTTCCTCCGTTCCTTTTTTTGTGTCCAGTATTTCATTTTGGGCTGTCCCTTAATAAGTGTCCATTTTGTAAAGTTAGGAGGGTAAAAGTTGGTGTATTGTCTATTTTGTCCCTAAAAGTAGATTTTATTTTGAAAAGTTAGTGAGTAAAAGTGTAATGATGATAGGTAAGTAGGGAAAGTAGAGGAAAAAGTTGATGTGAAAGATGTAATGATGATGTCTTATCAATAAGTTGGAGTTACGAAGCAGGACATTTAAAAAGGGACAGAGGAAGTATTAATTAAATGACCGCCAAACGAGGTTGAAGCTCCGAGGTTGAACCCTAGTTCCACTGTTTTCCAAATTTCGAGATCTTCAGATTTTCTGGCAAGTTCAAGCTTTTCAGCCATTTTCTATCAAGTAAACTCCAGTTGTTCGTTTTTTGGTAAGGAGTCGGTTTGTTGAGTGCTTTTTGCCTAAAACGGAGGCCTCCTATTCCCGATCATATTTTTTCCCCTAAACTTTGAGGATAATTGTCAAACTCCATAAGCAATATTCCTGCCAGCCAATCCTTCCAGTTGTAAGGACGCGGGGGGGCTGCTGCCCCAATTTTGGGGCCCACCCCGGTCTCGCTCTGATGATCTGAATCGTTCACTTTGTAGAGCTCGTCGAGTATAACAACTATGCAAAAAATCAGCTTAATTGGATATCATTAAGTACCTGATCGGAGCCCATAAAACTCTTAGTCCATGGGTTACAGTGGATTTAATCCAGTGTTTCGGATCCATTCTTTTTAAAATAAAAAGATTCCGATCAAGTACTTAATGATATCCAATTAAGCTGATTTTTTGCATAGTTGTTATACTCGACGAGCTCTACGAAGTGAACGTTTCCGATCATCGGATCGAGACTAGAGTGGGCCCCGAATTCGGGGACAGCAGCCCGCTGCTGCCCCTAAGGGGACAGCAGCCCCCCTCCCTCCCCAGTTGTAATGTCCGATAGAAGCATACGTTCGGTTCATCGCATGCTCGAGGCTTCTCAAAAAATGAAATGAGTTAGCAATTACTAGAGGTGGCAGTTTCAATTCATATTTTTTTAATCCGTCCAATTATAACCCAACCCAACTCACCCATATTACATAATGGGTTGATATGGGTTGAATCTTTGTTAATCCATATTTACATGAGTTTAGATGGGTTAAAAATTGGTTTAATAGAGGCTGAAAGTAAAAGACCCATTCCCATCCAAATGTAGTGTGTCGGACTATGAAATCTAAACGTGTGGATCGGGCGATGTAGTGCCTGATTCTTAATTAAATCAGGCCATTTAATTAATTCTTTGGTTTTCGATGGCAGAAGCTTCAATTTGAGAGAGAGAGAGAGAGATTGGGGGGGGGGGGAATGAAGATAGGACCAAATGACGTGTCGATGGCACTTGCTATAATTTCTTTGAAAGAGACAAAAAAAAATGCCAATAAGCTATCTTTTATGATTTTGATAAAAAAAAATTTACTTTTTCGATTTCTCTTGTCTAGACGAACCAATAAGTCACAAAAATTTAATACAAAACTAACAAATGCAATTTTTTATGAATAAAGACAAAAAGTTACTCCCTACTTTTTAATCCAAACTCACCCTTAGAATAATACTATAATTATAGCCAAGTAGAATATTTCATTATTGCAAATAATGAAAGAAGATTGGGCAAAACATCAAACACGGCTGTTAATTAGCTTTAGGCGACATGATGAAAACGGCAAACATGGTTCTTATTCAACAATCCATACCGAGGGAAGACAGAGGAGAAGAAAAGAGGGGAGGGGGGAGGGAAAAAAATAAAAAAAAAAGAAGAAGAAGAAAACGGGTCGGGTGGGTTTGGGTTTGGCTTGACCCATATTCGAGCCGACCCGTTTCAACCCGTTTACTATCTGACCCATATTTGACCCGTGACCTGTTTCAATCCGCCCAAACCCGACTCAATCCCCCCATTTGCCACCTCTAGCAATTACCAAAAAAAACCCGCCCCCTCATCACTTACCACTATTTATTCTTTGATTCTGGGGGGATTTCACAATATTTTTTCTGGCGTTCCATTCCTTACTGGGTGCAAATTTGGCGCACTTTTTATTCTTTCGTATAAGTGAAAGCACATCTACTGGGGGTAGCAGTTACAGTCCATGTTGCATCCATATGGGTCGATAAGATGAATGCATTTGAAAAAACATTTCAAACTACATGACATTGCATGTACCTCTCCTCAAATAGAAATAAGACAAGAACTTATTTAACGGTCGATAAGATGAATGCATTTGAAAAAACATTTCAAAGTTCTTGTCTTCTTTTTATTTGATCCAACGATTCAAATGGAGTAATTCGAAAGCGTTGCTTTTGGCGTTTGGACTATTGAAAATATTTCTCAAAATATACAAAGAAAATGTTATTAAGCACAACAAGCACCCCACCCCGTTCCCGGTCTAAAATCACCACATACCTCACGCGATTAGTCTTGAATAACTTCTTGCCTCCTTTCTCTCCCCTCTCTCTACTAGAACTGATCCCCGGTGTGCGCAGGCTAGGGGGGCCTTTGCCTTCATTTCTTGAAGAGCATGAGGCCTCTTCATCAATAAACGGTCATGCTAATAAGTGCCCCTGGGACATTAGTTTAATCATAATAAATGCAGTAAATTTATATTTACTATAGCCCCCATTAATTGTTTTGCAACCAAAACAAAAACCATTAGTTTCGGGGAGGTCAACAACATGTATTAAATGCATCAGTGATTGATTATTTGATATTTTCCAATAGTATAGACTTGTTCTTAGTCATTCACCCTAAATTTTTAACTGCTATTTTTTTATTTTTTAAAATTGTTTATTTATCTTTTCGGTGTAATTTGTGGAATTCATTTGTCTCGGCGAGAAAAATAAATAACATATCGAAATGTGGATAAAAGTTGATGTAAGACAATAGTATAGCTAAAAAATAACCTGTTTGTTAGTCTTTATTGCAATTTTTTTTACTTATTAGACTCCTCTTATTGAGACGAATATTAATCCAGAAAATATAACATGAATGTATTAAAAATTCAATTATTCAAACAATGCGAACAAAAAATAAAAAACCAAAACAAAAAGTACAAAGCTTTAGGAATTTGACATCATGATGATGATAAATTATTCATTATATCTCGTGTAAAGCAAGCACAAGCCTTGACTTTAAAATTTTTAAAACCAAACAAACACTAATAAAAAACAAGGGTAAATTTGACACAATAAATATTTGGTACTAGTACAATTAATAGCAGTAATTGAGAGCCCCTCGTTTACCAATAGTATTAACTAACCTTCGAAGTTAAAAGGGGGGTTACTAAGTTCATAACTCAATTAATCCATTCATGTAATGTTCCAAAAATTGTCAGTAATTAATGCTCATTTGCTTAGACAAAGGGCATAGTGCCTATAAATAAGGATATCAATCTATGCAAAAAAAATTATATCAAACATCAATAATCTTCACATAGAGAAAGATGTTAGGAAATCGTAAAACATCTGTTGTTGGAATTTGGATGGGATTGATGATACTATGCCTAGTTGTGGGGGAGGTACATGCAATGTCATGTGGTTTGAAATGTTTTTTCAAATGCATTAGTATTATCGACCCATGGGGATGCACCATGCGCTGTAACTGCTACCCCTAGTAGATGTGCTTTCACTTATACGAAGGAATTAAAACGTGCGCCAAATTTGCACCCAGTAAGGAATGGAAACAAACTAAATCATCATTTTTATTATTCAGAAATTCATCATTTTCATTCAATTGATATACATGCGTGATATTATGTTACCATAAAACTTTGCTTATGAATCCTATATAGTGTGACTTCGAACGAGAATTCCCTCTCTCTAATGAAAAATGAGGCCCACCATGGGTCCCATGTTGATAATTCAAACCGTCAATTTCGTAGACTTCAATGTGTAAATCATTCATGCAAAGAGAAAATTAGGTTGAATGAATGTCAATAACTGCTTTTGTAACGACCCGGATTTTTGCCTTATTTTTTTTCGATAAAGAAATTATTTTTAATCAAATAATCTATAGTAATCGATTAATTATTTAAAAAGTGTTATTGATTAATTCTTTTCTTTAATAGATATATACAAATATAATTATAATTCTTTTCCTTAATAGATTTATACAAATATAATTCTCTTAATTATCTTAGTTTTATTTTTTCCTATTTACATGCACACCTCTTCCATCTCTCCCTCTTCTACTCAGTCTCTACTTCCTCTTTAACCCTTAAACCAAACCAAATTCGTCCATTCCAAATCCCATGAACCTAACCCCATTAAATTCACTATTATCTTCTTCCACCAAAATTCTCCTATAAATACCCCACCCTCATTGACCACGAAATTAACACAATATTTCCCACGCCCCACCAGTCCAGAAAAGAAGAGAAAAACAGAGAGAAACCCAAGTTTCAATCAATGGAGTTTTAGAGAGAGAAAGAAAGAGAGAGAAAAGTGGGTTTCGTACCAAGACCCTACCGAAACTCAATCCGACCATTCTAATCTCTTCCTACTACTCCTAGCATCACCAAGCATCGTCCAATTTGGTTCTAAAGTCTCCCGATCAAAAAAAAATCCGAAGTCATCTTCTCAAAAATTCAAGATTCGTTTTTAAATCAATTCGATCCGATTAAAGGTACTATAATCCTATCCAACCTCTTCTCTAAGTATATTAAGTGTTTATATGCTTAACCCTATGTCCCGAACGAAAAAAATATAGTTTTCCGCGCGTTTTCTGCCGTATTTACCAATATGATATTATTTTTGATCTAGACATTTTATTTGTAATTATTTACGAAGAAGAAGACCTATATGATATTTATTTCACAATCTTTCTGATATTAATATTTTTAAAAACTACTGACTTGATATTATTTTATTACAATATAATATCATATTAGTATAAAACGTATTAATTATATCAGTTTAATTTATCTGGTAGATCGAGTTTGTTTTAAACGTTTCGAAACAACTTTGCGACCTTCCGAATATCATTTTTGACACCCGGACTATTTTTCCTAGACTTTTCACATCTCAAAAATCATAACTTGTTAAGATCATATTTTTTTTATTTTATTATCTATTTATTAAATTATTTATTCATTATCTATCAAAGTTTATAAACGAAAAATCCTTGCGACCTTCCAAACAACGTTTTAACACCCAAACTAATTTTTCCTAGACTCCTTGCACCTCAAATATGATATCTTGTTAAATTAATTATTTATTTATTTAATTTACCATTTATTGTTATTTTTATAGCGTTTCTGATCAAAAATTCTTTACGACCTAATAACCTTATTATAAATACCCGAATAATTTTATTTAGACTCTCTATATTCTGAAGATGAAATCTTGTTAATAGTAACATATTTTAATTTATAAATTAATTATTATCTATTTATTTCACTTTCGGCCACTTTATTTAAACGTCTTTATTTAATTTAATTCCGCAACCCTTCGAACCCAACTTTTGATACTCTACTGGTTGCGTAGGACCTATAGGACTCTTATTTAAGTCATGATAATTATTTCAATATTTTTATCTAATTACTGTATTTAAATCAAATTTTAATTAATCTATTATCTTAGAATTAATTAATAAGAGCCCAAAAAATTTTCCTTTTAAATTATTTTAACACTCTTACTTGATTATTGATATTGTGACCATACAAGATTACGGGCAGCGGCCCATCCATAAAAAGTTGTGTGATTTCATTATCTATCAATCGTTTTAATTATTATTGATTAATTGCATATTGTGCCAATACTTGATTTAAATGCTAGATTGAACCCTAGAGACATGGGGTGGTATTGCGAAATAGAATTCTTCTAGACGATGCTAGATAATGGATAAACTGAAAGGTTTTTATTTTTAGATTGCCTGAAAGCGGATTTTGGTGATTGTGATGAGATTTGTGATGAAAATAAAACTGGCGGGTGTCCAGTGATAAAAACACCAGTAATAATTTGATGAAAATAAAACTGGCGGGTGTCCAGTGATAAAAACACCAGTGATAGTTTGATGAAAATAAAACTGGCAAACACCAGTGATAGTTTGATGAAAATAAAACTGGCGGGTGTCCAGTGATAAAAACACCAGTGATAGATTGATGAAAATAAAACTGGCGGGTGTCCAGTGATAAAAACACCAGTGATAGTTTGATGAAAATAAAACTGGCGGGTGTCCAGTGATAAAAACACCAGTGATAGATTGATGAAAATAAAACTGGCGGGTGTCCAGTGATAAATACACCAGTGATAAATTGATGAAAATAGAACTGACGGGTGTCCAGTGATAAATTGATATACTGACGGGTGTCCAGTGGTGATTGTGATGTGATTTGTGAAGTGGTACATAAGATAAGCGAACCCTAGTTGTGATTCAGGCATGATAAGCTTTCCCCTTGTTGTAGTTATTGGGATGCATACTCGGTACATAACTTAGATGCATCTGCGACAACAAAGGGAACCGATCTCATGAGACCGAGCATGGCTAGCGGTTGGGGAGGAAAGATCCCGCGGAGGCGATCTTAGATTTTTTACGTCAAATTAATGGATAGTAATGAATTGATCTATGCGGAACAAACTCTGTATTACTTTTTCGCATTATGATTATCCTACTGCATGCTAATTGTAAAGTAAGAGGGGTGGTTGGGTTGGATTATTTTACTGAGTGATTTATCACTCACGGATACCTCTGTATCCTGGCAAATCGTTTGCTTCGGCGATCAATTTGCTAGTGGGCGCAGGATTCAATGGAGAGGATTCAAAGATGTTGCAGTTCAACACGGAAAGAGTATCAAGAACGAAGATCGAGTGTGCTTCAAATTTGTATCAAGTCTAGAATCAGCTCTGAAATTAATGTATTTTGAATTAGTAAATTTATCTTGTGACTGTAATAGCTAAGCTTTATTTTGAAAAATTATATTTATTTAGCAAATTTTCTTAAGATTTTTATTTTATATTGCTTCCGAAAAGTCGGGGCGTTACAGCTTTGTCGAATTAAATTTGTGAAAAAAAATTGAACAATAAGAATTTTGACTGTACACCAATGTAATTTGATCAAATGTCTACCGATATCCGACAATTCTTTGCATGAATGAGTTACACAGTTGTGCCTAAAAATTAAACAAGGGTTTCTTAGTTTGAATAAGGATCCCTTTCAAAAGGGCAACAGATTGAATAATATTAGTATTGGGGGAAAAAAATTTAAAATTTTCTTTGTTCCAAAATTTGATATATAGGATGTATGGAATAAGGGTGGTGTATGAGTTACACGTCAAGACCAGTCTTATCTCTTCTCTTCTTTTTTCTTCCCAACTTAGGTGAAGGGTTAGGTTTATTTTATGAAAAAAGGTCTAGGTTTATTGTTATGGCAATATGTGATGTTGTTGGCATTTTATTTGAAATGAAAATGTGGAGCATTCAGTTTCATAAAAGGAAAAAAAAAAAAACCTTTAAGCAAGGGTGTAGTTGGTATTTAAATTATTCCTACTGTGGTAGTTAATGGAAGTCGGTGGGGCTAATAACTCATTGCATGGGAACCAGCTTATTTGCTAAGTTATAAACTCAATTAATACACTCAAACTTTTGCCTAGGGGCATCGATTAGCATTTGCACTTATCAAATACTACATTTTAGAGTTAATGTCGTATTGAGCTCTAAGAGCGGAAAACGGGGGCTTGTGTAGTACTCGAGGCCCATCAGGCTGATTGCCCTCAAAATTGGATTATCCAGGTCCGATCACCTTGACCTTTTGCAAGGATGCTCTACAAGCTGAGATCTACGAATTCAAACGATGTGAATTACGTACTTGTTTGAACTCGAGACGATGCAACTTCCCGTGCCCCCAACCGATTCCTCTACGGCCACCTTCAACAAATAAGATTGATGCACGCTAACAAAATCTAATGCTAATGTGATTACAATGAAATCTAACAGCCAAAGCTGATATTGATAACCGAAGTGAACATCTCAACAACATTGACCAAGTTTATTCATTGGCAGGGACAAAGTTTTCATAATTGGTGGGGGTAATTCAGGCAAAATTATTAAGTCCTCTTGGGCATTGGTGTCTGACCAGAGTCCCGAGCTAAGTACTTAGACTTCATGTGAATATGTGGTTATAAACGTGTTAAGACAATACATGGCGGTGACCCAAGTCCAATGAATAATTTCTCATAATTCAGGGCCGCGTGGACGAGAGAAAAGCATTACTAGATGTTACAGTAAAAAAGAGAGGTTTATATAGCTCAAATAGGAAATCAACCACAAAATATAAGTGCACCTTGTAAGAGCACAAAGGTGAGATTATTCGTTCACCCAGAAAGCAATTTATCCGATTCGTCGAATTACTTATTGACTTGGGAATGTAAAGATGCTAACAATAAGCAGCTGACGGCTGTGATATTTCACCGTCAGAGTATCAACAATGCTAAAGAACAAGTCGAATTTAAAAAGTAGACCAAGCACAAAGTTGGAGCATTACCAACCCTAAGCCATTTCCATTGCCATTGCCATTGCCAAAGCCATAGTTTGACACAGCCTCTTAAAATACTATTATCTCCACCCTAAGACAAATTCAAGCCCAATTTTTATGTCTCTCTGCCTCCTGATGGTAACCAAAAAATAGGCTCAAGAGGCACAACGTCACAACAGACTATCTCCAACCCTAAGCCAAATTAGAGCCCAATTCTTCGGTTTCTCCGTCTCCTGTTGGTTCCATAGAAATGTCTCAAGCCAAAATTTCCTCTCGCAGTCTCTCTTTCACATCATTGCCAAATAAGGGCATTTTGACGCTATACGTGTCCAACTGACTTTGCCAAAGCTATTTTTGGCTTACTATGCTGTCAAAAAGCAATTTGCCATTTTTTATTTGACCGTGGCAACAAAGATAGATTTGACATTATTTTACTGTAAAATTATAGATGGTTCCTATATTCATATTCTCTAAATCGAGTGTCTTGAGCTATACAGACATTGCCTTGGATTAACTAGGACAGAAATAAAACATTGGGTTAAAAGTATCTTCTTTCCCACTGGCTCAGCCATGGATTTTGCCAAAAAAATATGCTGAAGTGATGGCTTTGGCAGCCAAGAATCGTTGTAGATGTTCTTGCGCCGTGTTTTATTTTATATCCTCCAAACAAATCGGCACTAATTGATCCCATCAAATTTCATCTCCTACTAAGGAAAGCAGGAACATAAGAAGATATCGAAACACAAAGCATGCTTAAACTTGCGAGTCCGGCTCCTCTCCAATCCATAGGGAATTGGAGGAGCTACCACTTTCAATTCAATCGGTCACGATTATCTAGTAACTCTAGCTCCAAAGCTCATATAATATTCTATGAGCACTCAATTATTATCCAAATATTCCCTAATTAAACCTGCGTCTTAAGGACAACCAACCTCAAGAACATCCTAAACATATGAGTATTGCTACAGGTACCGATCGGTATTGTAGGGAAATCGTAGGGACGGCCGCGACGGGCCGTCTCCGGCCACCGAACTGCTGATCCGAGCCGTCCAAAAATTCTATAAAAAAAAAACGAGGGGGTCCCCGTGAGATTCGATGGCATCCGATACGTGTAGGGTGCTCGATCCAAATACTCCATTTTCATATATATATATATGCATGTATATATATGAAAATGGAGTATTTGGATCGAGCATCCTACACGCATAGGATGCCATCGAATCTCACGTAGACCCCCTCGTTTTTTTTTATAGAATTTTTGGAAGGCTCGGATCGGCCTTTCGGTAGCCGGAGACGGCCCGGCGCGGCTGTCCCTACGATTTCCCTACGGTACCGGTCGGTACCTATAGGATTTCCGTAAATATATATACACATTCCGGGCACCAATTTACCCAATTCCAAACATTATGTAATCAGCAATGCTACACACACAGTAAAAGTGCACAGATTTTGTGCACAGATTTTTTGTGGGACCCACTACGGGTCCCACACAAATAATCCGAGCCGTTCATTAAATGTAAAACATTTTTTCAAGGGCCCCTTCAAAAAATCAGCTCAATCCGATACTCATAGGTGCTCGATTCAATCATTTAACTTTTCATTCGAATTTCAGGATAATGAAAAGTTAGATGATTGAATCGAGCACTTATAAGTGTTGGATTAAGCTGATTTTTAACGGAAGCCCTTGAAAAAATGTTTTACATTTAATGAACGGTTTGAATTATTTGTGTGGGACCCGTAGTGGGCCCCACAAAAAATCTGTGCACAAAATCTGTGCACTTTTACTGTGTGTGTAACATTTCTGTTATATAATAACCTTTCATATCGTAACTTCAATAAAATATTTTAAAATATTAAATTTCACAGAGTTAATCATTGCTTATAAGAAATATATATTTTTTATAAATTATCTTTTGTTCAGTTACTTATTTTTACGATTTCTTTCAATAATTGAATCTAAATTTCAACTTTGTTACATACAAGAACAATTACACCAATGAGCACGCAACACCATGCAAAGGATGTGGAAACACTAGTACCAGTAAAAAAGAATTCTCATGAGCTACATAATAGTCGCAAAGAAACCATGTTGAAAAGAAAAAAAATGATATAATATCAGTAAAAAAAATTCTCATGAATAATATAATATCAGTGGAAAAAAAAATTCTCATGAGCTATGTAAAAATAATCCTTAAGAGGCAGGTTTAATGGAAAGGGAAGACGCTTATGTAATTGGAGAATATTTGGGAAGTAATTGGATGCCCGTAGAATACGAGATGATTTTTGGGGCTGAAGTTACTAGGGTAATCTTGATCATTGAATTGAATTGGAGGATCCTCCAATTCCCTATGAATCGGAAAGGAGCTGGACTCTAAACTTGCATGCGATGCGCACTAGTTGGATCCAAGCTCAGATTATCAATTCAACTGAGCCTACTAAATCGTTTGGAGATAAGTACCGTTCTAGTACCAAATCAATTACCTTTGGATCGATATTCCTAGACCAAATCGAATGGTTAAACAGATTCAAAAATTATATTCTTTTATCTGTTAATTTTCTTCGTTTTCTCGGCTAGTAAAAGGGGAATAGAAGAACATATTACGAGCGTACAAGTCTAATGAAAGAATATTGCGGGCGCGTAATTCGGATAACACTTAGAAATTGAAACTTAAAAGGAATAGACTTACCTGCGATCCTGTACAGCTCGGCAATGGAGATCTAGGGTTTCAGAGAGGGGACACAGGTGCGGGAGGAGAGAGAGAGAGAGAGAGAGTGAGTGAAAAGATCAATGGAGGCGCCACCCATCTGTAGTTATGAACGAAATGCATGGGTACGTTCGACGTTTAGATTTCAAAGCCAATTTCATTTTTAATACTGTAACTTTTCAGATGTTGTAGTGTTAATCTGCATTATGTTATACCAATTAAGGCCGTAAATGAACTGAGCAGCTCGTGAACAGATGTTGTAGCTCGATTCGTTAAGTCTCAGCTCATTTTCTAAACGAGTTGAGCTCAAGCTCGAGTCTCATGGAGCTCAATTTGTTCAACAAAAACTCAGCTCATTAAGGAAGACTCGGTTTGATTAAAGAGGCTCGTTTAGTAAATAATTAAACTCAGTTCGTTAAATAAACGAGCTGAGCTCGACAAAGCTAGGCTCGACTCGGCTCGTTTACAACCTTGATATCGATGGAGTGGTGTACGTCGCCGTGTGGGGCGCACCACGGGTACCAATATTAGGGATTTTTTTTTTTGTTAATCTAAGCACTATTAATCTCACACGATTACATATCCTATCCTATAGTAATAATAATAATAGTACGTGTTTTTACTACAAGTTTTGTCAAAGAACGGTACCTTGTAAAAATTGATGAATAAGCATGTCTTAAATTACTGAGACTATTCTACTTTAACGTCAAATTTGGCTTCCCCAAGTTGTAGCCAGCCCAATACTATTTCAGAAGCGTGCACCTGTTTGCAATTGTTTCTGTAAGATTTTTTATTTTTTATTTTTGTTAAAAGAGCCCTTCTAATTGCTATTGGTACAGATGTAACATTGTTTTTTTCTTTTTTTTATCTTCGTCTAACATTGCTTTGTTGCCGCCAAAAAATGGCAGAGCCGCCTTTGGTACCAAATCTCCCACATAAGCCAATTGATCTGTACCCAAAAAAACGAGAATAGTTTGAATTTGGGATTGTGTCAAAATAGACCAAAACGATGTTACCATTTAGTAACTCTTTCGACCACGTTGCAAGTTAAGATGACTTTGACAAAGTTATTTTGGCATCTACTCGTGAACTAGCTCTTCTTTTCTTTTCTTTTTAAAAAGGGGTCAAATCTTCTCGTTTTAAACCCCTGTTTTAAATGAACCAAAAATTGAAGAAAGAAATGGAAATGAGGTTCCGTCGTGGTCATATAAAACCAGCAATTTACAGGCTAATAAAATCAGAGTAGGACACAGAATAAGGTATGCAACTGACTTCACACAAAGAACACTATTATCCAACTTGTAATCAAGTTGAGCAAAAAGAAGACTAATGCTATGGGTTACAGTCCTAAAGATCATAAACCCTCAATATTGCCTTTCTTCATGCTGATTTCAGTTTCCAACTACGTCAAGTTTCTATTCTTTCGAAGAAAGATACAGAGAAAAGAGTGCCCAACAGAGCAAAGAAGAGGAACAAAACTACGTAACTCCTAAAAAGCAAGTAAGAACACACTAACTCTTCCATACACTACAAGAAATAGAACGACTCACATGATAAAGAAGATCAGCTCAAATGTAACGCACGTTCAAATATCTAATTGAACTGTTAGATGTTAAGGTGTTTCTAGCTCAGTCAAGATCGACTCTCCTGATAAATTGTTAAGGTGTCTTTAGCTCATTCAAGATCAACTCGCCTGATAAAGAAGCTCAGCTCAAATCTAAGTTTAGCCCAGATTAACTTCAAACAAAGCTTGAAATTTTCATTAAGTCAATTCATTTGGTCGTTTATCAATTTATATATGTTGGAGCTAAAGAGATGCAAAATGACAAAGTTCAGGTACCAGGGAGCTTGTAAACTTCGACCATATGCAGTAATCATGGGCCAAGGGTCCTTCAGTAACCAAAATAAGCCAGCTAGTAAATTCACAGGAATGGCCTAATTACAGTTATGTTTTGGTTGCTCTCAACTTGGCTTAGGCTACTGTAATTTCAGCTCGGCAGCTTTTCCTAAAATACACAATACATTCCACTCAATTGCATGACAAAGCAAAAATATTTCAACATTTACACCATAGAGAAAGAGGAGCGTCCGCAAATCAGCAGCTAATAATGGGTCCTCTCGTCGCCATTAAAATGCAGGCCTTCAATACCCTTGAGAGCTGACTCCAAGTTCTTTATGTTAGAGGTGATTCTACCAGAAGCATTGTGCTTGGGATCAGATGATAGAACTGAGCTTCTTTGTGCTGCACTGGAGATTTTCTGTAGCGCTTCTGGGCTCACATCTGCAGTGCGGACGCGGGAGAGGTCAGAATCACTTCCAGTTATCACTGGGTCACGAATACTGGAAACAGCTGGTCGCCTTGAAGATCCACTCGACCGCAAAAAGTTAGAACTGGATAACTGCACAAGCCCAACCATTATTTCAAAAATCCAGGACAATTGCATTAGTATGGTATAAAAACTGGAGAGGTCTGAACCAGTTCTACTTCAAACTGCGTCTGGTTAAAGCAGTTTACTTGGGCTGATCACCAGAAAAGAAACAGCTCATGTGCATAGGGGTAATTTGTTATACTGGATTGTTGGCATCCCGGTCCATGAGTGAAACTCCACTTGTTGAGCTATAAATGCAATGTGCGTAACCTAGAGTCCTATGTAATCACACCCAATGGAAAGACCATAAATGAGGCTGCAGAGAAGGGGCATCCATTTGCTTCAAAAATAGTATACAAATCTGGGCGGCCTCTTCCCTCATTGCCTATTGTTTTTGAGTAAGATGCTTTAACTGGCATCAGAGCTAAGGCTTTTGGAAAAGAAGAATCCCTTGATTACCTCATCAAGTTTTAAATCTGGTCTACATACGAGGGGGATTCTAGAGCATGTTCCGCATTGATTATTTATTAATTCCAAAACTATTTTATGGGCCTGACCACATTTCACGGCTTGAACAGGTTTGTTAGCACTTAACACTATATCTGATGCAAGTCAAACCACAAGCACGCACGCCCTAGAACAGGTAATTTCATTGATATTGGCTTCAGAAAAATTAAAATAACAAAGACTTTGGAACTAACCATAGGGTCTTTGGTTGTCTGTGAATCATTTGCAACTGGACTTTTTTGTTTATACGAGCCTCCAACATCTGCAGGTAGTCCAGTGTTCCTACCACGAGAGGGAATTGCTGAAGTCCAACCACCAACCCTACCATCCTCGCCACCTACAACACATTTGTAATATAACCATATTAACTGCTGACATGAACAAAGCATGTCACCAGAATAAGATCAGGTAATCACTACAAAGACTCCAAATTACTTTAGCTGATCTGTTACAAGATCAATGGTATGAACATAAACAGTATTTAGTACAGTAAATGTTAAACTTAAAGAGTTGGTCAAAGACCAAGAAAGGTAATATCTCCAAACAAAAGAGTTTTCCCATGCAATTGGAGTTGGCCTAATAATAACTTAAAAGTGGGACAGGAAGTGGAGAACTACCTGATTGTCTATCAATGTTGGCGACTGCGTGAGGCATCCCAGAGCTGGTCCCAGCAGCCTGTGCAAAATTATAGGTTAACGTATAAAGCCAATACAACGGTTGGAAATTTTAAGCTCATGATGACAACATCCAAGAAGAGGAAGGGGAAGAGGGGTGGGGGGTTGCATAATTGTACTATGCAGCTTACAAGAGCACGAGAAGGAGGATTGGCAAGCTGCGATTGCTGATATTTCAAAATAGTCCAGTCAAACACATAATCAAACTGGAAGCCTGAAGCAAGAAGAAAAACACACTTAGACTGTATGCACACTTAAAACTTTCAAACCAAGAACATAACAATTGACATTTAGCCCCTTAGAGACGTACATAACAAACAACAATATTCACACCTTCACGAATGAAAAGATCACGAAAGATTCTCTTCAGATAAGCATAGTCCGGTTTATCGTCAAACCTCAGTGAACGACAATAGTGGAAGTATGAGGCGAATTCTGTAGGATAACCTCGACACAAGACCTAAGAAAATATCATAGGATTTTCCATTAATTTCAAAGACGACATATATAATCAGCATAACAAAAATCAAGAAAACATGGATTACCTCAATGGAGGTAGAAACTTTCTTTTCACTGATTCTCTCATACTTCTGTTTCTTTGTGCCTGCTTTCAGTCCCTGCCAAGGGAGACTAACAAAAAAATGTTTTGATTAGTACAATACAATAGAGAGAAAAGGACCAATACAAAAATGGGCAGGAATCTTTACCTTCCCCTTAAGAAATACATAAGGACATATCCAAGTGATTCTAAATCATCCCTCCTGCTTTGTTCTGCACAGTAAAGCAACATGGAGAGGGGAAACACCATCCTCTAGATCAATGCTACATAAAAGGTTTTTTTATTTTTCCTTTTTTGCACAGAAAATCAACTCAAAATCAAATAGCCATAAGCATACCAATGCCAAGGTGAGTGTTCATGCTCGCATATCTTGCAGTACCCGTCAAATTCTTATTTTCTCTGCATTTCATATGATGACATCATATTTAAAACAAAAGAGAGCAACAAATAAATTGTAGCTAAATTAAATCCAACAAGGGTTAGCATATAAGAAGCCCTGGTGGGTTGAACAAGAAAGTCAGGTAATTTAAAAAAAGATATAGAAAATTAGTTTTAGGTCCATTATGTGAATTTCATAAGCCCACAAGTCCACCTATTAATTTTGTAAGGTCTCAAGTCCATTTTAGGGTACCCTAGGGTTTAGGCACTTTCATAAGATTTTAGGGTGCACTTTTTTATTATAGGATATGGTACTCTAGGGTAGGGTAGGTTACCCTAGCGTAGGGTACCCTAGGGTTTAGGCACTTTTATAGGGTTTTAGGGTGCATTTTGCTATTATAGGGTTTTAATGGTTTAGGCATATAGGGTTTAGGATTTTAGGCACTTTCATAGGATACCCTAGGGTTTAGGTTGTGTGAACTTGTGGCTTTACAAAACTATTAGGTGGACTTGTGGACTTATGAAATATCTATAGTGGACCTATCACTAAATCTCCCTTTAAGATAACTAATCTAAACATTCCAGAGAGGCTCTGATACAAAGGGTCAAAGTGACATCAAAACTTAACGCACAGGAAAGACAAAATTTCAACCACGAAACAGTCTAAAAAAAGCGTACCTATAAGGTATGTGCTGATGAGTTGTGGAGTCTCTGAACTTCTTAGCCAGACCAAAATCAATTACATAAACCTACATAGATTAAATCACAATCAACTCCACTAAACATAGATAATGGTACCAAATAAATGACATGGGAAATATACTACAACACCAAAGACCTGATTTGCACGCCGCCCTAAACCCATAAGGAAATTGTCTGGCTTAATATCTCGATGCAGGAATGACTTGCAATGAAAAAACTCAACCCGATTGATCTGGAAAAGAAATATACTTCCAGAAAAAAATTAAATCAAGTTCTTTTTTGATCGCTATAAATCATTAAACAACAAAAAGAAATCTTACCATCTGATCTGCAAGCATGAGAACAGTCTTTAAGGACAGCTTCCTACTGCAAAAGTTAAATAAGTCTTCAAGACTAGGCCCCAGTAAATCCATCACAAGGACATTATAGTCTCCTTCAACCCCAAACCATCTCACATTTGGAATCCCAGCTGCCAAAATAGGGCGAAAAATTACCAACAAATGAGGATCTATATGTCAAACTGTACTCTATCTTTGTGTGGGTGTGCGGGTGTGTGTGGAGGTGGATCTGGAGAATAGGAAAGTTCATTACTTCCTCCCTGTAGTATTTTATACAACTTTGACTCGTACAACAACTGAGGATGCTTTGTCTTGACGTTTTCCTGAGAAAATAAACACAAAAATTCATCAACTAGAGGTATCAATCATGATCAGAAAAACTGCACAAGATAATAACACATTGTTAAAGGCAAGGGCTCCAATTTTTCAACATTATCACCCCGCCCCCGCAGTGCCAAGGGTGAGTTTTAACATTATACCTATTGAGATCTCCGTTATCAATTTTGAAGGAAGAACTTCTTTCATCAGGTAGGTCCTCAGATAAACCATGAGTTCACGCTATTGACTAAACAGAGTTTTCATTATTTAGTCCAAAAAACCCACAATTCAAGACAGCTCATTTCCCTTATCTAAATGGACTAGATGGTATTTTTGGAAATTTTTAGTGAAAACAAATGGTATTTTGGCATTAGCCTGAAGACAAAAGATATAGCGTGAACTCAAGCCAGCTTTTGAAGGCAATGGTTTTAGCAGCCATAAAAGGCAATTTCTATCCAGAAAAAGGACCAACAATGCAAACAATTCTACCTTTTCGAGAGGTTCAACCGTTCAACTGAAGGAATGGATGTGTGAGGCATCTGACCAATTGATACCTTTGTTTCTTAATGTCGTTCCTAAGTGCCAATCATGGATTCCATCGAAAATAAACAAAATTAACAAGTGCTGTGAAAAAAGTGCCCCTTAAGTGAAGTAGTCAACATAAATCTTTTCTAAGAACAAAAGAATGTGCATGTACCATAAGCCAAAGCACAAAAGTAAACCTCTTAAGAGAATACTTAATTGCGCTAGATGATGAGCAAAAGCACAAATGAAGTTCACCTTAGCTTCGTAAGTCAGAACTTAGGGCTAAATTTTCAACGGACATTCCAATTTGCCTAATAACATTCTCAAAACTCATTATCGAGTGATTATTCAGTCCTGCTAACCTCCACGCCCTAGGCGGAGGATAATATGACAATAATTCCAAACAAGTTCGGCTATCAATACATATCTCACGGATATCAATACACTTTCACAGATATCGATCCACTTTTCTCGGATATCAATGCACCTTTCAGTTTTACCTATTATCGTCAGCCCTAAAGGCGGATGTTAGCATTTTCTGTGACTATTTTATGGTTGTGCGGGTATAGACGATACAAAAATGCAATAAGCACATAATTCCAGCTACCAAAAAAGGAAACTCACAACAAACACAGTAGATGGCAATAGAGAAATCATTAAACATGTGAAGAAACAGAGAAATGTATCAGTTCAAGAGTGAATTCGGATCACTCACGAGCTTAATAGCAACTTCTTCATTCGTCTGGATATTAGTACCTACAAAAGTGTAGCAAAGACACGATTACAATAAATAAACAGCCTTTTCACCAAAAAACCAGCTGTAAAAAAAAATGTACAAACCGAGATAGATCTCTCCAAACGAGCCGCTACCGATCTTCCGGCCGAGCCGGAACTTATTACCGACGCGAGGCTCCATCATAAAAAAAGGAGTCGAAATCGAAATCAACGCAAAAGACGAATCCTATCTACCAATTCAAACCCTAACAAAAAACTTTTATGTAACAAATAAATAAAAAATAGAATATGCCTAGAAAGTTATTCAACGATCGACGGGGGCAATCCAACGGTCAGAGATCGAAGGCGAGTAAGAAAAGCGAATAAGAGAGATTTGGTGGATCAGATGAAGAATTTTGGAGGAGATCCATGGGGGATTAGAGAGGGAAAGGGGAGGGGAGAGAGAGAGAAGGGAGGAGAGTCGACGGAGAAAGAGGAGGCATCCTGGTATCGAGACACTCCCGAAGAGACTTTGATCCAATCGAAGCAACACAAGTTTACACCTTTAATTTAGGATTAATTTGTTGCTTACACCTTTAATTTAGGATTAATTACATTTTTACTCCCTGAGATTGTTCACATTTTGTTTACTTCGTCTCTCAAATTTTAATTAGAGAATTGATTTTAGAACCTTACTTTTTATTTTATTTTATTTGAAATTATCAAATTATCTTTTTAAGTGGATGAATACAAATAAAATAAAGAATAATTTGATAATTTTATACATGGTAAAGAAAAATAGCCGAGTGCTAATGGCTAAATGTGGAATGTCAAAATCAATTTCCTCCTATTTATTTCATCCGTGAAACGTTTTAGTTTTGACATGTTGGGTGAAGTCGATGTGTGTATCCAAGTTATGGTCCAACATGGTTCCACACGATGAGCACGAGACTTCAATAATTCACTTAATTTGAGGATCACAAATAATTGGGAGCCTACAAAATCTCCATATTAGAAAAAAGGGTCATCGTAGAAGACATACTAGAGATTTTTGTACTGAGTTGGATGAAGTAATATCAAATTTTAATCAAATTTGACAGGACACAACACGTTAGAATACTTTTCTTCAGAATTGGGGGGAAAAACACGTGATGGACTCGATAGATTTGAATCTAACAATGAAAGACAAAAAATGTGGTTATCAAAAAAGAAAAAATATGTTCAACTGAATATTGAGTGACGAAGTAAACAATATTTGAATAGTCAGGCAAATCAATCAAAGTGAGGAATCCTATGTCTAATTTATGCCTTGTTTTCTTCTATTTTTAAAAAGAATTTTTCAAAAAATACCCCATAGATTTCTCCTAGATTTTTCCTACTTTTAACATTTCTCTCTCTATCACTCTTTACTTATTACCCCTATTATTTTTCAAAAAAAATTTCAAAACACAAACCAAACAAAGCATTAACCTTTCGTTATCTTCTCCTATTTTGATTTATTAGATTGGTTGATTCAACGTTATGCTGAATACTTGTGTGCGTGAAGAAATTTTATGCTGATATTTTCCAATACTACTTGTTCTTAGTCATTCTCACCAAATTTTTAATTGGTATTTTTTTGATATTTTTTTTATTTTTTAAAATTGTTTATTTTATCTTTTCGGTGTAATTTGTGGAATTTATTTGTCTCTATGAGAAAAATAAATAACATATAGAAATGTGGATAAAAGTTGATGTAAGATAATAGTATAGCTAAAAAAAACCACCTGTTTGTTAGTCTTTATTGCAATTTTTTTGCTTTTATAATAATTTTTATACTTATTAAGACGAATATTAATTCAGAAAATATAACATGAATGTAATAAAAATCCAAACAATGCGAACAAAAAAAACCAAAACAAAAGTACAAAGCTTTAGGAATTTGACATAATAAATTATTCATTATATCTCATGTAAAGTAGTCACAAGCGCCCTTGACTTCAAAATTTTTAAAACCAAACAAAAACTAATAAAGAACAAGGGCAGATTTGACACAAGGAATATTTGGTACTAATACAATTAATAGCAGTAATTGAGAGCCCCTCGTTACTAATACTCCCTCCGTCCCTTTTTAAATGTTCTACTTCGTAATTTTAACTTATTAAAAAAACATCATCATTATACCTTTCACATCAACTTTTTCCTCCACTTTCCCTACTTACCCATCATCATTACACTTTTTACTCCCTAACTTTTCAAAATGAAATCTACTTTTAGGGACAAAATAGACAATGTATCAACTTTTACCCACTAACTTTACCAAATGGACACTTATTAAGGGACAACCCAAAATGGAATACTGGACTATAATAAAGGGATGGAGGGAGTAGTATTAATTATTCATAACTCAATTAATCCATTCATGTAATGTTCCAAAAATTGTCAATAATTAATGCTCATTTGCTTAGACAAGGGCATAGAGCCTATAAATAAGGATACCAATCTATGCAAAAAATTATCTCAAACACCAATAATCTTCACACAAAAAAGAGATGTCAAAAAATGGTAAAATATCTGTTGTTGGAATTTGAATTGGATTGATGATACTATGTCTAGTTGTGGAGGAGGTACATGCAATGTCACGTGAAATGAAATGTAGTTTGAAATGTTTTTACAAATGCCTTTGTATTGTCAACCCATATGGATGCAACCAAAACTATTACTATGATTGCAAAGAACAAAGGGTGATGGTAGTGTTGTCTCTGCTGCTGCCGGTTGATGTGCTTTCATTTAGAATTAAAAGTGTGTCAAATTTGCACCTGGTAATTAGGAATGGAAATATCCTAAATTATCATCTCTCTTATCCACATATATATATTCTTCCTTTTCATCCGATTGATATACATGCATGATATTATGTTATCATAAAACTTTGCTTCTGAATCCAATATAGTGTGACTTCGAACGAGAATTTCCCTCTCTCTAATGCAAAACGAGGCCCACCATGGATCCCTTGTTGATAATTCAAATCGTTAATTTTGTAGACTTCAATGTGTAAATCATTCATGCAAAGAGAAAATTAGCTAGGTTGATTGAATGCGGATAACTGTTTGGTCGAAGTAAATTTCTGAAAAAAAGTTGAACAATAAGAATTTTGACTGTACACCTATATAATTTGTTCAAATTCCTACCGATATCTCTTTGCATGAATGTGTTACACAATTGGGCTTAAAAAATTAAACAAGGGATTTTTAGTTTGAACAAGGATCCCTTTCAAACGGGCACCAGATTGAATAATATTGGTATTGGGGCAAAAAATTAACTTTTCAAAATTAATTTAGGATCCCTTTCAAAAAAATTAATTTTTAAAATTTTATTCCCAAATCAACACTTTTCTTCCAAAAAATTTAAAATTTTTTCTTCCAAAACTAACACTTTTGTTCTAAATTTTGACATATAAGATGTATGGAATAGGGGTGGTATATGAGTTACACGTCAAGACCAGTCCAATCTCTTCTCTTCTTTTTTCCTCCCAACTTAAGCGAAGGGTTAGGTTTATTTTTTATTTTTACAAAGTCTAGGTTTATTGTTACTGCAATATGTGATGTTGGCATTTTATTTGAAATGAAAATGGGGAGCATTCAGTTTCATAAAGGGGGACCTTTAAGCGAGAGTGTAGTTGGTATTTAAATTCCATTTAAATTATTCCTACCGTGGTAGTTAAATTAACTCAAACTTGTGCCCAAGAGCATCGATTAGCTTTTGCCCTTGTCTAATACTACATTTCAGAGTTAATGTTGTATCGAGCTCTAAGAGCGGAAAACGGGGGCTTGTGTTGTACCCGTGGCCCATCAGGATGATTGCTCTCAAAATTAGATTATCCATGTCCGATCACCTTGATCTTTTGCAAGGATGCTCTACGAAGTGAGGTCTACGAAATGAACGATGTGAATTACTTGTTTGAACTCGACACGAAGCAGCTTGTTGTGTCCCCCAAGCCACAACAAGCCCTCCTCCACGGCCACCTTCAACAAATAAGATTGATGCACGCTAACAAAATCTAATGCTAATGTGATTGCAATAAAATCTAACAGCCAAAGCTGATACTGATAACCGCAGTGGACATCTCAACAACATTGACCAAGGTTATTCATTGGCAGGGACAAAGATTCCATAATTGGCGGGGGTAATTCAGGCAAAATTAGTAAGTCCTCTTGGGCATTGGTGTCCGACTAGAGTCCAGAGCTAAGTACTTAGGCTTCACGTGAATGTGTGGTTATAAACGTATTAAAACAATACGTGGCGGTGACCCAAGTCCAATGAATAATTTCTCAAAATTTAGGGTTGCGTGAACGAGAGAAAAACATTACGAAATGTTGCTGCAAAAAAGAGAGGTTTATATAGCTCAACTGGGAAATCAACCACAAAATATAAGTGCACCTTGTAAGAGCATAAAGGTGAGATTATTCGTTCACTCAGAAAGCAATTTATCCGACTTGCCGAATTACTTATCGACTTGAGAATGTAAAGATGCTAACAATATGCAGCTGACTGCCGTGATGTTTCACTGTCCGAGTATCAACGAAACAGCTCCCAAACTGCTGTATTATTTGTGAATTACTCAAAGAATGAAGGCCAATTTGTTTTCTCTAGTTACCCTCCCAGATGCTTCATCTTTGAAGAGATCTTGCCAAGTGGTCACGTGCAGTAGCCAAAGCTTGACTTATAGTCTGCAGATGACGAATACACAAGTTAGGGTTACGATTATTCTAACA
Organism: Rhododendron ovatum; assembly: GCA_019656835.1. NCBI lineage: Eukaryota > Viridiplantae > Streptophyta > Magnoliopsida > Ericales > Ericaceae > Rhododendron > Rhododendron ovatum. The sequence continues at coordinate 2,104,957 of CM033790.1, forward strand.
GGGAGCATACGGTCATACCACACGATTCTACCGAGTGATGAGATTATTAATACCACATCTCCAAATATTGAGTACATGATCATGCAATTTACTGTCCAAAAGAAATGCAGTTATTCTACTAAATGCAATCTTTGCGGATTTGGAATCTCAATCTAATTAGGTGGGAAAAAAAAAAGAAAAGAAAAGCAAAAGGCATAACAATTTAAGGCAAATTTGTCCGCCCTACATTTTGTTGATGATTTACATAATAAAGATAAGGGAGGAAAGGTTAGGTTACCTGCTCAGACAAGGGTGCACCGTCATCCACACTGTGGGTTGCCACTTTTCCAGCAATAACATTGCCATCTGTTTCGAGGATCATCCTGCGGAAAATGAAGTAAAACATGGATTTTTCCTCAACTATAGTAACCCATTGGACAAAGTTCAAAGAGTATTCGGTGCAGAACAAGTTAAAAGGCAGCATACTAAGAAAGAATCCTCCAAGACATGACCCACCTATTAAGGAAGGGTATGCGACTTGTCTATTGTGGTGCTAAGGACCACTGTTTCGTGTTCTAATCACATCTCAGTTATTGAAAATTGACCCATGTATCATGCATGGTTGTGGGCATTTTGGCTTCAACAAACTTCAACTGCTAAAATGGCTTCCAGTCTTCCACAAACTTCAACTGCTAAAACAGTGCACCTAAAAAAAAACAGGGCTACCTAATGTCATAGCCAGCATTGACTTCACCGTAGATAAATATGATAAGGCTGGAACTTCGAAGGGATACTCCTATTTCTAAAACGCGTCGGCCAACACGTAGAATTGGGAGAAGTTTAGAACACCTACATTTTTCTTTACTACGAGATCATTAGCAATAGCAACTAGTTTCTTAAATACATTGAGGAGTCAGAAGAGAACATCAAAGTACTCCCCCAAAGTAATTAAAGCTACCCAAAACTGATTGACTAGCAAAAAAACTACCTTTCACATATATCAATCCACTTTTCTCGGATATCAATGCATGTTTTAGTTTTACCTATTATGCACCGGCTTTAGGGCGGATGTTGGCATTTTCCGTGATTATTCTATGTTTGTGCGGGAATAGACGAGACAACAAATGCCATAAGCACATAATTCCAGCTACCAAAAAAGGAAATTGACAACATACACAGTCGATGGCAATGGAAAAAGTGATTCAGCGTGTGAAGAAAAGAGAAATGTATCGGTTCAAGAGTGAATTAGGATCACTCACGAGCTTAATAGCAACTTCTTCATTCGTCTGGATATTAGTACCTACAAAAGTGTAGCAAAGACACAATTTTGAAACACAATTACAACAAATAAACAACCTTTTTACCAAGAAAAAACCAGCAGTAAAAAAATGTACAAACCGAGATAGATCTCTCCAAACGAGCCGCTACCGATCTTCCGGCCGAGCAGGAACTTATTACCGACGCGAGGCTCCATCATAGAAAAGTAGTCGAAATCGAAATCAACGCACAAGACGAATCCTATCTACCAATTCAAACCCTAACAAAAAACTTTATGTAACAAATAAATAAAAAAATAGAATCAGGCAAGAAAGTTATTCCACGGCCCAAAGCCTTGATCGACGGGGGCAATCCAACGGTCAGAGATCGACGGCGAGTTAAAAGCGAACAAGAGAGATTTGGTGGACCAGATGAAGAATTTTGGAGGAGATCCATGGGGGAGTAGAGAGAGAAGGGAGGAGAGACGACGGAGAAAGAGGAGGCATCCTGGTATCGAGACACTCTCCGAAGAGACTTTGATCCAATCGAAGCAACAGAAGTTTCCACCTTTAATTTCGGATTAATTGCATTTTTACTCCTGGGATTATTCAGATTTTGTTTAGGAGTTGTGCTAGAGGTACAGCAAACCACGTAAAGCAGCCGTGTACAGATCTATTTTGTGTCCTTATCGGGTTTTACAAAAATAATCAGATCCACTCATTTTGTTCAAAATATATTTTTTAGAATTTTTGTAAAAAATCATGTCAATCTGATGCTAGTTAGAGTGTTAATGAATCATTCATTTTCGATTCAGAAATTCAGGCCAAATTTTGAAGAAATGTTGTATGATTCGTAAATGCCTGTACTGATATTGGATTGAGATGATTTTGTACAGAGACCCTAAATAATATATTTTAAACAAATTGAGCAGCTCCGATCATTTTTTTGAGACCCGAGACGGGCGCAAAATAAATCTATGCACGGTTACTATACGGGGTTTGTTGTACCCCTAGCATTTCTGTTTGTTTACTCCGTTTCAATTCTTTTTTATTCCATCCCTGAAACGTTATGGTTTTAACCTGAAGGGCGACCAGGGGATCTTGAACGGCGGCCGATCCAGCCATCTATTTTAGCAATAGATCAGTTGAAGCTCTGATTAAATTCAAGTCGTCAGCGTCAAAATGAGCGGCTGAATCGTAGAAATGAGTAGCTGAATCGACCGCACTACAGCTCCTATAGTGTGGGCTGCATTACAGGATTTCCAAATTCATATATGTATATCCAAGGTCCAACATTGTTCCACATGATGAGCACGATACTTCAATAACACAATAAATTTGAGGATCATAGATTATAGGGAGCCTACAAAATCCTTCGTATTATAAAATTTGATAGGGCACAACACATTGAATACTTTTCTTCAAAATTAGAAAACACGTGATTGATTGGACTTGATAGATTAAATCTAACAATAAAAGATAAAATATGTACAACTAAATATTGAGTGAAGAAGTAAACATTTTGAATCGTTAGGCATTTTTTTTTTTACAAACAAAATCATCTCAGATATATTATAGATACCAAATAAAATAGTAAAGTGGATTATACACCATACAAAACAACCCCAAACATCAACCAAAACAAGTTAGCATTTAAATTGAGGAATCCTTTGTCTAATTGAACATTTTGTTATCCTCTCCTGTTTAGATTTAATTAGATTGGTTGAAACAACATTTCAAAAAAAAAAAGTATATATATAGGTTGAAACCACGTTATGCTGAACACTTGCATGCGTGAAGGAATTTTATGCTCATGGAACAATCTAATCAACTACGACATTTGTTTTTGATCTTGTTCCAATCGAAGGGTTGTTTTTTCTCAATGGATGAATCAGCCATCGGCGTGGTCATGAACGTGTACATACCACATTGTTTTTATTTTTTACGCTATAAGTTAAGCTGTTCAATGCATACAAGAAGCAGATGTAGCAAGTGTGTCAATCAAATTTCATGGGCATATAAACATTAGAAGCTTTGCAGGGGTTCAGAATTCTAGAAAACATATTGTATAAGGAGAAAAAGTAGGTTAATCAATATGAACAATTTCCACAAACTGTAATGAGATCATGCTATATAGGAGTATTTGTTTTGGTATATAGAATTAATTACATACAACAGCATCACACCTCTTGCATAATGAATGGGACCTCAACACACCCCACTAAAATGAAATGGCAAGGAAACCTAAATTTATAAACGAGAACCGGGGTAAAAAGGGGAAAAAAATCCCAGGAATTGTTACAATGTAGGCATTATGACTTGTGGAGGTAGTGATGAATGCTTCTTTGTCAGTCTCACCTTCAGTTGCCTGATCTTTGCATCTACCCTCGCAGTAAACCCAATCTTCGTCTCCTGTCTTGCTTTAGACCGCTCTCTAGTCCACATATGTTGATCCTCAACATCTTTCTTGAGGTACTTTATTTCTTGGATGATGTGATGATCCATTGGATGAAAACACCTTTGGAATGATATATGAGCCAAATATGGGAGGTTGCAAGCGATGGTTACTAAAAGAGTGGTGCACCAATACATAGGAGCAGGAGCGAGGGCTTCAACAAGGAGTTGGAAGGCATTCCCAGAATAGTTCGGTGGCATCATTCCATAGCCTAAGAGGAATAGGTACCATGTGGCAACGCTGCCCCATATTAAGAGGTGTTGGATCCAAGTGAAGTGACTCATAGTGAGTGCAATCTGGCAGTTGACTGCCCAAACGATACACGTAAACATGGTGGTCCCTACGGCCGACATGTCGGCAGTTTGGCCTCCAGATCGGAAGGGTTGGTCATAGAAGATGATTAAGTTGAGGAATAATATCATGACGGAAGAATAGAGTCCATTCCCCATCCACCCAAATATTCGGTACCAGTTGAAGAACAAGTTTTTTGGGCCTTGTTGATAAAGGGCTGGGAACTACAAATATGTAGGGGGAATGTGTTCATGGGATAATATTTGAAAACAAGACAAAGAGTATTTAAATTGAGGGTGTTCTTGTTGAACTACCTGTAAGCAGATTTCAGACGAAACATCTTGTTCGAATACTCCAAGTGAAATGACAGGTAGTGAGGTTAGAATAACATTAAATAGCAACATGTACCAATCTTCATAAACTGATTGCCCAGAAAAGCTGGCGAATGCCTCGAAGTAGAAGAGTGTGAGGCCGAAGGCTATGTTCTTGTAGAAGAAATAACATATCTGAATGTAAAGGATTAAAGTTTGTATCAAATGTGGAAAAAAACAGTAGTATAAAGGCACCTAACTATGCAATGCATGTTGAAAATGCAAGGGCAGAAGCATGAAACTTTTATTGGAGTGGTTATGTTGTAAAACTTATTGGGAAACATTAACAGAATAGCATTTTGTAGCCGATCATAAAAACAAAAACAAAATAGCATTATGTTTTTCCCTACCATGCCATTGAAAAGAAAAAAAATGGAGACAATAGTCCTTAAACATGTACCAACGTAATTTCTCCGTTCAATTAACAAAAGTCTATTGTATTGGTCGGTTTTGCTTCTCTACAAGTTTTAGTGCTTACGGAAATTAAACACGTAATATGATCTCATTATAAAGTCGATTTGTTTTTCTTATTTCCTATCCAATGTCAGAATTGAATTGGGAAGAAAAAGAATCATTCTTAACATGTCACAACAATCTCATTCTCTTGAATTATTACCATCTGAGCAATTCTCTTGTAACACCAATGTCCATGGACAACTAGAAGTCTTTCCAGAAATCGAAACTGAGCAATAGCAAAGTCACTAGCCATCACAGCCTGCAAACGAGTTGAAAATTTTGTAAGGCTGGCTATAAAGAGGAAAATAAAGCGCAAAAATTAATCACCCAAACATGGTTAATGGTCCAATTCATTATTCATACTGTTCAAGAAAACAAAGAAATTTGCTATCGTAGAAAGCTAACGGAAGACTAAAGTGGTCCATTGAAAAAATATGCGGTAATGTCTGCCAACAGTTTCATGTGGGCAATATGGTTAATATATGGTCAAGATTTATAACCATTGATATCAGCACATGGCAACATCAGGGGTTTACAGGACTAAACAACTACTAATTTTTTTATGTAGTAAAGAATAAATGACAGTGCCAGACCATAACAAAGAAGTAGAATGATAAAAAAAAGAACTACTTGATTGAAAATAATAAATGTTCCCATGGTAGTTGTAGGTAGAGCTATTTCGCTATGAGTGATTTAGAGGTATCCCATTGAAAAGTCCTCTAGAAAAGTTCAGGCTGAGTTTAGAATCTTTAGACATGATAAGCAACCCACAAAGCTAGTACATTGCTTACCTTTCTCTTTTCACACCATTTTCTCATATTAAATAGATGACATTTCCAAGGCACCAACAAAAAAACTTCTTGATGCCCACGCCTCAGACCAAGCCACACGACTAGTCCCAGACAAAATCTACTCCAAGTGCGACTAAATGACATACTATCTCTTGCCTTCATAAAACAAAATTGTTTCAAAAGCACGAGCAACATTAAAACTCTACAGGACTCATTATATCAACCGTTTCACAGATACATTATCCAAGAAAAGCTTAACAGATGCTACGGACCTGCATTCCTTCGACGCCACTGATGCCAATGCCAATATCTGCTTCTTGAATCATTCCAACATCATTTGCACCATCCCCAATTGCTAAAGTGATTTTGCCGGTTCCTTGTTTTACCAATCTTGTCACCTAGTGATGTGACCAAACAAATTAAAACAAGGCAAGCATAATGAAGATATAGAAGTCAACTAGTAGGAAATAGAAAGTCTAGTCGGCAAGCAAATCTGTTGATAAGAGAAAAAAATAGTACCAGAGCTTTCTGCTTAGGAGAGACGCGACAACATATGACAGATGCACAATCAACTGCTAAGTTTAAGAATTGATGCTTCAGATCATCCTCTAAAGCATATGAAAGGGTCTTCCCATCGATAATTAATGCAAATGCGGCATGAGGATCCTTTTCGAGCTTAATCATTTGAGAGGCATTTGTAATTTGCATCACAATGTTATCTTTCACAGCCTGATGCGTTACAAAGAGCAACAAATTCTAAAATGAAAGTGTATAAAATTCTGAATATTATCCACATTCCTTAATTAAATATACCTTTCTGGAATCTTGTGCTGACGTGTCTGTGTTCAGGCTTGTTATGCAAATCTGCTTCATGCCTTGTCGAAGCAGACTACAGGAAAATCTGCATAATGCAAATAGTAGTTTTAATTTAGTTGCAAGTTATGAGGGATTATATGGAGTTCTTTGTCTCTTAATAGTTTGGTTATGAGTTTGATTAATAGAATACTGACCCTATGTTGATTGCTGTTTCCAACTTATCTCCTGTTAGAACCCAAATTTTGAGACCAGCTTGAGCCAGTTTATCAATACATTGAGGCACCTATTGAAAATGTGTTGTTAAGTTCGGAGAGGAACACAAGAATGCAAAAAATATTATTTCTCTCTAGTAATGACTTAGAAATACCCCTTTCTGCAGTTTGTCTTCAACAGCAGTTGCACCGACAAGGATTAAATCCCTTTCCATCAGATCAGATACCCTTTCAAGCATTGCCTCTCGATCACCACCAATGGAAGTCTTCGCTTTGATAAACTCATTGTTCCAAGCAGAATACTCTGCCTCTTCAAGTTTTCGGTAAGCAAGAGCTAATGTGCGCAAACCACCTTCCCCATAGTCCTTTAGGTGTTTTGTAGTAACTTCCTCATACATTCTTCCATTCTTTGATAACCGATCAAAGATGATGCTGCAAAACCCAAGCATAGGGGGACAATGCATCAAATTACCATGTAAACATAGCTTAATGTCGGTTAAGCAAAAGGATGACCTTGAAACGTTAAAGGCGATCAGAAAAGCACAAAGTTTATCCAAATGACATTGTTATACAACACTAACTTCCTCCAATAACGGATATCAAGGGAAAAATTGGAAGTCAAGAAAAGGATTTCATGAGCCAAACCTGTCTGCACCTTTACAAAAGAGAAAACGCTGGCCATCCTCGTCCTGAGTGATAACAGACATTCTCTTCCTTTTGCTAGTAAAGTCCAACAAATTAAGAATTTTGTACCCCCTGCAAATTCTCCAGATGACACATAAGATGCGAAAAGAAAAATACCCGGCTAATTAACAATCTTTGATCCATGAAAGCAAATTATTCGTTTGATGATCTAACCTTTCAATTGATTTTGTAGAAGAAGGATATCTTTCACGAACAAATACGCTAGATTGAGTTCTTTTACAGAACTCAAACCCAAATTCTCTTGCTGCAACAAGAAAAGCACTTTCATCTGGGGATTCTGCTTCATAAGTAAATCCACCAGCCTCTTCATTTGCTTCTGGAATTGCAGTGTGACAAATAGCAAGTATACGAAAAAACAACAAGATGACATCTGCATTTGACTCTTTCGACCAATTTCCATGCATAAGGCGACTGTCCTCAAAGCTAAATCCCTTTATTGGAGGTTTCTGATACTTCTCGTCTTTACAAGTAAAAACAGTCTCTAGCTCAATTTCTGATACATGCACATCACTTTTAGGGGTTGATTCGGAGACTTGATCGTCAACATTTAAAGCCATCTGCCTTGCAGCAGCAAGTTCAACTTCACTAGAACGAGTCCCATAAGCCATACCAGCAATGGAACACTTGAGGAAGTCCATTTGGTTGCATGTCAAAGTGCCAGTTTTATCAGAAAGGATCGTGTCAACCTGACCCAACTCCTCATTTAGATTCGATGTCCTTGCTTGAGCAGGAGTTCCGCTTTCTTCATCATACATATGGATGTCCTTATTAATGAACATTGCTTGGAGGACCTTCACCACTTCGATAGAAACATAGAGAGAGATGGGTATTAAATACCCATATAGAATTAGGGCAGTAACCAAATGCAAAAAACCTGACCAGATAGGTGTACGAGGATTGTAAAGATTTGATGTGTCATCTGGTCGCAAATACCACCAAATTGGCATTTGGAAATATGTCTTCACAGCAAAACCTAATGAGCTGATCAAGGAGATCAATACAAGGAGGCTGAAAAGAATGTAAATGATTTTGTCCATCTGTTTTTCAACTCTGCTCCTTTTTGAAGGAGATTGAGTTCCATTTTGCATGACTTTACTATCATGACCAGTGAATATCACCACTCCATAAACATAAGCCGTATTCCTAAGCTTTGAATCTCTGAGGAGAATCTGACTAGGATCTAAAGGATAAACCTGACGATCATACTCGAGGTTACCCACAAAAGTGTAAAGGTTGGGATTTGGGTCTTCACATGAAATTTTTCCCGTAAAATCCTTGAAAGTCATGTCGTCATCCAATGTCAAGGTTACCTCCAAAGCTCTCTTGACTTTCAAGTTTGTCTCACCATCTAAGTTCATAGTTTCCACGTAACAGATTCCATCCTCATAACTGGACGACACAAGTAGCAAATCTGCAGGGAAAAATTTGTCCTTCTCCACCTTCACCACATCTCCAACTCGAAGTTTCATCCATGGCTTAGGACCAAATACTCCATCCCCTTTATGCACCCTAACTTTTCGCATATTCACTTTCATATCCTGAATAAACCTTCGCCAATCTTCTAGAGCTTCCTTCGCCATACTAAGACCAATCACAAAGGCGAGAGGAGCAATCATACTAACAGCTGAGAACGGAGCAACGTTTGTGATTGACAAACATGCAGCTAGTAGGAAATACAAGTTGGCAACGCGACGAAATTGTTCAAAGATGGCCTTGGGTAGAAATGTGATGACATTGTACTTTGTGGTTGAAATGTAGTTAGAGCAATATTTAAGAGGTTTCTTTACATGGTGACATGGTTCGTTGCAGAATACAATTCGCGAGAATCCGGGGCCTTTGAATTGATGCGGCTCCTCTCTTTCACCGTCTCTTGGACGAATGCATGCAAATGTGTACAGATTGCTCCGGCGGAGCCTTGCCCTTATCCTTCCTCGTGTCATTGGTTTTATGGCTCAACTCGATAAAATTCTATAACCACATAACCACCTCCCAGGAAAGAAAATAAAAGCCCCAAAGTTCTTGCCTTCACTTTTGTAACTGATGGAGCCTCGTATGCAACGTATCCTTCCAAGCATTCAACACGCCCAGAGGAATATTTGATCACAAGAGAATTCACAATTTTTCAAGAATGCCTTACCTGACAGAACATCAAACCCATAAATAGATACAAATTAGATTTTCTGCCAGTACATGACATTCTGACATTCATATATAAGTAAGACATAATAAAATAATCATGACATTTGCATTTATAGATTGCCAACCATGACACTAGAAGATTAACAACAATATGGGTAACTAAGAAAAACCTACCAATAACCATTCCTAATTTCCAATTCAAAATTTCAACCCTCTTATTGATTCCAAGATTTTGGGAAGAAGATTAACAAAGACAAAACGGCAACCAAGAAATAATGATTGTATTCTGATTGATAGGCTGTCCAAAACTAAAAAAAAAAAAACAAATTGGACAAAAACAATGTCATCAAAAAAAAAAAAAACAAAACAAAAAAAGATCACCAGACCTTTACCAGTTGAACCCATGGTTAAGAATTGCTGACAATTTAAAGAATGTGCACCAAAAGCTATAATCAAATTACTCAAAATCATATAGGGAAAAAAGAGAGAGATAAAATAAAAGAAAAAAAAAACACCAAAACATTCGCAGCTGCACCCATTATAAAATGAATTTCCAATAATTTAAAGAATGTGCTGCACTTAAAGCTAAGATCAAATTACCCAAAACAATTAATAAAACAAAAAAGAAAAAGAAAAAATCGAATTTGGCTACAGTCTATAATTGACCCCAATAAACAAAAATGAGGAGAGAGAAAATGAGGTTACCTGGAAAGACGAGCCCCATAAATCCATTTCAAACGGAAAAAAATAAGACAAACCAATCAAGAAAATAATGGGATCGGAGAGAGAAGTTGTAGAGATCGCAATGAGGGAGAGATAAAAGAGAGAGAGGTGGGTCTAGGTCAAAGAAGAAAGCCCTCTCTCTCTTGTCAAACCAATGACAAGGATTTACGGGGCCCCTCTCTCTCTGTATTTATTTCTCTCTGGTGAATCTGTGAATTTATTGGAATTTTGGTCTCTTTTTTAAGAAAAGAAAAATAGTATCATGCAAGGAAAATGACATGGCTAGAAAAGCTGGTACTAAAAACATCGATTTGAGCGGAGAACCGATAGTCTAGTTTTGATTTTAGTAACTACTAATTTCATCACCTAGTCATCTTCAAGAAGGAAAAAATTCCATCACTGGGCCGGCCTTTGAGCAAGATCCCGCCAAGCAATCGCCTAGGACTTCTAATTTGTGGACCAAAATAGTGGTCCCATTTTCAGTGGACGTGTTGTAAAATTTCTAGGTCAAATTTCACTGATTCCAGCTATATGGTGCAACATTAGTTTTGTGGGGTTTCCAAATATTCAACGCAGGATCAAAATCTTGCAGGCTCGTTTTTTGCTACTCACAATTATAGAAAACGTGAAGTAAAAATGCATTCACATAAATTTGTTCTCGTATTTCTAAGTTTTTATGAAGATATTTTTACACACATTATTTTCACAACAAATAACAGTATTTTAGGGTGTTCCACTAATTAATATAATTATTTATTTTTAAATAAATACTTATTGTTTGAATTAAATGTGATATATTATGAGAGAATAATCTATCTCGTAAAACGAAAAATAAGTACTTAAAAAATAAAAACGTTAACGAAACATGACCTAGTAATTGTTTGCTAACAATAAATAAAGCCCCTATTATAGATTGGCCTTGGGCAGTTGGGCCTCACAAGATGTAGGGTCGGCCCTGTTCATCACCTGATGTGAGTGTGAGTACTCTTTATCTACGTGGGCATGCCAAGGTACAAATAGGATGATTTTTGTTGTTGAAATGGTGGATCCACTTCATTTCTTTCTTTGTTTCTAGGCGCTGTTATTCGCAGCCCTTTATTTTCTCCCATAACTAACTACATTTTGGTAAATAGTTGTTGAAAATCATAAATAACATTTTGGTAAATTACTGTTGAAAACAAGATTATATTTCGGTAACTACATGTCGAAAATATTTTCAACTTCCGATAAACAACTGCCGAACGTACATTTTCGGTAAATAGCTGTTAAAAAAAATATTATATTTCGGTAATTGGATGCTGAAAATATATCTCAATTTCGGTAACTAACTGTCGAGTATAATTGAAAATTTTTAACGGACTATGGAAGAAAATAGAGGGATGCGAATAACAGCGCCCTTGTTTTTTGGTAAATTTCACTGACATCCCTTGAGGGTTTGTTCTTAATGATAGATACTTCCCTTATGTATGAAAAGTGCCTATAAAATCCCTTTAAATCTAATGTTCATTTCACCGACAATCAACAATTAACGGTTCGACCAAATACGTGATAGAATCTGTCTAAAGTGTCTTACATTGACAAATTCACCCTTTTTAATAATAGAATAAATACATAAAACTCTAAATTCTTCATTTTTTGATCCAAAAGTAATAATATTGTAATTTCAGACAAAATAGTTTTTTTGAGAAGTAACAAAAACATTTGTTATTCACAAGTTTTACCCTTTTGATCAAAACAGCTCCTCCAACGAATAAAAAATCATTTTGATTCAAAATACTAAAAGAAAATTAATAAATTTTTGCTATCCTTTTTATTAGAAAGGGTGAATTTGTCAATACAAATCACTTTTGACTTATTTCATCACATGTTTAGACAAATTGTTGTTGATTGGAACTGGGGTCTCGGTGAAACGCACATCGAAATCACATGAAATTTATTGTTATTTCTCATACATGAAGGAAATATCCCTCATTAAAACAAATCTCATTGCTTTACTTCATTTACCTTCGTTTTTTTTTTTTTAAAACTGACCCACTTCACTTCATGATTACTTCTATCCGTCCTGGAGAGTTGGGTGGACTATTTTTGTGGGGACAAGCTCCCTCCCTACTCCATTACTTTACACTTTATAAGAGATATTAGTCGTGGAGTGTCCATTTTTCATTTTTTTTCACTTCTCAAATTACTAACCGTACTTTCTGATTAGTAATTTAATTTGGTGAGTGCAAAATCAATTTCCTAAATTAAAATGAGGTGATTTCGGATTTCAGATTTATGTATGGTGGAGCTTGTAGCATCCCGTGTCGGTACTCTAAAATCGCCAAATAATTTTGCGACTTTTATATTCTTCCTACCTTTCATTGGATGGATTCATTTCACAAAACCAACATATTACGGGTACTGTTCAAAATGTATACTGAAAAAATTATACGAGATACTTATAGTAGTTACAATCCTCATCGTGTTCATGTGGAACTCGTATTTATTGTGAATATGAAAGTAAAACTTTTCGATACATACTTTGGTATTTGTAGCATCACTTTTCCAAAAGAAAATAAAAATAAATCATACTTCAAATCGTTTATTCGTATAACTTGGGAAAAAATATTTACAGAAAATTAGTTTACCGCATATCAATAAACACTTGTGATATTAATTTGTCCATGTGTCCATGTGGTTGTCGATATTCAATCACATTTATTTACTTTGTTTCAAGTTTACGAAATCAATTAGGAACAAAATTTTGGCACTCCAATTTTTTATGATAGCACTACATAATTTGTCTTTTAGTGTGCTTTGCTATGTATAATTTTTATATTAAAAGATAAGTTTTAGGGTGTCATAAAAAAAGTAAAATGCCAAAATCATTTTCCAATCAACTATTCCCATCATAGTGAGCGAATGTGATCCCAATTTTTTTTGAAGCCCTTTGTTACCGTGTTGACACTACGGTTTGTCTTTCTCATTTGGGTATTAGTTAGGAGATTGACTTTCTTCACAAAAGAGCCGTGAACAAGCCAGTTGATGAGCTGAACGATCTCAGTTGTTTGTTTCGGCATTAGATGGTCCAGATTTTAATAAAAAAATTCCGTGAAAGAGTTTAACTCTTTTTCGGAAAAGTTGTTTCAAATCCAGACCATCCAATACACTTTGAACACGCGCGATTTACCTCCGTAAATAGTTTTTCACGGCTCCCTCTGTTAAAAAGTTTTTCTCATTAATTAGACCAAGGGATGCGAATCATTAACCCCGAGGGGTGGTTCAGAGATTAATGTATGGAACTTCGGGGTTGCTCTGTTTTCAAATTTTGGATTGAAAACTTCCCAAGTGCTAAAGTATCAATTTCTTTAAGATCAAAGAGTTTTGCTTCGACTTTAATTAGGCTCTTGACAAGCGGGTGGCGAGATTGAGCCATTAATCGATGTGCGCGTAAATCGGTCCGGACATTTGTATTATAAAAAAGAGATATGATTCATTGGATTGATGTGGAGCCCACTTTAAGACCTCCCATTCCACTCCACATTGGGGCTAGCCAGCAACTAAATTAAACACATTTTTTTTAGTGCCACTTTATTTTCTTTCGATCTCCTACAATAATAGTACTCCAATAGATAATAGTTATCCACTTTTTATTGCGTATAATTAAGCTTATCTTCTGTGCTTTATTCCTCTTGAGTTCTTTTAACACTTCAATCCATGAAGAGCAAGAGGGTTATGGCATGGCAAATGGAAAACGAGATTTGAGAAATTATCATGCCACTGAATTGTAGTAAGAATACTTGTCAGCTCACTAAGTTGCCAATAAGTACACAAGAAGACAAGAAAAATACATATTTCTGTTTCTTTTTTTACATTTTTAATACATATTCACACACTTATTATTGTCTGCCCATTGAACTGATTTTAGAATTTTCCTTTCAACTATTGAATCCATTGTTACGCAAGAGACAAAGGAGAGAATAAGTTATTCAATGCTTACAAAGTAATGTTATGTGGTGCTCTAAGAGCATTCGTTGTGGAATAATCAAAATCAAAAAATTGCTAAGGTTAGCAACATTTGCTCAAAAAATAGCTCACATGGAAATATTCAAATTTAGCAGCCTCTTAGCAACTCATCAAATTTTGGCCATTGAATAATCAAAACTAGGAACCTTTTGCTAATAACCAAATTTATTGGACCTTACATCTTCTCAATCAAGTAGTTGCATCATGGGAAAGTGAAACTCATTACTCTCTACAAAGTAAATGCTTTATTGGTAGATAAAAATCACTCTCTACTTTGGCAAGTGATTGTGTATTTAACAATATTGATCACTTTATAAATTTTAACAAATACTCTCAACTTTCACTTATTTTACTAAAATGTCATTCAATTTAGATCATTAGATTGAGAAGAAAAAAATTAACCATTAGATTTGAATTTTTACCAACTCATTTTGATTATGGGCAAAAAAGAACTAATGTGCGTGAAACTTGACATTGTTAACTTTAGCAATTTCTAAATAAATAATCAAAATTTGATATGACAAATTTTGATTATTTACTTTTACTTATTCCACTACGGATGCTTAAGATTGTGCTCCATTGGTAACGGGAAGCCTGTTGTGCCCGATAATTTTTGTTCCCAAACCTTTGAGGATGATTTTTGATAGTCCAACTATCGAAGCAATGATGTTGAATCCTTCTAATGATCATATATATTATTATGTGAGAGCAAGTGTTTTTTAACCGACTGTAGCAAATGCTAATCGATGCCCCTGGAGCATAAATTTGAGTGTATTAATTGAGTTTGGAACTTAGCATATGAGTTGGTTCCCATGCAATGAGTTATTAGCCCCACCGACTTTCATTAACTACCACAGTAGGAATAATTTAAATACCAACTACACCCTTGCTTAATTTTTTTTTTCCCTTTATGAAACTTAATGTGTAACGCCCCGACTTTTCGGAAGCAATATAAAATAAAATCTTAAGAAAATTTGCTAAATAAATATAATTTTCTAAAATAAAGTTTAGTTATTACAGTCACAAGATAAATTTGCTGATTCAAAATACATTAATTTCAGAGCTGACTCTAGGTTTGATACAAATTCGAAACATACTCGATCTTCGTTCTTGATATTCTTTCCGTGTTGAACTGTAACATCTTTGAATTCCCTCCATTGAATCCTGCGCCCACTAGCAAATTGATCGCCGAAGCAAACGATTTGCCAGGGTACAGACGTATCCGTGAGTGATAAATCACCCAGTAAAATAATCCAACCCAACCACCCCTCTTACTTTACAATTAGCAGGTAACAAGAGAATATTAAATCGAAAAAAGCCAAACAAATATTCTCCACATAAATCAGTTATTAACAAGATAATATTGAATCGAAGAAGCCAAACAAATATTCTCCACATAAGTCAGTTCATTACTATCCATAACCTAATGTGAAATCTAAGATCTCTCCGCGAGATCTTTCCTCCCTCAACCGCTAGCTATGCCCTGTCCCATGAGCTCACTTTTCTTTGTTGTCGCGGATTGCACTTCAGTTATGTACCTAGCGTGTATCCCTCTCATTACAACAAAAGAAAGCTTATCATGCCCGAATCATAACTAGGGTTCGCTTATCTTATATACCACTTCACAATCATCACTGGGCTTACTTTGCCAGTATCAACACATCATTCATCATTGGGCTTACTTTGCCAATCATCATTCATCAATCAACACTGGGCTTACTTTGCCAGTTTCAAACCATCACATCCAACTCATCACATCTCAAAATCACGCCTGCAGGCAATCTAGAAATAAAAACTTTTCACTTCATCCATTACTTAGCACTGTCTAAGTGAATTCTATTCGCATACCACCCCATGTCTCTAGGGTCCAATCTACCATTCAAAATCAAATATCGATGCAATATACAACAAATCAATAATAATTAAAACAATTAATAAGCAATGTAATCACGCAACTTTTTATGGATGGGCCGTTGCCCTTAATCTTGTATGATCACAATGTCAATAATAAAGTAAGAGTTTTAAAGTAATTTAAAAGGAAAATTTTCTGGGCTCTTATTAATTAATTATAAGATAATAGATTAATTAAAAACTAATTTTATGCATTAATTAGGTAAAAATATTAAAATAATTAACGTGACCTGATTAAGAGTCCGAGAGGTCCTATGCAACCAGTCGAGTGTCAAAAGTTGGGTTCGGAAGGTCACGAGATTAATTTAAATAAAGACGTTTAAATAAAGTGGCCGAAAGTGAAGTAAATAGATAATAAATAATTTATAAATTAAAATATGCTACTGTTAACAATATTTCATCTTCAGAATATAGAGAGTCTAAATAAAATTATTCGGGCATTTATCATAAGGTTATAAGGTCGTAAATAATTTTTGATCGGAAACGCTATAGAAATAACAATAAATGGTAAATTAAATAAATAAATTATTAATTTAACAAGATATCATATTTGAGATGCAAGGAGTCTAGGAAAAATTAGTTTGAGTATTAAAACGTTGTTTGGAAGGTCGCAAAGATTTTTCGTTTGTAGACTTTGATAGATAACGAATAAATAATTTAATAAATAGATAATTAAATAAAAAAATATATAATCTTAACAAGTTATGATCTTTCAGGTGTGAAAAATCTAGGAAAAATAGTCCGGGCATAAAAATTGAGGTTTGGAAGGTCGCAAAGTTGTTTCGAAACATTTAAAACAAACTCGATTTATCAGATAAATTAAACTGATATAATTAATACATTTTATATTAAGATGATATTATTTTGTGATAAAATAATATCAAGTCAGTAGTTTTCTATAATATTAATATCAGAAAGATTGTAAAATAAATATCATAAGGGTCGTCTTCTTCATAAATAATTACAAATAAGATGTCGGGCTCAAGAATAATATCAATTTGATAAATACGGCAGAAAACGCGCGGTAAACTATATTTCTTTCGTTCGGGACATAGGGTTAAGCATATAAACACTTAATATATTTAGAGAAGGGATTGGATAGGATTATAGTACCTTTAATCGGATCGAATTGATTTAAAAACGAATCTTGAATTTTTTTGGGGAAGAAAACTTCGGATTCTTTTGATCGGGAGACTTTGAAATCAAATTGGACGACGCTTGGTGATGCTAGGATTCGTAGGAAGAGATTGGAATGGTCGGATTGAGTTTCGGTTGGGTTTTGGTACGAAACCCACTTTTTTCTCTCTTTCTTTCTCTCTCTAAAAACTCCATTGATTAGAACTTGGGTTTCTTCTGGTTTTTCTCTCTCTTTTCTGGACTGGTGGGGCGCGTGGGGATTATTGTGATGTAAATTTCGTGGTCAATGGGGGTGGGGTATTTATAGGAGAATTTCGGTGGAAGAAGATAATAATGAATTTAATGGGGTTGGGTTCATGGGATTTGGAATGGACGAATTTGGCTTGGTTTTATGGTTAGGGAGCAAGTAGAGACTGAGTAGGAGACGAAGAGAAGGAAGGAGTGCGCATGTAAATAAAAAAATAAAAATTAAAACTAAGATAATTATATTTGTATAAATCCATTAAGAAAAAGAATTATAATTATATTTGTATATATCTATTAAAGAAAAGAATTAATCAATATCACTTTTTTAAAAAAATTACTCGATTACTATAGACCATTTGATTAAAAATAATTTCTTTATCGAAAAAAAAATAGGGCAAAAATCCGGGTCGTTACAACCTATCCTCCTTAAAACAATTTCGTCCTCGAAATTAGATCGTGTCTATTGTGTTGAACAATTACTAATCATTATCCTAAATGATTGCTTTCAGGCTTGCTCCTTTTTTTTTTTTTTTTTTTTTTTTGAGGTCGGCTGAGAACTCAGACTAAACGAATCCTCTAGTCTTGTATGTTCTTCCATCTATGATCTTGAATCTATATTGGTGGCTTTCAAAATTACGTTGGCCAAATATATTTCAATGCAAGGATCCAATTCTAATAGTTTCAACGCGTACGTACTTGGCTCATTAAGCAATTCTCAAAACAGAGCAAGTCCTTGGTATTTCAAAGGCTGAATCTCATCCATTCACGAGGATACACGACTCCAAGAAAGAGTAGCATCACAAATACTTTAAGTGTTCTAAAATTTCAAAACTTTAGCTAAAAATAATAATTATTCGATTTACAATTATAAATTTTGGAAGGACAGATGGGAAAAGAATCGAGGGGGTTGATGACGATGAGATATTTCTATACAGCTAGTACTTGATAAATGAGAATTTTACAAATTTTATGCTAATGGTCCTGTAATTGAGCAGACTGTTGAGATGACAAATATGAGATTGATCAATTAAAAAGAATTTGCAATAAAAGAATTTTTTTTTTTGAAATTCACAACTAACAAAAGAGAAGTGTCATGAGAGTCGGAGTGAAAATTTCAACGAGTTTAAATTCTTTGGTTTGTACTTGAATGAGAAAAAAATGTTTCGAAATAAATTTCATAGAAAGAATCAAGAGATGTTGAAAATATTAAATGATGATAATATAGTCAATTGACTAAGAAAGAGGATTAAATGAATGTATAGTCGTCAATCTCCTCTTCTATCCCCCTTAAAAGAATAGAACCTCAGTGCAAGAGGACGCTTGTTGTCTTCTCGGATGTCCATGACTTCGAGCAGTTCCTCGATCTTCTGATCTATGACGATGCTGCTATCGGGTTCACTTTGGCTAGAATATAGGTGGTCGGTGATTGTAGATCATAGACAACATCACGCTTTCATTCGTTGGAAAACTATTTTGAAAAGTCTATAGTGCTTAAGGTTTAGGTGTCAAAATAGTCACGATGAAGATGGCTACTAGCAGCTGTTGATCTCGCGGATTCTGGATATGACGTTAGGATGCACGTGAACACTGACATCGGCATAAGCATTGTTGTAAGGGTAGCAGCGTTGCGATCAACGTTGGTATTTTGGTCATTGGTTTCAGCACTAATTCTAGCAGCGAGAAATTTCTAACTATTTGGTTTTCCAAAGGCATTGTGTAAAAAGATTTTGAAATTGCAATGATAAAATTTTGGTTTCATGTCTAATGACAAACAATAATTTCAAAAATAATAGTAATAATAATAATAATAATAATAATAATAATATAATACAACTAGTCAAATCTTATTAGTACGGATATACGATAGGCACGTAACACATAAACTTAAATATTAGTCAACATGTAGAGCCTATATTTTCTCACGGTACGCTCTCGAAGTCTAAGTTTGATGGCGAACGAATAGTATTTATATATTAAACTTAAAATACATAAGTAACAATTTTGATTAACAACTTGAGTCTACGCTCTCGGAAGTATGATCTACCCAATCTACCCAAGTCCGAGAGTTGAACCTATGCTCTGATACCATTTGTAACGCCCCGACTTTTCGGAAGCAATATAAAATAAAATCTTAAGAAAATTTGCTAAATAAATATAATTTTCTAAAATAAAGTTTAGTTATTACAGTCACAAGATAAATTTGCTGATTCAAAATACATTAATTTCAGAGCTGACTCTAGGTTTGATACAAATTCGAAACATACTCGATCTTCGTTCTTGATATTCTTTCCGTGTTGAACTGTAACATCTTTGAATTCCCTCCATTGAATCCTGCGCCCACTAGCAAATTGATCGCCGAAGCAAACGATTTGCCAGGGTACAGACGTATCCGTGAGTGATAAATCACCCAGTAAAATAATCCAACCCAACCACCCCTCTTACTTTACAATTAGCAGGTAACAAGAGAATATTAAATCGAAAAAAGCCAAACAAATATTCTCCACATAAATCAGTTATTAACAAGATAATATTGAATCGAAGAAGCCAAACAAATATTCTCCACATAAGTCAGTTCATTACTATCCATAACCTAATGTGAAATCTAAGATCTCTCCGCGAGATCTTTCCTCCCTCAACCGCTAGCTATGCCCTGTCCCATGAGCTCACTTTCCTTTGTTGTCGCGGATTGCACTTCAGTTATGTACCTAGCGTGTATCCCTCTCATTACAACAAAAGAAAGCTTATCATGCCCGAATCATAACTAGGGTTCGCTTATCTTATATACCACTTCACAATCATCACTGGGCTTACTTTGCCAGTATCAACACATCATTCATCATTGGGCTTACTTTGCCAATCATCATTCATCAATCAACACTGGGCTTACTTTGCCAGTTTCAAACCATCACATCCAACTCATCACATCTCAAAATCACGCCTGCAGGCAATCTAGAAATAAAAACTTTTCACTTCATCCATTACTTAGCACTGTCTAAGTGAATTCTATTCGCATACCACCCCATGTCTCTAGGGTCCAATCTACCATTCAAAATCAAATATCGATGCAATATACAACAAATCAATAATAATTAAAACAATTAATAAGCAATGTAATCACGCAACTTTTTATGGATGGGCCGTTGCCCTTAATCTTGTATGATCACAATGTCAATAATAAAGTAAGAGTTTTAAAGTAATTTAAAAGGAAAATTTTCTGGGCTCTTATTAATTAATTATAAGATAATAGATTAATTAAAAACTAATTTTATGCATTAATTAGGTAAAAATATTAAAATAATTAACGTGACCTGATTAAGAGTCCGAGAGGTCCTATGCAACCAGTCGAGTGTCAAAAGTTGGGTTCGGAAGGTCACGAGATTAATTTAAATAAAGACGTTTAAATAAAGTGGCCGAAAGTGAAGTAAATAGATAATAAATAATTTATAAATTAAAATATGCTACTGTTAACAATATTTCATCTTCAGAATATAGAGAGTCTAAATAAAATTATTCGGGCATTTATCATAAGGTTATAAGGTCGTAAATAATTTTTGATCGGAAACGCTATAGAAATAACAATAAATGGTAAATTAAATAAATAAATTATTAATTTAACAAGATATCATATTTGAGATGCAAGGAGTCTAGGAAAAATTAGTTTGAGTATTAAAACGTTGTTTGGAAGGTCGCAAAGATTTTTCGTTTGTAGACTTTGATAGATAACGAATAAATAATTTAATAAATAGATAATTAAATAAAAAAATATATAATCTTAACAAGTTATGATCTTTCAGGTGTGAAAAATCTAGAAAAATAGTCCGGGCATAAAAATTGAGGTTTGGAAGGTCGCAAAGTTGTTTCGAAACATTTAAAACAAACTCGATTTATCAGATAAATTAAACTGATATAATTAATACATTTTATATTAAGATGATATTATTTTGTGAGAAAATAATATCAAGTCAGTAGTTTTCTATAATATTAATATCAGAAAGATTGTAAAATAAATATCATAAGGGTCGTCTTCTTCATAAATAATTACAAATAAGATGTCGGGCTCAAGAATAATATCAATTTGATAAATACGGCAGAAAACGCGCGGTAAACTATATTTCTTTCGTTCGGGACATAGGGTTAAGCATATAAACACTTAATATATTTAGAGAAGGGATTGGATAGGATTATAGTACCTTTAATCGGATCGAATTGATTTAAAAACGAATCTTGAATTTTTTTGGGGAAGAAAACTTCGGATTCTTTTGATCGGGAGACTTTGAAATCAAATTGGACGACGCTTGGTGATGCTAGGATTCGTAGGAAGAGATTGGAATGGTCGGATTGAGTTTCGGTTGGGTTTTGGTACGAAACCCACTTTTTTCTCTCTTTCTTTCTCTCTCTAAAAACTCCATTGATTAGAACTTGGGTTTCTTCTGGTTTTTCTCTCTCTTTTCTGGACTGGTGGGGCGCGTGGGGATTATTGTGATGTAAATTTCGTGGTCAATGGGGGTGGGGTATTTATAGGAGAATTTCGGTGGAAGAAGATAATAATGAATTTAATGGGGTTGGGTTCATGGGATTTGGAATGGACGAATTTGGCTTGGTTTTATGGTTAGGGAGCAAGTAGAGACTGAGTAGGAGACGAAGAGAAGGAAGGAGTGCGCATGTAAATAAAAAAATAAAAATTAAAACTAAGATAATTATATTTGTATAAATCCATTAAGAAAAAGAATTATAATTATATTTGTATATATCTATTAAAGAAAAGAATTAATCAATATCACTTTTTTAAAAAAATTACTCGATTACTATAGACTATTTGATTAAAAATAATTTCTTTATCGAAAAAAAAATAGGGCAAAAATCCGGGTCGTTACATAATGCTCCACATTTTCATTTCAAATAAAATGCCAACAACATCACGTATTGCAGCAACAATAAATCTAGACCTTTTTTCAGAACATAAACCCAACCCTTCGCCTAAGTTGGGAGGAAAAAAGAAGAGAAGAGACAAGATTAGTCTTGACGTATAACTCATATACCACCCCTATTCCGTACACACATACACACATATATATAAAATTTTGGAACAAAAGTGTTTGTTTTGGAAGAAAATTCTTAGGAAGAGAAGTATTGATTTTGGAAAAAAAATTTTAAAATTAAAGTTGAAAAGTTAATTTTTTCCTCAATACTAATGTTATTCAATTTGTTGCCCGTTTGAAAGGGATCCTAGTTCAAACTAAGAAACCCTTGTTTAATTTTTAGACCCAATTGTCAGGGCGGATGGGGTGGAGGTACGTAGCACGTGCCACCCCTGGTTTCAAAAATGTCCAAAAAAATAAATAAATAAATGGGGTTTTTACCAGGCCGGCCCTGTTTTGTCCCCGCGTGCTCGTCCAGCCCCACCCCACGTCGCACTCTTTCCGTATAAGCCCTGTTTTAAGTGATCTGTCCAAATTACCCCCGTTTTCATCTTCACCAGCTTAAAGAATTTTTAGGCCGGTCCCGTTTTCTAGAATCGGATTTCAAATAGTCCTGACAAATATATTTCTTCTTTATTTTAGTCCTTTTTTTTAACTTTTCATACATTTTTACTATTTTGCCCATTCTTCTTAATTTTTTGTCTATGTGTCCATTTTTAGTAAAATTTATATTTTTGAAATCAATTTCTGACCCATATTATTTCGGACAAAAATACCCTTGGCTCTGTGAACTGGACTGCCAATTCTCATAGTCAGTTTTATGAGAACTATGTGAATTGAAAAATACACAATTCAAATAGCCTCACCACACACTAAAATACATAGTTCTCATAGACAATCTTATGGACAATAACAGTTCTTATAAAAAAAACACCATTTTCATAGAAAAAATAGAGTTCTCATAGATATTTCTCATGTGAAATGATTATGTGAACTGCAAAATACATAGTTTAAATAGCTTTACCACACACTAAAATATACAATTCTCATAGAAAATACAAAATTCTCACATGAAAATATATAGTTTGTATAGACAATTATCATGAACAATAATAGTTCTTATAGAAAAAAATACAATTTCATTAAAAAAACACAGTTCTCATAGAAAATATACAGTTCTTATATAAAATACACAGTTCTCATAGGGAGTTCTCACAGAAAATACACAATTCTCATAGAAAATACACAGTTCTCATAAATAGTTCTCATAAACAATCATCATGGACAATAACAGTTCTCATAGAAAAAAACACAGTTCTCATGTGAAATGGCTATGTGAACTGAAAATAAACCGTTCAAATAGTCCCACCACACTAAAATACACAATTCTCATAGAAAAATATACAGTTCTCATAGACAATCATCATGGACAATGACAGTTCTCATAGAAAAAACACAGTTCTCATAGAAAAAACACAGTTCTCATAAGGAGTTCTCACAAAAATTATACAATTCTCATAGACAATTATCATGGATAATAACAGTTCTCATAGAAAAGAACATAAATTTTATAGAAAAAACTCAATTCTCATAGACAGTTCTCATGTGAAATAGCTATGTGAATTGAAAAATATATCGTTCAAATAGCTTCACCACACACTAAAATATACAATTTTCATAGAAAATACACAGTTGTCATAAAAAATACACAGTTCTCATATAAATCATCATGGACAATAATAGTTCTCGTAGATAAAAACACAGTTCTCATAGGGAGTTCTCACAGAAAATACACAATTCTCATAGAAAATATACAGTTCTCATAGACAGTTCTCATAGAAAAATACATAATTCTCATAGAAAATACACGGTTCTAATAGACAGTTCTCATGGACAATACATAATTCTCATAGAAAAATACACAATTCTCATAAAAAAAATACATAATTCTAACGTTGAAATTAGTGAGAGATTAAACTCCTAACATTGAAATTAAATTACAGCTTCACCATTTGCACAACAACAGCTTCAGCATTTTTAGTATTTAAATTTTTGCCTTTTTGAAATTAACCTTGAAATTGGTATGCAAATGAAGTGCAAAAGCTGTTGTTTTGACTCATTTTTAGTATTTACACGAACAAAACTATTTGACTTAAAAAAAGGATTTACAGCTTCACTATTTGCACAACAACAATTTAACATTTTCTTCATTTTCATAGAAGAACAATCATGACGACCCGCGATGCTCTGAATTTGACCACAATTCCGAGGTTTGACCTGATTAGCTTGATTAGCTCTCAATTGGTCTATGGATCTCAAAAAATCTGTGTTTTGAAATTGGATCGAAGATATTTCAATGGGCCTCCGTCTCCTACGTCGTCTTCATGTGCCTTGTGCTCCAGCAAGCACCGCGGCCTCGACGTCCACAACAGGTTCGTTCGCTCCGCCCACATCATCTTTCTCTGATCGGCGGCAGATTCAAATCGTCGTCGTCACCACTGAGGGCGGTAGTGAATTCAGATCTTGACTCGAACAGCTACGATCATGGTCTCGCCTACCTCCGCCGGTGATGTAGCAGAGAAGGACAAGGTGTGGTGGTGGCGGCGCGACGGCAACGTTGTCGGAGAGGAGACGATGGCGGCGGTGGTCAGAGATTCTCCATCGGTGGAGGGAAAGACATAGAGAGAGGTGTTGGTGGTGTTACTGTTAGTGGTATAGAGAGAGAGAGGAGTGGGAATAAGTTCAGTTTTTATTTACTCTTGGACGGGATATTTGAGGGCAGAAAAGTCATCAAGTAGGTAACCGAGCCTATCTAAGATCGGAAAAATATTTCAGGGTTGGTTTCAAACCAAGGCTAAAAAACGGGGGCGGCCTCTAATTTACTATAAATCCTTCGTCGTACAACATGGAACGTAGAGAATCCCTAAAATCCTTTCGTCTCCTTAATCGCGGGAGTTCAGACCTTGTGCCGCTGTACAACGTGGTCGCCAGAGAATCCCTAGAATCCTTTCGTCTCCTTAATCGCGGGAGTTCAGACCTTCTGCCGCTGTACAACGTGGTCGCCGGAGTTCGCCTCACTTCGCACTTGGTCGTGGACGTGCGGTATACCTGTAAGGAACGAAGGAGAGTTCTCTGTTGCGGGCGTCGACGACTCGGCGTCGAAGTAGAGTTGTTTTTCGTCGGCGTGGAGAAGTGATCGAAAATCAACTTCGACACCAGAAAATAACATTGTCTCATCAAGACGATTCTTGAGAAGCCTTTCCATCGCTGGAAAGATCCCAGTGTGGCCCTCACATGCTGCTCGAAGAGCTGCTTTCCAAAACTGAAGAAACGAAAATCTGATCCAAGACTCAAATTGATACATGAGTCTCGTGCATCTCGACGATACGAATAGATTGATACTGGACCCGTAAAAAATGGAGCTGTGTAGCCACCACACTGGTAGTTCGACGCTAGTACGTGAAATTAGCGTGTCTTTGACGAAGAAGAAGTAGCAGCAGAGCTGCGTTGCAGAAAAGGAAAAAGAAAGAAGATGATGCCCCCCCCCACTCTCTCTCTCTCTCTCTCGTACCCTCTCACACTTTCTGTATGCTAAATCTTCTTTTTATGAGAAATAATGATGAGAACTTATTTTAATCTATTATGGGTAGATGATGACCTTCTTTTTTTTTCTTTTTTTTTTTGGGTGTGAATTCTTGGATTTTTGGTAGGGATGGCAACGGGCCGGATCGGAGGCGGATATTGTAATATCCGAATTCGAATCCGAATCCGAATCCTCCACCCGCCCTTTGAATCCGCTCCGAACTCCGAACGGATTATATTTTTGTCTTCCATCCCCGCTCCAAACGGGAAACGGATATCTGAATTAGAATTTGAAAAAAAAAAAAAAACAGATTGGAACTTGATAAAAAAAAAACCTCAGATTGAAAAAAAAATAAAACTAATATGGAGAAGGAGTCTTACTGCCGCGTTCCTGAGGGGAGATTGCCATATCTCTCTTTTGCCGGAGGGTTTTTTTTTTTAGAGAGAGGGAGGCGGGTTGGGGAGGAGAGAGAGAAGGGGGAGAAGTCATGGGCGAAAAGGGTTGTGTGAAGTGAAGTCGATTGGGTAGGAGACTGACTATTGACTAACCCTAAAACTAAGAGGTATTTATATAGTCGGATATTCGGGGGCGGATCAGATATCGGATTCGGGGCGGATCAGATATCGGATTCGGGGCAGATCGGATCGGAGGCAGACTTACCTCCGAAACCGATCCGATCTCTGATTTTTTTTTGAAAAATAAATCCGAATCTGCCCCAATATCCGAAAAATCCGATCCGTTCGAAACGGATAACGGATCAGATACGGATGGATCGGCTGAGATGGCCATCCCTAATTTTTGGGGATTCACAACAAGAATTCAAAATTCACACCAACAATTCACACAGAATTTACGCCAATGATTCGCCCAGAATTTACCCAAACTTTATACCTTAAGAATTTTGGAGGTGTGAATTCTGCACAAGAGTGTAAATTTTGAAAAGAGGTGAATTTTGAAAGTGGTGTGAATTCTATAATGGGTGTGAAATCTGATGGTATAAATAAATAGAAGGGCAAAATAATAAGAGCATCTTTAAAAAGGATTTGGATGTGATAGTACTTTAAAAAAAGATTTGGATGGGATAGCAGGCAAAAGATGGAATCAGTTTGAAATTTCCCGAAAATAAATTTACTCAGAAAGCTTTAAATTAAAAGTTACTACAAAGAATGTTCACAATTTTCACGTTGGCTGCGTGGTTAAGCCATGTGCCTTAGTTGTAAATCTAGCGCAAGAGTCCAAAACCCAGCGCCTCATTTTTTGTGGTAAAAATACACAAAGACTCCCTCAACTATGTCTTTTTTCATGGAGATCTCCTAACATTTAAAACCGACCATACAAACCCCCTCAACTATAACCGTTAACCAATTAGCACCCTTCTGTCAAAAAAGTCAGTGTGGACAATTTTTATAGATGAGGGGGTCAGTGTGGACGACTTTTTAGGGGTAGAATCATCATTTTTTCTCATTCCGTTAACAGAGTTAGCTAATTTTTCATTTCATATAGTTGAGGGGGTCTGTATGAACAGTTTTAAATGTTAGGAGGTCTTCGTGAAAAAAGACATAGTTGAGGGGGTCTCCGTGTACTTTTGCCATTTTTTTTTGACAAGTTGAAACAGCGCCTCATTTTGAGATTCCTCTTTTCAAGACTGATCAACTCTCTCTCTCTCTCTCATTCATTTTAAGTTTTGTCATAAACTCTTACATATTTTGTATTTTTTTCCCAATAATTTGAGAGGAATTTAACACATCTTGACATTAATTCCCTCCCCCCAACCTTAGTGTTTTTATTGCATCCTTCTTTTTCATAACTTCTCGCATAGTTTGTATTCTTTTCAGTAAAATTGGAGAGGAACTTAACATATTTAGACATTAGCTTTGTTTTCACAAGTTTTAGTGTTTTATTAAAAATCCCCATATGGTTTGTATTTTTTCCCACTAATTGGAAAGGAATGTAGCATATTTGGACATTAATTTTTTCCTCCACAAGTTTGAGTATTTTTGTTGCATATTTCTTTACTGATTATAGTGAATTTGTTGACATAAAAATTGAATTCACAAATATGTCGATTTACATACATGTATGTATAGATTACGGTGTCACCCCCGTATCCGAATCCTAGTTCCGCCCCTGACAACTGTGTAACTCATTCATGCAAAGAAAAGTCGGATATCGGTAGGCATTTGAACAAATTACATTGGAGTGTGATCAAAATTCTTATCGTTCAATTTTTTTACACAAATTTAATTTGACCAAACAGTTATCGACATTCAATCAACCTAATTTTCTCGTTGGATTAATGATTTACACATTGAAGTCTACAAAATTAACGGTTCGAATTATCAACATTCATGGGACCAGGGTGGGCCCCGTTTTGCATTAGAGAGGGAATTCTCGTTCAAAGTCACTCTATGTAGGATTCAGAAGCAAAGTTTTATGGTAACATAATATCATACATGTATATCAATCGAATGAAAAGGACGAATATGTGGATAAGAGAGATGATGATTTAGGTTGTTTTCGTCCCTTACTGGGTGCAAATTTGGCGCACTTTTAATTCTTTCGTATAAGTGAAAGCACATCTACCGATGGTAGCAGATACAACACTACCGCCACCCTCTTTGTTCTTCTCAATCATAGTAACAGCTATCGTTGCATCCATATGGGTTGACACAATGAATGCATTTCAAAAACGGTCATGCTAATAAGTGCCCCTAGGGCATTAGTTTAACCATAATAAATGTAGTAAATTTATATTTACTATAGCCCCCATTAATTATTTTGTAACCAATAAAAACCATTAGTTTGGGGAGGTAAACAACATTAAATGCATCAGTGATTGATGATTTGATATTTTTCAATAGTATCCCTCTACACAAATAAAATTTATGAAGCTACGCAATTGGCGGCTTATAGTATATAGCCTTGTTCTTAGTCATTCTCTCCAAAATTTTAGAGTATTTTTTATATATATTTTATTTTTTAAAATTATTTATTTTGCTTTTTGGTGTAATTTGTGGAATTCATTTATCTCAACGAGAAAAATAAATAACATATAGAAATGTGGATAAAAGTTGATGTAAGACAATAGTATAGCTAAAAAAAAACCCACCTTTTTGTTCGTCTTTATTGCAATTATTTTTCTTTTATAATAATTTTTTTACTTATTAGACTCCTCTTATTAAGACGAATGTTAATCAAGAAAAAATAACATGAATGTAATAAAAATCCAAACAATGCGAACAAAAAACCAAAAAAAAAAACAAAACAAAGAGGTAAAAAGTTTTAGGAATTAGACATGATAAGTTTATTCATTATATCTCGTGTAAAGTAGACACAAGCCTTGACTTCAAATTTTTTAAAACCAAACAAATACTCATAAAGAACAAGGATAGATTTGACACAATAAATATTTTGTACTAGTACAATTAATAGCAGTAATTGAGAGCCCCTCGTTTACCAATAGTATTAATTAACCTTCGAAGTTAAATGGGTGGGTGCTAAGTTCTTAACTCAATTAATTCATTCATGTAATGTTCCAAAATTATCAATAATTAATGCTCATTTGCTTAGACAAGGGCATAGAGCCTTTAAATAAGGATATCAATCTATGCAAAGAAATTATCTCAAATACCAATAATTTTCACACAAAGAGAGATGTCAGGAAATTGTAAAACATCTGTTGTTGGAATTTGGATGGCATTGATGATACTATGCATAGTTGTGGGGGAGGTGCATGCAATGTCATGTCAATGGAAATGTTTTTTCAAATGCCTTCGTCTTATCGACTCATATGGATGTGGCCAAAGCTGTGACCACGATTGCAGACATGGAGGGTGACGATAGTGTTGTCTTTGCCGCCGCTGGTAGATGTGCTTTCACTTATACGAAAGAATTAAAAGTGGCCAAATTTGCATCTGGTAAGGAACGGAAACAGCCTAAATCATCATCTCTCATATCCACATATTCATCTTTTTCATTCGATTGATATTATGTTTCCATAAAATTTTGCTTTTGAATCCTATATAGTGTGACTTCAAACGAGAATTCCCTCTCTCTAATGCAAAACGAGGCCCACCATGGGTCTCATGTTGATAATTTGAATTGTTAATTTTGTAGACTTCAATGCATAAATCATTAATGTGAAGAGAAAATTAGGTTGATTGAATGCCGATAACTTCTTGATCGAATTAAATTTGTGAAAAAAAATTCGACAATAAGAATTTTGGTCATAGATCAATGTAATTTGTTCAAATGCATACCAATATCCGACAATTCTTTGCATGAATGAGTTACACAATTGGGCCTAAAAATTAACCAAGGGTTTCTTAGTTTGAACAAAGATCCCTTTCTTTTCTTTTCTTTTTCACTGAAAAACAAGAATCCCCTTCAAATGGGCAAGAGATTGAATAATATTAGTATTATGTACCAAACCAAACCGAGCCTTATGTCCTAATCAATTGGGGTCGGCTACATAAATCTTTTTTTTCCATTGAGCTTTGCCAAGGGCCATTTATTCACTCAAACGTATTAGACTCATATCTTTGCGTACAACAATATCTAATGTCAATTTAGGTCTTTTCCTCCCCGTAGCGTTGTTACCTAAAGCTATCCTATCCGCTCTCTTAACTACTACATCTTCAGGTTTATGGTAGACATGTCCAAACTACTTTAGTCTATTTTCCCTTAACTTCTCCTCTATAGGTGCTACATCTACCATCTCACGAACCGTTACATTTCTAATCCTATCTCGTCTAGACTTACCATACATCCACCTTAACATTTTCATTTCTGCTCCACTCATCTTGCTCATCTATTATTTCTTAATATGCCAACATTCTATCATGTAAAGCATCTTTGGTTTTATTGCAATTCTATAAAAAATTTCCTTCAATTTTGTGGTTAACTTTTCAAAATTAATTAATTAGGATTCCTTTCAAAAAATTAATTTTTAAAATTTTCTTTCAAAATCAACACTTTTCTTCCAAAAAATTAAAAAAATTTCTTCCAAAACTAACACTTTTTTTTCCAAAATTTGATATATAAGATGTATGGAATAGGGGTGGTATATGAGTTGCATACATGTCAAGACCAGTTCTATCTCTTCTCTTCTTTTTTCCTCCCAACTTAGGCGAAGGGTTAGGTTTATTTTCTGAAAAAAGGTCTAGGTTTACTGTTACTGCAAAGTCTGCAATATGTGATGTTGGCATTTTATTTGAAATGAAATTGTGGAGCATTTAGTTTCATAAGGAGGGAAAAAAAAAACTTTAAGCAAGGGTTTACGGCCACCTTCAACAAATAAGATTGATGCACGCTAAAAAAATCTAATGCTAATGTGATTGCAAAGAAATCAAACAGCCAAAGCTGATATTGATAACCGAAGTGAACATCTCAAAAACATTCACCAAGTTTATTCATTGGCAGGGACAAAGTTTCCATAATTGGTGGGGGTAATTCTGGCAAAATTATTAAGTCCTCTTGGGCATTGGTGTCCCACCGGAGTCCAGAGCTAAGTACTTAGTGTATCCACAATGTAATAATCAAAATAAAAAGGTTGTTAAAGTTAGTAATGTGTGCTAAGAGTATCCATAACGCTATAATCAAAAGTAAAAAGGTTTTTAAAATTAACAATGTTAGTGCAAAATATGGCTCACAATACTATAATCACACTCAACAACCTCCTTAGAAATAAGAAAATTTTGGATTTTGGATAACCAAAACTAGTTTTTTTCCAAAAAAAAAAAACTATTTTCTATTTCTAGTAAATAGTTTTTATTAGTTTCAAAACTATTTTTAGAAAAACTATTTTCTACAGTTCACAGTTTTTAGTTTTTTTTTTTTAGTTTGAAAAAATAATGTGACAAGTTTTGGGTATCCAATTTTGATTATGTCTTTTTAGACATCTACATTGCTAACTTTAACAATCTCTTAAATGAATAATCAAAAGCTGATGTGGCAACTTTTGGTTATCAATTTTTGACTACAGCATTGTGAATACCCTAAAAACAGTGCTTACATTGTAATAACCAAACTTAACAACCTCTTAACAACTCATCAAATTTTGGCATTTGGATAATCAAAACTAATAACCTTTTGCCAATAACCAAATTTAATGGTCCACACATCTTCTCAATCTAGCACACCACAAATTTAATGGTCTCTACATCTTCTCAATCAAGTACACCATCATGAAAAATTGAAACTCACTCTTCATAAAACAAATATTTTATTGGTAAGTGAAACTTACTCTCCACTTTGGCAAATGATTGTGCATTTAACAATATTCATCACTTTATGATTGTCCACTTCACTTATTTTACTAGAATGCCATTCTACGTAGACCATTAGATTGAGGAAAAAAAACTGACCGCTAGATTAGAAATTTTCCCAACTCATTTTGATTATTGGCTAAAAATAAACAATGTGGAACTTGTTGCTAGTTTTAACAACCTCAAAATGGATAATCAAAAGTTGATGTGGTAAATTTTAATTATTCACTTTTGATTATTGCATTGTGGGTGCTCTTAGACTTCACGTGAATGTGTGGTTATAAATGTGTTAAGACAATACATAGCGGTGACCCAAGTCCAATGAATAATTTCTCATAATTTAGGGTCGTGTAACTAGAGAAAAGCATTACCAAATGTTATAGTAGAAAAGAGAGGTTTATATAGCTCAACTGGGAAATCAACCACAAAATATAAGTGCACCTTGTAAGAGCATAAAGGTGAGATTATTCGTTCACCCAGAAAGCAATTTATCCGACTCGCCGAATTACTTATTGACTTGGGAATGTAAAGATGCTAACAATAAGTAGCTGACTGCCGTGATGTTTCACCGTCCGAGTATCAACGAAACAGCTTCCAAACTACTGTCTTATTTGTGAATTTACTCAAAGAATGAAGGCCAATTTGTTTTCTCTAATTGTTGCATTCAACATTTCAACTGCCGGAAATGCAATCTTCGTGGATTTGGAAGCTCAATCTAATTAGGTGATAACAATTTAAGGTAAATTTGTCCGCCCTACATTTTGTTGATTATTTACCTAATAAAGGTAAAGGAGGAAAGCACAGGTTACCTGCTCAGACAAGGGTGCACCGTCATCCACGCTGTGGGTTGCCACTTTTCCAGCAATAGCATTGCCATCCGTTTCGAGGATCATCCTGCAGAAAATGAAGTAAAACATGGATTTTTCCTCAACTATAGTAACCCATTGGACAAAGTTCAAAGAGGATTCGGTGCAGAACAAGTTGAAAGGCAGCATACTAAGAAAGAATCCACCAAGACATGACCCACCTATTAAGGAAGGGTATGCGACTTGTCTATTGTGGTGCTAAGGACCACTGTTTCGTGTTCTAATCACATCTCAGTTGTTGAAAATTGACCCATGTATCATGCATGGTTGTGGGCATTTTGGCTTCAACAAACTTCAACTGCTAAAATGGCTTCCAGTCTTCCACAAACTTCAACTGCTAAAAAAGTGCACCTAAAAAAAAACCAGGGCTACCTATATGTCATAGCCAGCATCGACTTCACCGTAGATAAATATGATAAGGCTGGAACTTCGAAGCGATACTCCTATTTCTAAAGCGCGATGGCCTACACGTAGATTGGGAGAAGTTTAGAACACCTACATTTTTCTTTACTACGAGATTATAGCAATAGCAACTAGTTTCTTAAATACATTGAGGAATCAGAAGAGAACATCAAAGTACTCCCCCAAAGTAATTAAAGCTACCCAAAACTGATAGACTAGCAAAAAAACTACCTTTCACAGATATCAATCCACTTTTCTCGGATATCAATGCACGTTTTAGTTTTACCTATTATGCACCGGCTTTAGGGCGGATGTTGGCATTTTCTGTGATTATATATTCTATAATTGTGCGGGCATAGACGAGACAAAAAAATGCCATAAGCACATAATTCCAGCTACCAAAAAAGGAAATTGACAACAAACACAGTCGATGGCAATGGAGAAAATCATTCAACGTGTGAAGAAAAGAGAAATGTATCGGTTCAAGAGTGAATTAGGATCACTCACGAGCTTAATAGCAACTTCTTCATTCGTCTGGATTTTAGTACCTACAAAAGTGTAGCAAAGACAGAATTTTGAAACACAATTACAATAAATAAACAATCTTTTCACCCAAAACAACAGCAGTAAAAAAATATAAAAAACCGAGATAGATCTCTCCAAACGAGCCGCTACCTATCTTCCGGCCGAGCCGGAACTTATTACCGACGCGAGGCTCCATCATAAAAAAGGAGTCGAAATCGAAATCAACGCAAAAAGACGAATCCTATCTACCAATTCAAACCCTAACAAAAAACCTTTATGTAACAAACAAAAAAAAAAATAGAATAAGCCAACGGTAAGAGATCGACGGCTAGTAAAAAAAGCGAATAAGAGAGATTTGGTGGATTGGATGAAGAATTTTGGAGGAGATCCATGGGAGATTAGAGAGAGAAAGAGGAGGAGAGAGAGAGAGAGAGAGAGAGAGAGAGAGAGAGAGGAGGAGAGGCAACGGAGAAAGAGGAGGCATCCTGATATTGAGACGCTCCCCGAAGAGACTTTGATCCAATCGAAGCAACAAAATTGTTATGTTTGGATTGGTATTTGAATTTTTTTTTTAAAAATAATAAGCGTAATAAGTGGAGAGATAGAGAGAGAAATGTTAGAAGTAAAGAGAATCTAGAGAGAATTTTTTAAAAATATGATTTTGAATCGTAAAAAGAACAAAGGCAAAAAGTTTCCACCTTTAATTTTTGATTAATTGCATTTTTTACTCCCTGGGATTATTCAGCTTCGTTTACCTTCTCTCAAATTTCAATTCTTTTTTATTCCATCCCTGAAACGTTAGTTTTGACCTGTTGGGGTGACAAGGGAATTCTGTAGGATGGGCTGCCTTTATAGGGGCTGTAGGGCGGTCGATCCGATCATTTATTTTGATGCTGCTAGCTCGAATTTACAGCTCCTATAATGCGGGTTGCACCACAGGATTTCCAAATCCGTTTATGGTCCAACATGGTTCCACATGGTGAGCACAAGACTTCAATAACTTTCTAAATTTGAGGATCATAGATTATTGGGGGAGGGAGATCCTGTCCAGTATGGGGTTACCCTCTAGTCCAGTCCAGTTCGGCCTTTTGTGGGCCCTTTTTGGGTCTACAACAATGATCGGAACCGTTCACATTTTAGAGCTCGTTGAGACCAATGACCATACCAAAAATCACGTTGATCTAATACCGTTTGGTATCATTTCAAAATGTATTAAGTTTCGAAAAAATTTGCTGAAGGGTTGTAATCCTGTGTTTCTCACCTTTTTTTTAGACAACATTAATGCATTTTGAAATGATACCAAACGGTATTTGATCAACGTGATTTTTGGTATGGTTGTTGGTCTCGACGAGATATAAAATGTGAATGGTTCTGATCATTATTGTGGACCCGAAAAGGACCCACAAAAGGC
Source organism: Rhododendron ovatum (assembly GCA_019656835.1). Taxonomy (NCBI): domain Eukaryota; kingdom Viridiplantae; phylum Streptophyta; class Magnoliopsida; order Ericales; family Ericaceae; genus Rhododendron; species Rhododendron ovatum. The sequence continues at coordinate 2,140,422 of CM033790.1, forward strand.
CGAATTAGACCGGACTGGAGGGTAACATACTAGACGGGATCTGAACCCATTATTGGGGGCCTGCAAAATCCTCCGTATTATTAAAAAGTGTCACCGTAGAAGACATACTAGGGACTTTTGTACTGAGTTGGATGAAGAAATATCAAATTTGATTATTTTAATCAAATTTGACAGGGCACAACAAGTTGAATATTTTTCTTTAGAATTAGAAAGCACGTGATTGATTGGACTTGATAGATTTAAATCTAACAATGAAAGAAAAAATATGTACAACTAAATATTGAGTGACAAAGTAAACAAATTTTCAATGGCAATTTTTTTTGACAAATAAAATCATCCCAGATATATTACAGAGAGATGAGAATAAATTATGACCAGCTCACATGGAAAACTCCTCTTTTCCGCCTCACCAATCAATAGGCGACAGCCCAGCAATTGCCTTTAGTTGCCTTGGAAAGACACGTGCAGAGCTATTACTACTGTGGTTAGCAGAGAAAAAAGAAAACTAATGTGGTTACTTTAACTATGATTGGTTATTCAATGCTTCAAAATACAGAAAGTTTGTTCACACAGACTATTAGTGCATAGATTTTGTTATGGGTCCACCACGAGTTTTATGCAAATAATTCAAGCCGTTCATTAAATGTAAAATATTTTTTTAAAGGTCCACACGAAAAATAAACTCAATCCGATATCTATAGATGTTCGATCTAATTATCTAACTTTTCATTCAGATTTCAGGATAATGAAAAGTTAGACGATTGGATTGAGCATCTATATGTATCGGATTGAGCTGATTTTTGGTAGAGACCCTTAAAAAAATGTTTCACATTTAATGAACAGTTCGGATTGTTTGTATAGGACCCGTGGTGGGCCCCAAAACGAAATTTGTGCACAAATTATTTGTGTGTAGCAAGGTTCTTCAGAATAACAACCTTACTATGGGTACAATATTTTAGCGTACAACACTTGTACACCACCTTTGTGTGAGATTATTTCAAGATCCCATACAAATGATCTAAACTGTTTAATTTGTTCAAAATTTTTTTGGAGGGTTCCCATGAAAAATCATTTCAACCGGATATCAGTAAGTATTTGATCCTTACGGTTTTTTTTTTTGGGCTCTACTCATATAGACCAAAAAAAAATTGTATGGATCAAGCACCTGTCGATATCTGACTGAACTGATTTTTTTATAGGAATCCTTCAAAAAATGTTCTAAACAAATTGCAAGGCTCACAATATTTGTGTGAGCCCTCAAAGTGAATCTCACACAAGGAGGTGTACAAGTGGTGTACCCATATCAATTTGTCAGAACAATATACCTCTGGGATGGTGGGATTATTAAAATGTAAGGATGACTTTTTTTTGGTCATCCTTTAATTTTTTTTAGTCGAAACAAATCAATAAGTCAAAAAAGTTTGATCGAAACTCATAATTTTTTAAAAAATAAAAAAATATAAGTCAAAAAGCTATATTTTTTACTTATTTTTATCTTTAAAAAAATGAATTTTGATCAATTATTTTTTTACTTTTTCGATTTCTCTCATTGAGATGAATTAATAAGTTACAAAAATTTGACGCAAAACTTAAAAAAAAATTGAATTAAAAAAAAAATAAGTCCTAACTTTTTAATCAAAACCTACCAAACCAACCATAGTTATGTGATCCTTTTTTGCTTTTAACCACATAGCTGTGCACGTGTTTTTTCAAGGCAACCAAAAAGCACGTGTTTTTCCAAGGTAATCAAAGACAATTGTGAGCTGTCGCCTAGCTTAAAAGTGGATATTTTTCAAATATTTTGGATAAAAGTAAAAAAAATTAGATTTTTCGATATCTCTTGTAGAAATGAATTAATAATTTATAAAATTTTTACGTAAAACTAATAAACGCAAAAAAAATTTAAATAAAGACAATTTACTTTTTGCTTAGCAAAACAAGCTTTTACTGAAACTCCAAAAAAAACCTCAAAAGGCGAAGTTGGGTTTGCTGGGTGGAGAAACTATATTTAATTGTGGGGACCCACCAAATCTCTTACAATTCAGGAGGGAAGGATTTGTTTTCCCGGTCAAAGCTGCAACAATTATTAGTGGGTGACGTGGCTTTACTCCATTGGTGATCCGGACACTGGAGGTTCTCCGGCTCATCTGGATAGAACTTTTTCTCACAAAACAGCCCATACATCAACCGAAACAAGTTAGGCACTTAAAGGAGGAATCCTTCGTCTAATTTAACCTTTTGTTATCCTCTCCTGATTTGATTTACTCTTACTTAGATTAGTTGAAACAACATTTAAAAAAAAAAAAAAGATTGGTTGAAACAACATTATACTGAAAACTTGTGCACGTGAAGGAATTTTATGATCATGGAACAATTTAATCAACTCCGATATTTGTTTTTTATCTTGTTCTAATCGAAGGGTTGTTTTTCTCAATGGACGAATCGGCCAGCGGCGTGGTCATGAACACGTACGTACGTATCATGTTATTTTTATTTTTTTACACTGTAAGTTAAGCTGTTCAACTCATACAAGAAGGAGATGTAGCAAGTGTGTCAATCAAATTTCATGGGCATATAAACATAAGAAGCTTTGCAAGGGTTGCAGAATTCCAGAAAACATATTGTACAAGGAAATAAAGTAGGTTAATCAAAATGAACAATTTCCACAAGCTATAATGAGATCATGCTATATAGGAGTATTTTTTTTTTTGGTAAATAAAATTAATTACATACAACAGCATTACACCTCTTGTATAATGAATGAGACCTCAACACACCCCACTAAAACGAATAACACAACTCGTATGAAAACGAATTAAGCTCAAAAAAGGACAGCAAATAAATCTAGAAACGGCCAGAAAACCTGAATTTATAAATGAAAACAGGGCCAAAAAGAAAAAAAAATCCCAGGAAATGTTACGATGGAGGCATTATGACTTGTGGAGGTAGTGATGAATGCTTCTTTGTTAGTCTCCCTTTCAATTGCCTGATCTTTGCATCTACCCTCGCAGTAAACCCAATCTTCGTCTCCTGTCTTGCTTTAGACCGCTCTCTTGTCCACATATGTTGATCCTCAACATCTTTCTTGAGGTACTTTATTTCTTGGATGATGTGATGATCCATTGGATGGAAACACCTTTGGAATGATAAATGAGCCAAATATGGGAGGTTGCAAGCAATGGTTACTAAAAGAGTGGCACACCAGTACATAGGAGCAGGAGCGAGGGCTTCAAGAAGGAGTTGGAAGGCCTTCCCAGAATAGACCGGTGGCATCATTCCGTAGCCTAAGAGAAATAGGTACCATGTGGCGACGCTGCCCCATATTAAGAGGTGTTGGATCCAAGTGAAGTGACTCATGGTGAGTGCAATCTGGCAATTGACTGCCCAAACGATGCACGTAAACATGGTGGTCCCTACGGCTGACATGTCAGCAGTTTGGCCTTCGGATCGGAAGGGTTGGTCATAGAAGATGATTAAGTTGAGGAAGAATATCATGACAGAAGAATAGAGTCCATTCCCCATCCACCCAAATATTCGGTACCAGTCGAAGAACAAGTTTTTTGGGCCTTGTTGATAAAGGGCTGGGAACTACAAAAATGCAGGGGGAATGTGTTCATGGGATAATATTTGAAAACATGACAACAAATGTTTAAAATGAGGGTGTTCTTGTTGAACTACCTGTAAGCAGATTTCAGACGAAACATCTTGTTCAAACACGCCAAGTGAAATGACAGGTAGTGAGGTGAGAATAACATTGAATAGCAACATGTACCAATCGTCATAAACTGATTGCCCAGAAAAGCTGGCGAATGCCTCGAAGTAGAATAGTGTGAGGCCGAAGGCTATGTTCTTGTAGAAGAAATAACAGATCTGAATGCAAAGGATTAAAGTTTGTATCAGATGCAAAAAAAACAGTAGCATCAAGGCACCTAACTATGCAATGCATGTTAAACATGCAAGAGCAGAAACAAGGAACTTTATTGGAGTGGTTATGTTGTAAAAATTTTTAGGAAACATTAATAGAATAGCATTACATAGCTGATCATAAAAACAAAAACAGAATAGCATTAGGTTTTTCCCTACTGAGCCACTGAAAAGAAAAAAATGGAGACAATAGTCCCCAAACATTTAACAATGTAATTTCTCCGTTCAACTAACAAAAGTCTTTTGTATTGATTTTGCTTCTCTACGAGTTTCAGTACTTACGAAAAGTTAACCAAGAAGTCATATGATCCCATTATAAAGTCGATTTATTTTTCTTATTTCCTATCCAATGTCAGAATTGAATTGGGAAGAAAAAGAATCATTCTTGTCACACCAATATCATTCTCTTGAATTATTACCATCTGAGCAATTCTTTTGTAACACCAATGTCCATGGACAACCAGAAGTCTTTCCAGAAATCGAAATTGAGCAATAGCAAAGTCACTAGCCATCACTGCCTGCAAATGAGCTGATAATTTTGTAAGGCTAACTATAAAGAGGAAAACAAAGCACAAAAAGTAATCACCCAAATATGGTTAATGGTCCAATTCATTATTCATACTATCTGAAAAAACAAAGAAATTTGATATCGTGGAAAGCTAATGGAAGACTAAAGTGGTCCATTGAAAAAATATGTGGTAATGTCCGCTAACAATTTCATGTGGCAGTATGGTTAAGATATGATCAAGATTTATAACCATTGATCTCAGCAAATGGCAAAATCAGCGGTTTACAGGACTAAACAACTACTAATTTTTTTACGTAGTAGAGAATAAATGACAGTGCCAGACCATAACAAAGAAGTTGAATAATGGAAAAAAGAACTACTTGATTGAAAACAACAAATGTTCCCATGGTAGTTGTAGGTGGAGCTATTTCGCTATGAGTAATTTAGAGGTACCCCATTGAAAAGTCCTCCGGAAAAGTCCAGGTTGAGTTTGGAATCTTTAGACATGATAAGCAACCTAGCTAATACATTTCTTACCTTTCTCTTTTCGCACCATTTTCTCATATAAAATAGATGACATTTCTAAGGCACAAAACAAAAAGACTTCTTGATGCCCATGCCTCAGACCAAGCCACAAGACTAGTCCCAGATAAAATCTACTCCAAGTGGGACTAAATGACATACTATCTCTTGCCTTCATAAAACAAAACCGTTTCAAAAGCACCAACAACATTAAAACAATGCAGGACTCATTTTACCAGCCATTTCACAGATACATTATCCAAGAAGGGTCTAAGAGATGCTACGGACCTGCATTCCTTCGACGCCACTGATGCCAACACCAATATCTGCTTCTTGAATCATTCCAACATCATTTGCACCATCCCCAATTGCTAAGGTGATTTTGCCGGTTCCTTGTTTTACCAATCTTGTCACCTGGTAATGGGACCAAACAAATTAAAACAGGCAAGCACTAAGAACATATAACGAAGAGATGGAAGTCAACTAGTAGGAAATAGAAAGTCCAGTGGACAAGAAAATCTGTTGATAAGAGAAAAAAATAGTACCAGAGCTTTCTGCTTAGGAGAGACACGACAACATATGACAGATGCACAATCAACTGCTAAGTTCAAGAATTGATGCTTTAGATCATCGTCTAAAGCATATGAAAGGGTCTTCCCATCGATAATTAATGCAAATGCGGCATAAGGATCCTTTTCAAGCTTGATCATTTGAGAGGCGTTTGTAATTTGCATCTCTATGTTATCTTTCACGGCCTGATGGGTTGCAAAGAGCAACAAATTCTAAAATGAAAGTGTATAAAATTCTGAATATTATCCACATCCCTTAATTAAATATACCTTTTTGGAATCTTGTGCTGATGTGTTTGTATTCAGGCTTGTTATGCAAATCTGTTTCATGCCCTGTCGAAGCAAACTACAGGAAAATCTGCATAATGCAAACAGTAGTTTTAATTTAGTTGCAAGTTATGATGGATTATGCAGAGTTCTCTATCTCTTAATAGTTTGGTTACTAGAATACTGACCCTATGTTGATTGCTGTTTCCAACTTATCTCCTGTCAGAACCCAGATTTTGAGACCTGCTTGAGCCAGCTTATCAATACATTGAGGCACCTATTGAAAATGCAGTGTTAAGTTTGGAGAGGAACATAAGAATGCAAAAAAATATTATTCCTTTCTAGCAATGACATATAAGTACCCCTTTTTGTAGTTTGTCTTCAACAGCAGTTGCACCGACAAGGATTAAATCTTTTTCCATCAGTTCAGATACCCTTTCAAGCATTGCCTCCCGATCACCACCAATGGAAGTCTTTGCTTTGATAAACTCATTGTTCCAAGCAGAATACTCTGCCCCTTCAAGTTTTCGGTAAGCAAGAGCTAATGTGCGCAAACCACCTTCCCCATAGTCCTTTAGGTGTTTTGTAGTAGCTTCCTCGTACATTCTTCCATTCTTTGATAACCGATCAAAGATGATGCTACATAACCCAAGCATAGTGGAACAATGCATCAAATTACCATGTCAACATAGCTTAAAGTCAGTTAAGCAAAAGGATGGCCTTGAAACGTCAAAGACGATAAGAAAAGCTCAAATTTATCCAAATGACATCATCATACAGCTTTAACTTCCTCCAATAACGGATGTCGAGGAAAAAATTGAAAGTTAAGGAAAGGATTTCATGAACCAACCTGTCTGCACCTTTACAAAAGAGAAAAAGCTGACCATCCTCGTCTTGAGCAATAACAGACATTCTCTTTCTTTTGCTAGTAAAGTCCAACAAATTGAGAATTTTGTACCCCCTGAAAATTCTCCATATGACACTTAGATGCGAAAAGAAAAAAGCCCAGCTAATCAAGAATCTTCGATCCATAAAAGCAAATTATTCATTTGATCATCTAACCTTTCAATTGGCTCTTTAGAAGAAGGATATCTTTCACGAACAAATACGCTGGATTGAGTTCTTTTACAGAACTCAAACCCAAATTCTCTTGCTGCAATAAGAAAAGCACCTTCATCCGGGGATTCTGCTTCATAAGTAAATCCACCAGTCTCTTCATTTGCTTCTGGAATTGCAGTGTGACAAATAGCAAGTATACGGAAAAACAACAAGATGACATCTGCATTTGGCTCTTTCGACCAATTTCCATGCGTGAGGCGGCTGTCCTCAAAGCTAAATCCCTTTATTGGAGGTTTCTGATACTTCTCGTCTTTACAAGTAACAACAGTCTCTAACTCAATTTCTGATACATGCACACCACTTTTAGGGGTTGATTCGGAGACTTGATCGTCAACATTTAAAGCCATCTCCCTTATAGCAGCAAGTTCAACGTCACTAGAACGAGTCCCATATGCTTTACCAGCAATGGAACACTTGAGGAAATCCATTTGGTTGCATGTCAAAGTGCCAGTTTTATCAGAAAGAATCGTGTCAACCTGACCCAACTCCTCATTTAGATTTGATGTCCTTGCTTGAGCAGGAGTTCCGCTTTCTTCGTCATACATATGGATGTCCTTATTAATGAACATTGCTTGGAGGACCTTAACCACTTCGATAGAAACATAGAGAGAGATGGGTATCAAATACCCATACAGAATAAGGGCAGTAATCAAATGCAAAAAGGCTGACCAGAGAGGTATTCTAGGATTATAGAGATCTACTGTTTCATCTGGTTGCATATACCACCATTGTGGCATTTGGAACCTTGTCTTCACACCAAATCCAAGTGAGCTGATCAAGGAGATCAATACAAGGAGGCTAAAAAGAATGTAAATGATTTTGTCCATCTGTTTTTCAACCCTGCTCCTTTTCGAAGGAGATCGTGTTCCATTTTGCATGACTTTGCTATCATGACCAGTGAATATCACTACTCCATAAACATAAGCCGTATTCCTAAGCTTTGAATCTCTGAGGAGAATCTGGCTAGGATCTAACGGATAAACCTGACGATCATACTCGAGATTACCCACAAAAGTGTAAAGGTTGGGATTTGGGTCTTCGCATGAAATTTTTCCCGTAAAATCTTTGAAAGTCATGTCGTTGTCCAATGGCAAAGTTACCTCCAAAGCTCTCTTGACTTTCAAGTTTGTCTCTCCATCTAAGTTCATAGTTTCCACATAGCAAATTCCATCCTCATAACTAGACGACACAAGTAGTAAATCTGCAGGGAAAAATTTGTCCTTTTCCACTTTCACCACATCTCCAACTCGAAGTTTCATCCATGGCTTAGGACCAAATACTCCATCCCCTTTATGCACCCTAGCTTTTCGCATATTTACTTTCATATCCTGAATAAACCTTCGCCAATCTTCCATAGCCTCCTTTGCCATACTAAGACCAATCACGAAGGCTAGAGGAGCAATCATACTCACAGCTGAGAACGGAGCAACCCTTGTGATCGACAGACATGCAGCTAGTAGGAAATACAAGTTGGCAACACGACGGAATTGCTCAAAAATAGCCTTGGGTAAGAACGTGATGACATTGTACTTCGTGGTTGAAATGTAGTTAGAGCAATATTTAAGAGGTTTCTGTACATGGCGATATGGTTCGTTGCATAATACAATTCGTGAGAATCCGGGGCCTTGGAATTGATGCGGCTCCTCTCTTTCACCGTCTCGTGGACGAATGCATGCAAATGTGTACAAATTGCTTCGGCGGAGCCTTGCCCTTATCCTTCCTCGTGTCATTTGTCAGCTCGTTATAATTGTATTACCACATAACCACCTTTCAGGAAATAATAATAAAAACCCCAAAACTCTTGCCTTCATGCACCCTTGTAGCTGAAGGAGCCTTTTGTGCAATGTATTTTCCTCCAAGAATTCAGTAAGCCCAGAAGAATATTTGATCACAAAAGAATTCACAATTTTGCAAGAACGCCTGACCTGACATAACATCAAACCCATAAATAGATACAAATAAAATTTTCTGCCAGTACAGTACATGACATTCTGACATTCATATGTCAGTAAGACTTAATAAAATAATCACATCTGCATTTATAGATTGCCAACAAGAACACTAGAAGATGATCAATAATATGGGTAACTAAGGAAAACCTACAAATCACCATTCCTAAATTCAAATTCAGGATTTCAACCCTATTCTTGTTTCCTAGATTTTGGGAACAAGATTAACAAAGACAAAACGGCAACTAAGAAACAATGACCCTATTCCGAATGATAAACAATAGAAAAATAAATTGGAGAAAAACAATGTCATCAACAAAAGAACATAAAAAGATCACCAGATGTTTCCCAGCTAAACCCACGGTAAAGAATTGCTATTTAAAGAATATGCACCAAAAGCTATAATCAAATTACCCAAAATCATATAGAAATTATAAGAGAAAGAGATATAAATAAAAGAAAGAAAACTCCACCACAACATTCCCAACTGAACCCATTATAAAAGGAATTTCTAACAATGTGCAGCATCACAATTAATAAAACCAAAAAGAAAACGAAAAAATCGAATCTGGCCGCGGTCTATAATTGACCACAATAAACAAAAATGAGGAGAGAGAAAAGGAGGTTACCTGGAAACACGAGCCGCATAAATCTATTTCTAAATGGAAAAAACACAAGACAAACCCATCAAGAAAACAATGGGATCGGAGAGAAAAGTTGCAAAGATCTCAATGAGAGAGAGAGGGAAGTGGGAGGGAAGAGAGAGGTGGGTCAAGGCCAAGAAGAAAGCCCTCTCTCCGTTCAAAACCAAGGATAGGAATTTACGGGGGCCCTTTCTCTCTCTCTCTCTCTCTCTCTCTCTCTGTATTTATTTCTCTCTGGTGAATCTTTGAATTTATTGCAATTTTTGTCTCTTTTTTAAGAAAAGAAAAATAGTACTATCATGCAAGGAAAATGACATGGCCAGAAAACAGCTAGCGGAGCGGAGAACCAGTAGTTTAGTTTTGTTTTCATCGCATGGTCATCTTCAAGAAGAAAAAAAATTCATCACAGGGGAGGCTATCATCTAGGGCTTTTAGTGGACATGTTATAAAATTTCTAGGCCAAATTTTACTGATTCCAGCTATATGGTGCGGCATTAGTTTTGTGGGGTTTCCAAATATTCAACGTTCAATCAAAATCTTGCAGCCTCGTTTTTTGCGACTCACAGTTATAAAAACGTGAAGTAAAAATGCATTTCCACAGAAAAAAACTCAAAATTCTTACGTATGAGAAATAACTATAAAAATTCTTTTGAATTTAATGTTCATTTCACCGACAACCAATAACTAATTGTTCGATCAAATATGTGATAGAATCAGTCAAAAGTGCCTTATATTGACGACTTCACCCTTTTTAATAATAGAATAAACAATAAAAAAAACTCTAAATTCTTCAATTTTTTTTTATCCAAATGTAATAAATTTGTAATTTCTGACAAAATAATTTTTCCGAGAAGTTAAAAAAAACAATTGTTATTCACAAGTTTTATCCTTTTGATCAAAACAGTTCCTCCAATGAATAAAAAAGTCATTTTGATTCAAAATACTAAATGAAAATTAATAATTTTTTATTACCATTTTTTTAGAAAAGGGTGAATTTGTTAATATATGTCACTTTTGGCTTATTTCATCACATGTTTGGACAAATTGTTGTTGATTGGGATTGGGGTTGTCGGTGAAATCTACATAGAAATCACATGAAATTTATTGTTTTTTTCTTGTACATGAGGGGAATATCCGTTATTAAAACAAACCCGAGGAGGTGTCAGTCAAATTTACCTTCTGATTTTTTATTTTTTTTTAAAACTAACCCACTTCACTTCATGGTTACTACTATCCGTCGTAGACGGTTGGGTGGATTATTTTTGCAAAAATGCTAGGAAAACAACAATTCAAATACAACTTTTCATATATATGTGGAACCTACACACACTTGTATGTGTGAACATCACATGTATGTAAGAGATTATGTTTGATGTAGTGTTTGAATTGTTGTCTATGTAACACTTTTGCTATTTTTGTGGGGACAAGCTCCCTCCTTACTCCATTCCTTTACACTTTATAAGAGAGATTATTTGTGGAGTGTCCATTTTCATATTTTTCACTTCTCAAATTACTAACCGTACTTCCTGATTAGTAATTTAACTTGGTGAGTGTGAAATCAATTTCCTAAATTAAAATGAGGTGATTTCGGATTTCACATCAATGTATGATAGTGGTGGAGCTCGTAGCATCCCGTGCCGGTACTCTAAAAGCACCAAATAATTTTGCTACTTTTATATTCCTCGCACCTTTCATTGGATACTCAAAAAGTATACTGAGAAAATTATACTAAATACTTAGGGGCAAGTTCCATGAATTTTAGTAAGTAGGGTAAAAAATTAGATTAATACGCAACTATATTTTTTCTACGCATAAGTCCAAAATTAACTAAATTAAGAGGTTAAGTATAAGATCGATATGCACAAATAATTCATTTTGCCCCATAATTGGCCCCAAAATACTTGTTACAATTGTAAAATAATGCATGATAATCTCATTTCTAGCACTATCAACTTTCGAAAAGAAGAGAACGATTGGAATTTTTATGCATTTAAAACAAGTTGGGGCAATTTGAAGATTTTTTGTGGAGTTAAAAAAGCAAAATTTAATTGCAAACTATCGAACGTTCTGGTGGAAAATCAAAGTGAGTGGGGCCTTAGTGCCTCCGCCCAGGCTTATAGTTACGATCCTCATCTTGTTCATGTGGAACTCGTATTTATTGTGAATATGAAAGTAAAATTTTGCGATACATACTTTGGTATTCGTAGCATCACTTTTCCAAAATAAATAAATAAATAATTCTTACTTCAAATCGTTTATTTCGTATAACTTGGGAAAAATATATTTACAGAAAATTAGTTTACCGCATATCAATAAAATAAACACTTGTGATATTAATTTGTCCATGTGTCCACGTGGTTGTCGATATTCAATCACATTTATTTTGGCACTCCAATAAAATAAACACTTGGAGGGAGCCATGAATAACTAGGAAAATAATTTTGGCACTCCAATTTTTTATGATGACACTTCAAAATTTGTCTTTTAGAGTGCTTTGGTGTGTACTACTTAATTTTTATACTAAAAGACAAGTTTTAGAGTGTCATCATAAAAAAATGAAGTGTCAAAATCATTTTCCAATCAACTATTCCGATTATAGTGAGAGAATGTGATCCCAATTTTTTGTGAAGCCCTTTGTTACCGTGTTGACACTTAAAACACATATGTACAATTACATGGGTTGTCTTCCTTATTTGGGGTATTAGTTAGGAGATTGGCTTATTCACAGAAGAGCCATGAACAAGCTATTTGATGAGCTAAACGATCTCAGCCGTCTGTTTCGGCATAGAACGGTCCGAATTTTAATAAAAAAAATTCGAGGAAGAGTTTAACTCTTCACCGGAAAAATTGTTTAAAATCTAGACCGTCTAATACATTTTGAATGCGCGCGATTCACCTCCATAAATAGTTATTCATGGCTCCCTCCGTTAAAAGGTTTTTCTCATTAATCAGACAAAGGGATGCGATTCATTAACCCCGAGGGGTGGTTAAGAGATTAATACATGAAACTGGGGTTGCTCTTTTTTCAAATTTTGGATTCAAAACTTTGTGAGTGCCAAAGTATCAATTTCTTTAAGATCAGAGAGCTTTACTTCAACTTAATTAGGCTCTTGCCAAACGGGTGGCGGACTTGAGCCATTAATTAATGTGCGCGTAAATCGGTCCGAACATTTGTGATTTTGTGTTATAAAAAAAGAGGTATAATTCATTGGATTGATGTGGAGCCCACTTCAAGACCTCCCACTCCACCCCTCCCACTCCACTCCACATTGGGGCTAGCCAGCAACTAAATTAAACACATTTTTTTTAGTACCACTTGATTTTCTTTCAATCTCCTACAATAATAGTATTCCAACAGATAATAGTAATCCACTTTTTATTGCGTATAATTACGCTTATCTTTATAGTTTATTCCTCGAGTTCTTTTTAACACTTCAATCAATGAAGAGCAAGAGGGTAATGGCCTGGCAAATGGAAAACGAGATTTGAGAATTTATCTTTGTAGACATCCCAATTTGAACCTCCAAATAATCTTTAAATTCCTCAATGTACTAAAGGAATAAATACCTCGAAAAGCTTGAAATGTGGAACCTCGAAACCCAAAAATCCAAAAATCCTCCTGACTGGACCCTAACATCGCATGACATTGCCATTATACCGCACGGTGTAATTTGTTTATAACACCACTCGGCATTTTGTATTATGCCGCACAATGTTTCGGGAAAAGTTGACAAGTGCAGAAAGTTGTCGGCCACACTTACAGGTGCAATAACTGAAAAACGGCTTGGCTAGAGAATACCCATAATGATAATCAGCCTAGAGCCACCTCTGGACCTTGCAATAATGATTTTTGACTCACTTGCCTATATATACAGCCCCATATTCTGTTGTAAAGCAACCCTTTGAACTCTGGAAAAAGCTTTTGAGTTCACAGAAAAATCCTCTTTCTTCTCAAGAGCATTCTCTATAGCTAAAACCCCACTCTTCTATCAAAAGTCCTCTGAAAATCCCTTCCAAAACTCAGTAACCTTACTGATTTTTGGTCCACCGATCAGCTCAACTCACCCTCATCCATATTCAAGCTTTAAAAAGGTACTATAAAGAAAGTTCATTGGGCAAGCTCGGTCTTGGCCTTCAGGGGGGCTCTCTGCAGTCACTCTCAGTCTCTTTGTGCTAAGTGTCGACCTAAAGACGTTTTTCAAAAGCAAAAAGTAACAAAAATCAGTGACTGCACTGGAAGGATTACACCGTGCGGTGTTCTAATACACCGCATGGCGTAATGAGATCTATCGTGCGGCGTTTTGCTTAGCATATATTCTTTCTGTTTTCGTCATTTTGTTCAGTTCATTCGGTGTTTTTCTTATATCAACATCAACTATTGTTATCTGAAGATTACGCAAGTACATTCCAGGATCGGCAGTCGTGTTTAAAAGTCATTTGCGGACTCCATTGCGTCTTTTAACCATTTTAAATGATTTTTAACATGATTTTACATGGTAAAATGAATCAATGAGTCCCATGAACAACTTTTCAGATACTCAGAATAAATAAACCATTTTTACTGACCCCAGGTTCGTTTTATCATATAAATATGAACTGTTCTGAAATGTGTAAGCAGATATATCGCACGGTTTTTTCAGTAAACCGTGCGGTGTTTCATGTAACATTAGCAGTTTGCTGTTATACTGTTATTTCATTCTTATGCATTGAACGTCCATTTCATACTGAACAGTGAGCACACCTGACACGCCAAGATGCTGTATAAAATCCTATGTCCCTTTCTCCATACTTGTTTTTCAAAAGTTAAGTTTTTCAAATGATATTAAATCCCCAATTTAAAATGTTTAGTGGAGACCGGTTTTTACCGAGAGAATGGGGTGTTTTTTCAACAGAACCTTTCTCATTCGTAACGTGGCTCCCGAACTCATAGTCTTGCCATTTCTCGCTACATAAAAAGCCTTTTTCTAAACAAACTCTCGGTTTCTCGGATCATCCATTTCTAAAATCTGGATAGCGACTCCCCAGTTTCGGTCGGGGAGCCTACGATCTTGCCACTGAATTGGAGTAAGAATACTACCGGTCTTTCTATTGTCAGCCCATTGCACATAAGCAGACAAGAAAAACACGTATTCATGTGTACTTTTTATACCTTTTAATACGCATTCACACATTTAATATTGTTAGTCCATTGAGCAGATTTTAGAATTTTCCTTTCCATTGTTATGCAAGAGAGGAAGGAGAGAATAAGTTATTCAATGGTCCTAAAGTAACGTTATGTGGTGCTCTAAGAGCATCCGTAGTGGAATAATCAAAATCAAAAGATTGCTAAGGTTAGCAACATTTGCTCAAAAAAGAGCTCACATTAGAATAACTTTAATAACCTCTTAGCAACTCATCAGATTTTGGCCATTGAATAATCAAAATTAGCAATTTTTTGCCAATAATTAAATTTATTGGACCTCACATCTTCTCAATCAAGTACAACCATCATGGAAAAGTGAAACTCACTCTCCACTTTGGCAAGTCGTTGTGCATTTAACAATATTAATCACTTTATGGATTTTAACAAACACTCTCAACTGTCACTTATTTTACTAGTAAAATGTCATTCAATGTAGACCATTAGATTGACAAGAAAAAAAAATTGACCGTTAGATTTGAATTTTTACCAACTCATTTTGATTATGGGCAAAAAAAAAAACTAATATAGAATTTGACATTACTAACTTTAACAATCTCTAAATAAATAATCAAAATATAGTATGACAAGTTTTGATTATTAACTTTTGCTTATTCCATTACGGATGCTTAAGATTGAGCTCCATTGGTAACTGAGAGCCTGTTGTGCCCAATAATTTTTGTTCCCAAATCTTTGACGATAATTTGCAATAGTCCAACTATCAAAGCAATGATGTCAAATCCTTCGAATGATTAGATATATTATTGTGTGAG
Source organism: Rhododendron ovatum (assembly GCA_019656835.1). Lineage (NCBI taxonomy): Eukaryota > Viridiplantae > Streptophyta > Magnoliopsida > Ericales > Ericaceae > Rhododendron > Rhododendron ovatum. The sequence continues at coordinate 2,155,876 of CM033790.1, forward strand.
AGAAGAGTTTTTTAACTAAGGCAAATGCTAATCGATGCCCCTTGGACACAAGTATGAGTGTATTAATTGAGTTTAAAATTTAGCAAATGAGTTAGTTCCCATGCAAATTAGCCCCACTGACTTCCATTAACTACCACACTAGGAATAATTTAAATACCAAACTACACCATCACTTAAAGTATTTTTGTTTTTCCTTTATGAAACTGAATGCTCCACATTTTCATTTCAAATAAAATGCCAACAACATCACATATTGTAGTAACAATAAACCTAGACCTTTTTTCAAAAAATAAATCTAACCCTTCGCCTAAGTTGGGAGGAAAAAAGAAGAGAAGAGATAGAACTGGTCTTGACGTATAACTCATATACCACCCCTATTCCATGCATCTTATATATCAAAATTTGGAACAAAAGTGTTAGTTTTGGAAGAAAAATTTAGGAAGAAAAGTGTTGATTTTGGAAGAAAATTTTTAAAATTAATTTTTTGAAAGGGATCCTAAATTAATTTTGAAAAGTTAATTTTTTCCCCCAATATTAATACTCCCTCCGTCCCTTTTTAAGTGTCCTGCTTTGTAACTCCAACTTATTAAAAAGACATCATCATTATACCTTTCACATCAATTTTTTCCTCCATTTTCTCTACTTACCCATCATCATTACACTTTTACTGACTAACTTTTTAAAATGGAATCTACTTTTAGGGGCAAAATGGAAAATTCATCAACTTTTACCCACTAATTTTACAAAATGGACACTTATTAAGGGACAGCCCAAAATGGAATACTGAACTATAAAATAGGACGGAGGGAGTATTATTCAATCTGTTGCCCATTTGAAAGGGATCCTTGTTTAATTCTTTTGTATAAGTGAAAGCATATTTACTGGTAGTAGTGTTGTATCTGCTGTATTTGAAAAACGAATGCGTTTGAAATAGCTTTCGTAGAGACAACACTACCGCCACCATCTTTGTTCTTTGCAATAATAGTAACAGCTTTCATTGCATCCATATGGGTCGACAATACGAATACATTTGAAAAACGGTCATGCTAATAAGTGCCCCTAGACATTAGTATAACCATAATAAATGCAGTAAATTTATATTTACTATAGCCCCCATTAATTATTTTGTAACCAACAAAAACCATTAGTTTCGGGGAGGTCAACAACATTAAATGCATCAATGATTGATGATTTGATATTTTCCAATAGTATCCCTCTACACAAATTTATGTTCTTTAGACAAGCTATCGTTTCACGCAATTGGCGTCCTATAGTATAGACTTGTTCTTAGTCATTCTCCCCAAATTTTTAACTGGTATTTTTTTTGATATTTTTTATTTCAAAAAAAATTTATTTAGCTTTTCGTTGTAATTTGTGGAATTCATTTGTCTCAACGAGAAAAATAAATAACATATAGAAATTTGGATAAAAGTTGATGTAAGACAATAGTATAGCTAAATAAACCTATTGTTTGTTAGTCTTTATTGCAATTATTTTGTTTTTATAATAATTTTTTACTTATTAGACTCCTCTTATTAAGACGAATGTTAATCCAAAAAATAAGACATGAATGTAATAAAAATTCGAACAATGCGAACAAAAAAAACCAAAACAAAAAGTACCAAGTTTTAGAAATTTGGCATGATAAATTTATTCATTATATCTCGTGTAAAGCAGACACGAGCCTTGACTTTAAAATTTTTAAAACCAAACAAATACTAGCAAAGAACAAGGGCAGATTTGACACAATAAATATTTGGTACTAGTACAATTAATAGCAGTAATTGAGAGCCCCTCGTTTACCAATAGTATTAATTAACCTTTGAAGTTAGAAGGGTGGTTGCTAAGTTCTTAGCTCAATTAATCCATTCATGTAATGTTCCAAAATTGTCAATAATTAATACTTATTTGCTTAGACAAGGGCATAGAGCCTATAAATAAAGATATCAATCTATGCAAAAAAATTATCTCAAACACCAATAATCTTCACACACAGAGAGATGTCAGGAAATGGTAAAACAACTGTTGTTGGAATTTGGATGGCATTGATGATACTATGCCTAGTTGTGGGGGATGTTCATGCAATATCATGTGGAGTGAAATGTTTTTTCAAATGCATTCGTATTATTGACCCATATGGATGTGGTAATAGCTGTGAATACGATTGCAAAGAACAAAGAGGGTTGCGGTAGTGTTGTCTCTACCTGCCGCCAGTAGATGTGCTTTCCCTTATACGAAGAATTAAAAGGGCGCCAAATTTGCACCTAGTAAGGAATCAAAACAACCTAAATCATCATCTCTCTTCTTCTTTTTTTTGGTAAATATCATCATCTCTCTTATCCACATATTCATCCTTTTCATTCGATTGATATACATGCATGATATTATGTAACCATAAAACTTTGCTTTTGAATCCTATACAGTGGTCAATACATACTTCGAACGAGAATTCCCTCTCTCTAATGCAAAGCGAAACCCACCATGGGTCCCATGTTGATAATTTAAACCGTTAATTTTGTAGACTTCAATGTGTAAATCATTCATGCAAAGAGAAAATTAGGTTGATTGAATGCCGATAACTACTTGGTCAAATTAAAGTTGTGAAAAAAATTGAACAATAAGAATTTTGACAGTACACCATTGTAATTTGTTCAAATGCCTACCGATATCCGACAATTCTTCACATGAATTAGTTACACAGCTGGACCTAAAAATTAAACAAGGGTTTCTTAGTTTGAACAAGGATCCCTTTCAAATGGCAACAGATTGAATAGTATTAGAGCTGGGAAAAAAAATTAACTTTTCAAAATTAATTTAGGATCCCTTGCAAAAAATTAATTTTAAAAATTTTCTGCCAAAATCAACACTTTTCTTCCAAACTAACACTTTTCTTCCAAAATCTGATATATAAGATGTAGAGAATAGGGGTGGTATATGAGTTACACGTCAAGACCAGTCCTATCTCTTCTCTTCTTTTTTCCTCCCAACTTAGGAGAAGGGTTAGGTTTATTTTCTGAAAAAAGGTCTACGTTTATTGTTACTGCAATATGTGATGTTGTTACTGCAATATGTGATGTTGTTGGCATTTTATTTGAAATGAAAATGTGGAGCATTCAATTTCGTAAGGGGAAAGTGTAGTTGGTATTTAAATTATTCCTATTGTGGTAGTTAATGGAAGTCACTGGGGGTAATAACTAACTAATTGCATATGAACTAACTCATTTGCTAAGTTCTAACCTCAATAATTAATAAACTCAAACTCAAACTTGTGCCTCAGGAGCTTTGATTAGCATTGCCCTTGTTTAATTCTACATTTTAGAGTTAATGTCGTATCGAGCTTTAAGAGCGGAAAACAGGGGCCTGTGTTGTACTCGAGGCCCATCAGGCTGATTGCCCTCAAAATTAGATTATCCATGTCCGATCACCTTGATCTTTTGCAAGAATGCTCTACGAGTTGAGGTCTACGAATTGAACGATGTGAATTACGTACTTGTTTGAACTTGAGACGATGCAGCTTCCTGTGACCCCCACGCCACAACAAGCCCTCCTTCGATTCCTCTACAGCCACCTTCAACAAATAAGATTGATGCACGCTAACAAAAATCTAATGCTAATGTGATTGCAATGAAATCTAACAGCCAAAGCTGATATGGATAACCGAAGTGGACATCTCAACAAAATTGACCAAGTTTATTCTTTTTCTCTTTTTTTTGGGTCAAACGGAAATTCGACCAAGTTTATTCATTGGCAGGGACAAAGTTTCCATAATTGGTGGGGATAATTCAGGCAAAATTAGCAAGTCCTCTTGGGCATTGGTGTCCGACCAGAGTCCAGAGCCAAGTACTTAGGCTTCACGTAAATGTGTATTTATAAACGTGTTAAGGCAATACGTGGCAATGCCCAAGTCCAATGAATAATTTCTCATAATTCAAGGTCACGTGAACGAGAGAAAAGCATTATGAAATGTTGCAGTAAAAAGAGAGGTTTATATAGCTCAACTGGGAAATCAACCACAAAATATAAGTGCACCTTGTAAGAGCATAAAGGTGAGATTATTCGTTCACCTAGAAAGCAATTTATCTGACTCGCCGAATTACTTATCGACTTGGGAATGTAAAGATGCTAACAATAAGCAGCTGACTGCTGTGACGTTTCACCGTCAGAGTATCAATGAAACAACTTACAAGCTGCTGTCTTATTTGTGAATTTACTCAAAGAATGAAAGCCAATTTGTTTTCTCTAGTTATCCTCAGATGCTTCATCTCAGAAGAGATCTTGCCAAGTGGTCACGTGCGGTAGCCAAAGCTTGACTTATAGTCTGCAGACGTTGAACACACAAGTTAGGGTTACGATTGTTCTAACAGGGAACATACGGTCATATACCACATGATTCCACCGAGTGATGAGATTATTAATACCACATCTCCAAATATGGAGTACATGATCATGCAATTTACTGTCCAACAGAAATGCAATTATTCTACTAATTGTTGCATCCAACTGCCGGAAATGCTATCATCGTGGATTTGGAGCTCAATCTAATTAGGCGATAAAAATTTAAGGTAAATTTGTCCGCCCGACATTTTGTTGATTATTTACCTAATAAAGATAAAGGAGGAAAGCACAGGTTACCTGCTCAGACAAGGGTGCACCGTCATCCACGCTGTGGGTTGCCACTTTTCCAGCAATAACATTGCCATCCGTTTCGAGGATCATCCTGCGGAAAATGAAGTAAAACATGGATTTTTCCTCAACTATAGTAACCCATTGGACAAAGTTCAAAGAGTATTCAGTGCAGAACAAGTTAAAAGGCAGCATACTAAGAAAGAATCCTCCAAGACATGACCCACCTATTAAGGAAGCGCATGCGACTTGTCTATTGTGATGCTAAGTACCACTGTTTCGTGTTCTAATCACATCTCAGTTATTGAAAATTGACCCAAGCATCATGCATGGTTGTGGGCATTTTGGCTTCAACAAACTTCAACTGCTAAAATGGCTTCCACAAACTTCAACTGCTAAAAAAGTGCACCTAAAAAAAACCAGGGCTACCTAATGTCATAGCCAGCATTGACTTCACTGTAGATAAATATTATAAGGCTGGAACTTCGAAGGGATACTTCTATTTCTAAAATGCGACGGCCTACATGTAGGTTGGGGGAAGTTTAGCGATAGCAACAAGTTTCTTAAACACATGGAGGAGTCAGGAGAGAACATCAAAGTACTCCCCAAAAGTAATTCTAAAGCTACCCATAACTGATTGACTAGCAAAAAAACCACCAATGGCAATCAAGACAGATTTTGAAAGAGTTATAAACTTGTAACTACCAATGAGAGGTTGGTTTAGTGGTTAGGAACTTGGACTTGGTTGGACTAGGCCCAGGTTCAAGTCCCCATAGCCCCTCATTGGGGCTAAACATGCTCCTAACACCACCCACGCGTGGTGGGACCTTAGCTTTGGCCCCGACGTAGGTGCGGTGGGGTCCTCTACAAATAATGGTGTGGTGTGATGGGGCAAAATTCCCTGGCAGAGGTAACAGGGTACCATACCTGCACTTCCATTTCCCACACCAAAATAAATAAATAAATAAACAAACTTGTAACTATTTGTTTTATGAGAAAAAAAGACAGTGAAAAACTGATAGGGAGGTGGGAACACGCAAGAAAACAACAGGCCAATGCATGGTTGAGGAACTGAATGAATCAAGTCAAGCACAAGGAACAGTGACATAATTTGGTAAAAGGTAAAAAGCCCTCAGAAAACGGAGGAAATTTTGCATGCACATGGCAGAACCATCCATAACTACTCTGTGGAGAAAGAGAAAAGAAACAACTGTTCTATGCAAAGGATGCAGAAGTTTGGTGAAAATTATCCATTTAGCAAGAGCAGAAAAGAAAGGAGATATAACACATTTGTAAAAAGAAAACCACAAAGCATTTTCCCTAAGCCTGCCACGGAAACTAGACTGAGGCAAATAAACTTTGCTAGCTATGAACATCATCAAGGAGGCATTGTTGAAATCTAATGTTGAAGCTTGACATTCGCTGACAATTTATTATGTGTAAAACGAATTGGTACAGAGGGCCATTCAGAACAATCACATATCTTAGACCAACCAATCACTTCGGCAGCAGCTTATTTGTCAAACAATACTACCTAATTACACTAAAACCTAGTGATCAGTATTTGACAAGCCAATGTAGTGAAAATTGAGGGGAAGAGCTAAAGGCTCAAACATATGAACAAGAAGCAGAATGCATACCCTCCATCAACAATCTCATCAAGGCCTAAAAGAATGAGATCTAAGTTCTCTAGCGCCTCTGCTTTCTCAACGTTACTCCTGTGTGAAGGATAAGACAATAACAAGCATTAAATTGGAATATAATCAAATGTACATTAAGGAACTCTGGTTAAGATATGCCCAACAAAACCTGAGGAGAAGGGAAACCGCATCAACGAAGCCTTGAAGAACTGTCGCCAATATTAGCTCGTTTTCTTCATCGCCTCCAGTCACAAAGAAGTGCAGGTCTTGGATAAACTTATAGACCACAATATAGTTATCAAACATTGTTATCTCCGCTGTATACCATACAGTCGTATCACCAGACATGAATGCAAAAACGTGCAGTACATTTCCAATAAATAAGAAAAGGACGTCCACTCAAATTCCCACTTTAGGTGAATAAGAAAAACATGTACAACCGGTTGGCTACACTTAAGGAATAGGGAATCATTTCATTTGCTACACAAAAAGGTTCAAATTGGCATCAGATTTTCTCTAAGTTTTCCTACGTTTTGGCAGGAACACGAAATTGTGATAGAAACTAATGTAACACAAAACCTGCAGAAATCACAAAAAGTTCTAGGTAAGGCTGCCTACTTCTACCTGCTGGGTACAACCTTTTAAATTAGAGAACATATTGCAAAAATACATGCTACAGATTGCATTAAGCTACACATAACTGGGAAAAACCTACTTTTCTTCCAAAGCTTGGAGACTAATTCTTTACTCAAGACCCATGTCTACGCCATTGATAACTTAAGACAGGAAAACTCGTGTCATACGTCTGACTTCTAAGTACTGAATAGATCACCTTGATTTTTTTTTTTGAAAGAAATCAATTCAAGTACATGAAGTTCCCAAAACCTCAACTCAGATGAAAGAACCAAAGGTACACGACTACACGTCGGTCCTCCTCTGTCCGACAGAATCCTTTCTTTCACACAACCAGTAACAAAACTATACATGCAGATAAATATTTCTGTTTAAGCATACCTTCTGTCCGAGCATTTGTCTTTTGAGTTTTAGAAAATAACGATTTTTCAAAACCCAACTTTAAACCAGTAGTCGGCCAATCGTCAGAGTAATACTTGACTGCAACGCGTTTCCCTTCAGAATCCAGGAGGAGTATGTTTTTTATAGTAGGGCATGTCTCCTGTACGAATCAATAACTGTTAATACAATTACTACCCAACCATGTTTAGTGGTTGAGGAATGTAGCAATTCTATTTCATGCTAGATTGAAATTCCCAAACCTAAGTCCCCAACCCACTCTGAAACTTATATACGGTATCAGAGTTAGACTTACGGAGGCTTTGGACAAGACTCTTGATTGATTGTCCTTTTATTTTTGCCATAAGTAGATTCTATTAAGTAGTGATCCCTAAATTATGGATCCCTTGTCTACCTCTCCACGTGCAAATTAGGGGTCACACTTGTAGGGAGTGTTAAAGCTAGTCCTACATCGGGTAATTATAACCTCCAAAACTAGTTCTGAATGCTTTCCACTCATGGCCAATTAGTTTTGAGTTTAATGCTTTCCTAAGTTCATTATATAACAGAGTGAATTGGTATAAGGACTACTAAAGTAACAACCTTCCTAGCCTGGCTTATTCTAGTGTTACTAACAAGTAACAACCCCAACCCCTTGGCCTAATGGTCAAAGACCTAGGACCTTCGGGGTTTACTCTCTCCTTAAGTCTCAAGTTTGAAACATCTCAGATGCTATCCACTCCATTGGGGCCAGCCCATACAAGGTTTTGCTATGGTTTTAATTGGGACCCCTGCAAGTGGGTGGTACCAATCCCCTGGATTAGGTAAGATGCGCACAAGCTGGCGCATACAATTATGAAAAAAAACTAGACTTTTCCTAACCAGAGCTAGCAGTGGGTTATCCTCAATTTAGTATATTCTCTGTATGCACATAACACTTGTTAGACAATCATATTCTTCATATGGGTATGTACAGGACCATCAAAATACAAAGACATACAAAGTAAAATGTGTACATGACTTCACAGGTATTCAATCCCTTTCACAGATTCATCTTTTGCAAGTTCTTTTTACAATTAAGATAAGATCTATCTAATAGTCATAAGTAAGAACAAATCAGATCTACGTTGAATGCAAAGAGGTATGCGAAAATTAAATGAGATTTGGAAATGCATATGCAAAGTGTTTGATATGAGATTTGGAGATCAGAAATACACTTGGTCGGAAATTAAAGTGATTTTCTGCTTCTGGAATTGATATTGCAGATATTGCACAGAGAGAGAGAGAGAGAGAGAGAGAGAGAGAGAGAGAGAGGCCGCTTACACGGTAGAAGTTCGCCATCGACGAAATCTTTTCTCACGGCAATTGCAGATCGAGATCCTCTGTGCGTTTAAATGGAAAGTTTGAGTTGGGTCCTTTTCCACTTTACTGAGAATTGCAAATACGGCAAAGTTTACGTAGACTAAAACAATACCCCAACATTTTATAGTGCCACTAGCATAAATGTTGTGCTAATTAAACTTAGGGGGTGTTTTCGATGCTGAAAAATTATAGATTTTTATTTATGGTTGAGAAGTTAAGTGTTTTCGGTAGTGAATAAGTTGGTTAAAAAATGTCAAATTATTTCCGATAGTGAATAAGTTATTAATGGTTTGTAAGTAGAGTTAGTATAGCAAAAACAATTTTTGTTGACAAATTTTTTGTTAGTAGAAACAAAATGTGAAAATGCTAAAGTTTTTTGCTAGTAGAAACGAAACGAAAAAATGCGTTAAGTTTTTCGTGATTTTTAGCCAATCTAGATGAGTTTCGATCGAGTCGAGCATGAGCCGACCTAGAGCAACTTGAATATTTTGTACATCATAAAATGAGCCGAGTATTAATTTTTTCAAACTTGATTTAAAAACTTAATGAGTGTCGGGTCAGGTTAACTCGAACTTGAAGTCGAGTATTGTGATGCTTGTGTCAGTATATTTAGCACCGCTTTTCTTTTGCTTAAGGGACAAAAAACCCTTTGAAAATCTCCTTAGAATTTATTCAGCATTAATTTCTATTCTCTTATAGTAATTTTCTTTACTTTTCTTTTTTAGCCGAATCAGTCAGTTGTATGAAGTTTTTTTTTTTTTTCAGAAACACCCCCTAAGAAATGCACTACAAGAAACCAAAATAGTGAGGACCAAAACACATTCCAATAACATTTTCTTTTGCTACACATATTCCAGTCCAAAATAAAAAGAAAATAAAAACTCATAGCAACTGTATAATACATTGGATCGATTCGACCATTTTGGGAGAGACGAGAGAGGCTTTGTTCTGTTTGCGGACGTCTCGAGCAAAGGAGTTGACAGCATCAATTCATGGAGTGTAGAAAGAAGGGCCACATTTGCATTTCCAACCCTCTGGCTCATAATTTGTGTACTGGACACCAACAGGGCTAGTAGTGGTGGGTACTTGGATGGCTTTGCAGGGCATGCACCCATAGCACTTGTCCTCACAGCTTGGTGGACTTGACCCTATTTTGTTCAGCCCTTTAAAGAATTTTTCTCCTCCTCCTTCTTCTTGTTCTTTCATTCCTCCGACTCCTCCCTTCGTCAAGCTAACTTGCACAGACTCTGGGCTATGTTCTTTGTCTGATCAAGCAGTTCAAGTTAGTGGCCTGGTGGTGTTCAGTTGTTGTATAAAAGGAGTTCAAATCTTTTGTGCTGAAAATTGTTTGTATCGGTGGTGTTCTGGCGTATTTTCGACTATTGAAATAATGTGAGAATGTTCATGCCCCCGAGATTCTCATTTGTACCAATAGCCGAAAATGCTCCGAACCACCTGTACGTGCGAAATGTGGTTGGAAAATGGACTGTTTTACTGTTAAGTATTGGAAAAGAAAAAGTTGCTAACCTGGTTGAGGAACACCATGACCATCAGTAGGTGCAAGTGGCCTACTTGTAACCCCAGCCCAACTCACTATATGCAAAATCATTAGTAAACAACAGAATCTTACTCTTCCTCTCATATCTCTCAAGCTCAAATGATGTTGATTATGATAGTTATTATGAGAGAGAGAGAGAGAGAGAGAGAGAGAGAGAGAGATTTCTCAGACTTCAGGAAGCCACGAATGATTTCAGGGGTATAAGAAGGGGGAAAAAAAGCCTACAAAAAAACAAAATACTAACTCCCATTTCCCCAGAAAATAGGTGGCTACAATCTCAGAAAATTCTTGGGATCCTCTCTTACCGTCTCTATCCTGCATTGGTAGATTCATCTTGCTTCACAGACAAGTGATTCTACTTTCTTGTAAGTTGGTACAAACAAGTTTTCCCTGCTTTCACATTTTGACAACTCACTTGAAAACCTTATCATTTATCTGCACCCCCCCTGTTCCTCTTCCTGTCCTCATTTACTCTCTCCTCCTCTATCTCTCTCTACACTAGTAGATAGGTGGTCCTTGGACCAAGAATAACTGCCCACTTTTGGGTCAGAATAGCCAGTACAAATCCATATGGATCACTGGAGTACAGAAGGTTTCCTAGCCTGCAGAGTTGCTTTTTATTTTGCTGATGGTTTTATTAACCATTAGAGGAAGAAAAGTAATCCAGATGCAGGAGCCCACTTTCGTCTTCATCAATACAGAGAATCAATGTCTGAAACAATCTCAGTACTGGAACAACATCAATGAGTTAGTTAATCAGATAAAGCAAAGTTCCTTTCAAAAAGAAAAGGGTTGGATTTCTCTGTAATTAGAACTCTCTTTATTGAATGTTCGAATCCTGCCACATCTACAATTTTGCAATATAGATGTGTTTTGAAAGCATACTAAATGAGGACCCGGGGATGATGCCAAGTGGATGCAGAGTGGCCAATCCAGCCGTTCATCTTGGTGCAAACAGCTCAGATCGAATCCAAGTGCATATAAATCTGAACCGCCCATGGCTCGGTTAAAATCCGAGCAATCAATTGCCGAGATGACTGCTCTACAGGGCGGTTCATTGCTTGATTAAGATTCGAGCCGTCGATTGTCGAAATTCAGCCACTATGCACCGCTTTATTAGGAGATGCTTGGCGGCATCTCCCATCTCATTAAATTATATGTTGTGAGATGTGACAAACTATTTAGAAGTTGGTTTAAATAAGAGTGGTGCTATTTGCATCGACCGTTTCTTACCGACGGCCGCACGCGGCCGTCTCCGGCCACCAGACGGCCGATCCGAGCCGTCTAAAAATTTAAAAAAAAAAAAATCATATATACACGAAAAATAGGGTGTTTAGATCAAGCACCCTACACACATCGGATGTCGTTGATTTCCGCGTTGGGCCCCTCGGTTTTTTTTTAAAATTTTTTTGGACCGCTCGAATCGGCCGTCGGTACGATTTCCCTATATTTTTGGTCGGTACGTATAGGATTTCCATTTAAATATAGGACCTCAGGTCCTCCTTGAGCTTTTGCATGGATTGTGTTAAGTGGAAATGGATCAATGGCTGCCTTGTTCGTTTTCCTTTTTGAAAAAAAAAATTTAAGTCAAAAAATACCTATTATCCATACTTCTAATCATTAGTCTCCACACATTACCCATATATCCAATTATTATTCTCATTTCTCTTTCTATCTCTTTCTACTTATTACTCATATTTTCAATCATTACTCTTATAAAAAAAATTCTCAAAAACTCATCTAAACACAGCATAAACCTTTTTAATGGATAGGGGGGAAAAACAGAGGGAAGTGATGAGCTAATTATGAAGTAATATATACATTTATGTTGTCAACCTGGGACTTAGGAAGCCAAACCCAGGAAAGCAAACCTTGGTAAAAGGAAACCTGAACCTGATTGCACTAATCAATGCCTCACTCACTCTCTCTCTCCTTCCTTTAGCTGGTAAATCTAGGCAGCAGGGGATACTGGTACAGTTTAGTAGTCAATTTGGTATGTGTGCTGAATAACTTTATGCTAAAATCAGGAAATTTTCAGGGTTAAGGGATGTTAAAACTAACAAGTAAAACAAGATTAGTCAAAGCAACAATGTCACAATCCAATAAGACAGAGACAAGGGTAAGATTTAGCACCTCATATGTCTTTCAGTGAGCTGGTTTTTAGTACTATTCGGATTACTGATTGATTTGATCATTCACTGTGTACCACAAACTCAGTCTGAACCCATTTTTCAACAGGCTGGGTAGAGGGTCTTGGGAAGGGAGGGGGAAGAGAGGGTGGATTGCTTTCCTTTCTGTGGATACATCTCTTTGACATTTTGGCTATAGACAGGTTTATTTTCTCGGTTTCTTTGGTCAAAACACCACTTTGTCCATGCCTTAAGGGATAGTGGAGTAATGAATATGAGAAATCCATTCTAGTCTCTCTCTTTTTTTGTCACCAGCGAAAGTTAGCAAAAGTTGGTGGGATGTTAGTATAATAGTTAACGGAAGGTTTAGAGGCTATTCGTAGTCTTAAACCCCAAACCTACTTCCCGTGGGACTCGAACTCAAGTCACCACTGGAAAGAGAAATGAGACAACCAACTTTACAAGCTTGATTTCTCGCATCCATTCTAGTCTAGAAAGGTTTGTTTCACAATTGATTACCCCTTAGTCATGGACTTATAGTCATTCAGAATTCTGGTGTAACGATGTTAAAAAAGACTGGAGATTCATTTTCAAGACTGAAAGAGATGAGATACTGCAAAGGAAAAGATTGATTAGGGTGATAATTTTCAGGCAGTCATGAAAAAAAGGACGGGAAAATGCCAACCTCAAGGATAAATATCATGATGCTCAGGGGCAATCTCTCAGCTTTTACACATTCTTCAAGAGAAAAAAAAACGAAGACAGCGGAGATCAACAATATCGGTCGTCCACAAATTGGGCTACTTAGTCAATTTCTTGATCTAAGTTATCAGACTGTTTTCCACTATCTTTTCTAAAATTAATTGATATTAGCAAAGACTTCAATCAATTTTTTTATGACATTCAACATCGCACCTACAAATATGTTTTTAGAGCGGTCGCAGGGAGTGACATTATGTAACTAAATCTATGAAGGCACTCCGGACCCAACAAGTCTGCATAATGGAGGAGTAATGTTTAGATCCCGTTACCATATGTTTATTTTGTATCCTGATTTATACAGTTGAAGCTATAGGTCGTTACCTAGTTTGCAATTTACAACAATAGCAGATACAACAGCAACCCGAGGGGGGGAGATTAGGGCACCACCACATGTTGCTCAGGTGTCTGGGCGGTGAGCACCGCCCCCAGCGCTAGCCTCATGTCCTCAGTTGAATAAGAGAAACAAGAAAAAAAAAAAAAAGGGGCCAAGTAAGACAAAAAGAAGCGTTGATTGCCTCCCTTAACTTACTGCTCTCAAAGTAAGTACTACTCCTTCAATCCGTAAAGAAGGATACACACCGTCACACTGATATTAGCATCTGGCATGGACAATAAAACCGCTGGTTCCACTTCCAACCTTAAAGTTCGATCAAACTGAAGAAACCCACGTTACAATAAAATTGATGAAAATGACTGCCATATCTGAAGCGTAGAATTGATTGATCAAGCATTCCTATATCCAACTCCATTTCCTGCCTCCACTAATTGTATTGCTCATTCAGTCATTTGCACTATATATGCGACTAACAACTGTCAAAGGTACGTATAGTACTATTCCTAACTTGAGTTACCTTGGCTAGATAGCGGTTCTCTGGAATGGAGCAATTACAAAGACAATGACAAGCAGCAGATGCACGAATGGAAATAGCAAGAGTAGGCTCCTCAAGACTACGTTATCATCGTATTGCTGAAAAAAGAGAAGGGAAATAGGTACACAACAACGCACAAGCTCATTTCAAACAATCCCATGTCAAGATACAACCACCTCGTTTCAAACAACTACCCCATTTCAAGACTACATCATTAGCACACTCTTAACTACAACCACATTTCAATGACACGATGCGGCTTACAATTGAATTATTTCTTCGGGAGTATTGCCTGAAACACAGCCTCAACCTCTTCCTTCACTCGTTCAAACACATTTGGACCTTTCACTTTTTCTACCGGAGTGTCCTCATCAATGTCATCACTCCTCCCATGAGTCTCCTTGTGATGCGGAGGTGATTTCTCAGAATGTGTCACTGCTTCAATCTCTTCCTTTGCTCCTTCAAGTAAATTTGGTGCCTTTACATCTTTCTCTTCAAACAAAAGGAAGATAAACACATTAAAATCTTTTTAATCAACAAAACATCTGAAAAGATGGGTAAACATTGAATCTACTTTCTTCCATCATTATTTGCATTAGGTACTCCATTTAGTAGTACAGAGGGTTTTATAGTTTAGTTTAGACTTTAGAGTGTACTAATTTTAAGGTTGATAAATGAACCAAACCCCTCAAGTTTGAACTCGTGTTAGCTCGTTAAAAGGCTCGTTTGAGATCGTTTTGTTACATAACCAAACCAAGTTTGGACATCTTTTTATGCTCGTTAAGCTTTTAAACCAATATCGAACAAACTACTGCTTGGCTGAAGTTTAAAAAATCCAAGCTCCTCGAAATCGCTTCATGACCGGCTCAATTAAAACTCGTTTGGGATCGGTTCGTCTCATAAATAAACCATGCTTGAACAATCAATTGTTCGGTTTGTTTATCAGCCCTAACTAATTGCCATCCGAAGTGGTGCAAAAACCATGAATTGAAAAGAGGGGAGGATAATTAAGACGTGAAACCACAAAACCCACAATTCAGATTATTTTTCAGATACCAGCAAGATAGAATCTTGGACATCAATTTAGAAATTAGAATACAAATACTTGAGGGAGATCGTGCTTAGCAGGAGAAAAAAAAAAACCCTAAAATGCTCGTCAGTTTTGCTCAAAACTAAAGATTCAGTTTCAATCCTCGGAATTAAAACATGCGGCTTCCAACTATGCATACAATTCGACCCCAAAAGCCCATCAAGTCAAGAAAGACCAAAGAATCATTAGCTTTGAACATCTTTCTCATAACAAGAAGAAAGAAGAACCCAATGAATACATATGAGAAGAAATTTAGTACCTGAAGAATGATTCGAGGGCTCAGGATTAGTCTCTGCCATTTTGGAATTTTGGGAGAGATTCAGACGCCTAGAATTTCGGATTCGGTTATCTCGGTGGCTAAACGCTTACCCTGGACGGGTTTTCTAGTTTCTTGATTTTGGTAGGAAAGGTTTTCTACTTTTCTTGTTTTTTCTTCCTTCGGATAGTTGAGAAGAACATTGAGTGGGCTTAGAATGGGAGTAATGGGCCAAGGCCCAACTTTGAATTGGAGTGGTATTTAGCCCATAATGATCTTCGAGTGGTGGAGTGTTGGGTCTCTGGCATTCTTAATTAAAAAAAGAAGTTGATTACAATGACGCTCTAAGAGTGACCTCTAGGTTCGGTTTGGATGACATAAATCTAATGATTAGTGAGAATGTGACTCCTGATGACAAATTCAATTAAAAAACACATTCGTATGGTAACTAAGAATTTAATCCTGCCCTTTAATCTTAGATTACTAGTTCAATCCTCGAAAAAATTATTGACTGCAATAAAGTTCCAAAATATAAATTTTATGCATAGGATTAGAGAACTAATCCAAACAGTGGAATAAAATTATTTCACGTATTGACTTACAAGGAATTGATTCTTAAGAATTGTATTTTTAATCCTCCTCAAGATTCCAACAATTCAAACATAGCCCTGTTGTCCACAATTTTTTTTGAAAAAAAATGGCGCGCAAGTCACAAGTTCGGACAGAATAACATACTTTCTTTGAGAACAGTATGCTCAACCTCGCAAAGTAAATCAAGTTAAAATCAACACTCTCTTAGGTAAAACAAAGCTAAAAACAACTAACAAAATATATGTAGACAAGAAATTACTCCTACAAGCGATTTAATTAGATTTTAGCACCGGTGGTAGATTAGATAACTGGGGCAAATGGCCCAGCGATTGTGTAGTTGTACTTAAGTGCAATGAGGTCAGGCTGTGGAGTTCAATTCCTTATTTTCTTTTTCTTTTTAATTTTGTTGATGGTTTAGGTTGGGGTTAGGCTAATAGCTTTCTTCTATATATGTTGACAAAAAAGGAAAAAGAAAAAAGGATCATGGGTTAGATTTCAATGTTCTACGGTAGGTAGGAAAATAGGTGAAATGGTGAATATAACATGTGCAATCAGTACGACTCAAACTCGTGTTTTCCAACATGAGCTAAAAGAGTTGAAGTCTATTGTTGCCGGAATTCATCAAACCTTATAAAATTATGCATGCTATTAGAGGGAGATGTATTAATATCACATTAAGTTTAAGTGATCATTCATTTCGTATTTAAATAATGTGAGATTATATATTCTTTAACATTTCCTCACATTCAAAATCCATCACTTGAAACTTTTTAATGGGTGTACCTTCGTGCAATCTTTTATTAGTTATATATATATATATATATCGGGGCGGTTTCGGAAACACCCAAAAAAACACCTAAAAAAACACCTCATAGTTCCCAATCAAATTTTGATGATCCGAGCCGCTCAATGTGATCAGAATGTGATTTTATGGGTATTTGTGAGAAATCAACAAAAAAAATGACCGGGAAGGGCTTGATCCGAATAGTTTCGAACAGTTTTTTATTGAACAGTTCAAATAAAAACTGCTCAAATCAAGCCTTTCCCGATCATTTTTTTTGTTAATTTCTCGCGGGCACTCTTAAAATCACATTCTGCACATATTGAACGGTTCGGATCATAAAAATTTGATTGAGAACTATGAGTTTGAGATTTGAGGTGTTCTTTTAGGTGTTTTTTTAGGTGTCTCTTGAACCGTTCCGTATATATATATATATATATATATATATATATATATATATATATATATATATATATATCATAGAGCATGAATAATGCGATTTCTAATATGCAAGATAGCCACTGTGATACTGTGTAGAAACTTTGTATTCACCTCAACAGCATTTTGGACTTAGCTATAAATTTCTAAACAAAACGAATAAACAACTATCTATAAATACTATGGGCAAATGTGGTGGGTCTCAACTCTCAACCCTCTAAACTCTCAATCCTAATTTTTTGGAATTTTGCTCTTTTCCCCCCTTAAATTTTCACAAATTGAGAAAGAGTTGGATATTTACCTGGGGAGGGGACGTGTTGAAAGGGGGAGAGGGAAAGTGACAGGGTGTGAGAATTAAAATATCCTAAAAACAAACAAGAATGAAATACTCCTAAAACAAATACTACTTCCAAGTCATCTTTCAACAGAACGTAAAACAGATGGAAAAAGGAAAACGAGAACAATGGAAGTTGAATTTAGATGGCGTCAGGTATGATGCTACGGTGTCTCCTTCTTTGTCGGGGGAAACGATATTTTCCTATAACATAATCACTCGAAGACATAACAAAGCATAATCCTTTTCAAAATTGCATAACATTTATCATCATCGTTATTATTATTACATTATGCCATAACATTTTTTTAAAAATGGCATAATATAATCACTTGAAAACATAATATTAATTATCCGGAGGCATAACTGAGGGACACCGTAAAAAGGAGAGAGATTTTTTCCCGTCTAGATATGTTCAAAACAAATATGTTCATTGAAACCCCAACATCACACGTACAAATGAGTTTTCTTGCCTCCTTAATTGTCGGCAATGACTGGGGGTGTTACCCCACTTACCCCACCATTGACCCCCAAATTATTACTAAGTATAATCTAATATAGGATTTGTTGGGGAATGAGCAAGATTATCTAACCTCATTAACGTTTTCAATGGGAAAGTCAAGGATGAGTGTCCGCGCCATTTTATGCGCAAAGATTAATACTTTGTACGGTTTGGATTTTTCGGGAGATTTTTTAGAATAATGACTAATGAGTGGTGAGAGATAGATAGAAAACTTTATTGAGATCCATACGCAGAAATTTTGAAGAGTAATTCTACCTCCACACCCAAAACACACGCCCACATACACAAGTGTGTGGGCCCTACACAGACTAGAATGTGCAGTGTGTGTGAAGCCCACATACTTGTGTGTGTGGATGTGTATTTGAATATGTGTTTGGGTGTGGTCCTAAAATAATTGAATTTTGAAACCCAAAATGAATAACCTAGCTCCTCTGTACACGGTGTTAATAATACTAGTATACTTTTTCCAAACTGCCCCTCATCATTCTAACATTCATCGACCATTTTTTTAAATGTATATTTTGCGATGATGATACAACTCTCACATTGTCAATAATCACAAATCTCTGATAAATTAAATGAGATCTAACATATTTTAAGCTTAGGTTGAGTTCCGCTAAGGATTTTTTTGGGCTTTTTTTCGTTTTTCTCTTATTCAATTTTTTTTTGCGTTTGTTGTTCGTTTAGGAGATGAATCGAAAAAGTAAAAAAAAAAAAACTTTTATCCTAACATTTTTTGTAATACCCAAGATAAAGCCCCTAAACCTTGACTTTTTAGAGCTTAAAGATAAAAGACAATTTTGGAAGGGCGAAGGGTGAGTATGGCAAGCGCCAAGCGGGGTCAAGCAACGCTACTCACTCGAATTAAAACTCCAACATTATGTGGAGGGTTTTTTTTTTTCATGGATTATTATGTGGAGTTTGACCCCTAAACAATTAGAAAATTCTCATAAGACCTTACTAAAAATAGAAATCTCAGTCTACTATTGTGGATTGCCTATTAGTTTAGGAAAAAATTGTGTCATCCGACGAATTAGAAAGTGTCTCGTCTCAGAAAGTGTCACATCATTCGACCAATAGAATTAGTTTAATCAGTTGTATCATCCGACCAATAGAATTAATTTAATCAGCTGTATCATCCGACCAATAGAATTAATTTAATTGCGTTATCCAACGAATATAAACTTTTCTTACTCATATAAAGTTATCAAAAAGGGCAATGGTGACAGTCTCCCACAACGTGTGGAATGACCATCTTCTAAACAACTTGTTTGAAATCGGATACGTTAAGGCACCACGTAAAAAGAAACTATTTCATTATTCGATATAAAGAGGAACTATTTCATTATTCGATGTAACACTGTCTTGTTAAGTATTGTGTTAAAAAAATACATATTAATAAATTAAAGACTACACATTGACATCGTCAATTTTTTTTTTTTTGTTATGCAATGAAATACAATGGTACTTATCGATTGTAGTGCATAGTGATGGAAATCAAGGTTCCCCCACCCCCACACCAATAATAACAAGTAATATTATAAATCAAGAGAACAAAACATCTCGAGAAAACTCAATCCCTATACAAGGATCAAGAAATCAAAAGGAAGGGACTCCTTCTAAAGACTATACCCAACTCTAACTAAACTCTCAACTCTAAACTGGCGGAGCACAGCATAAACTAAAAGAACCACCCACGCAGGGATGAGAGAAGTCCCACAAACGGAGAGAAATCTGAGGACACCAAAGAAAAGATCCAAAAGACCAAAAAGAAGAACCAACCCAAACCTAACCCTAACAGAAAACAAGACACCACTCCACAGAAACGCCGAGCAACATCGATGCTGTCAGCAGACGCTCTGCCCCAAACGTCGAAACATGAGAAACGCCAGAGGAGCCGAACCGACTCTGGATCAACGTGCTTTGCACCCTGTTAACGCCAGATTGAGCTCCAAACGGAACCAGAGAACCCAAAAACGTCTGCCTCTACCCCGACCAAAGACCGCCGTAGCCTCACCACCATAGCCGCTATCGAACCCATCCACCACCACACGCATAGCAGGAACTTCAGATCTAGGAAAAAAGTGGAAAAAACGAGCTTTGAATAACCAGAACAGAAGAAGTAGGAAGAATCTGTGCATAAAAACACCAAAAAAAGCTCCAAATTAAAAGAATAGGAGAAAAAAACACCACGGGGAAGAAATCCCTCCCCTCCTGCCGCCAAAAATTAGTGTAAAACCCATTGAGGAGGAGGGGAAGGGGAAGGGGCTGCCGTGGCTTTTGGGATAACCTAGCAGAGAGAAAAGTTTAGAGGAGGGGAAAATTTCTATGGAAATCAAGGTTACTTCATGCCAATTTGATATGGTCAACTCTGACTAGGGGCGTGCAAAAAAATTGAGCCCCGACCCGAAGGGTTTTGGGCGGGGCCGAACATGTGGTTCGGTCGGGTACGGGTACATTTTTCCAAAAAAATCAATTTTCGGTTCGGGGTTCGGGGCGCTGTTTTTTCATATCCTACCCAACCCGACCAAAAAGGCAACAAATTCGTATAGTTTACTTCGGTTTTGGTCGGATCTGACCCGACCAAAAAAATCGGGCACACGGACGGTTACCCCCACTCTTTCGGTTCGGGATCAGGGCCCCAAAATTCAATACCCGACCAGTAGGGTCGGGTTCGGGGCCGACCCCGACCCCGTCCGACCCGTGCACACCCCTGTTACTGTCTCTGACTGTTCTCAACTCACTTTCTTCCTCCATCAGGAATTTTGATTGGGGAAAATTTAGTATGAATAGTTGACTCCTAAGATTGACTCCTAAGATTACCCAAATAGTACGAATATATATGTAATACGTGTAATTATAGTAATTTTTCCTCCTATTCACTTAAAATTTTTATTGAGAGCGGAATTTAATTTCATTGCAAAGTTGAAATCTAGCTGAAAGTGTATGCAGAGTACAAGATAAACGCCCTAAAACAAGGAGAGAGAAGGGATCACTATAATTTGAAAATCCAACGATTAAGCACCGAACCCCCAAATTTGTAGAGCTAAAACCGCAATGAACTACAGTAAATCTCAAGCTAGGAAGCAATGGTGGTATGCCTACTGGATGAAAATAGTTTTTTTTTTTTTTGATCATTCTCGATGAAAATAGTTGAATCTCAAATTATTGTTCACTTAACACTGTAGTTTTTTTTTTTTTGACTCTTTTTTTTTTTTTTTTCATGCAGGAGCAGGGGTATGTCCCCAAATGTGGACATGGGTTGCCCACAAACCCCCAAGCTTGTCCCCCGAGTAGAGATTTTGATCCGAAAAATCAAGGATTTGTTGGGGATAAGCAAGATCATCCATCCTCATCAATGTATTATTTTTAATCTTTATCGGTATGAAAAATATGCGTGATACTACTACCAATAACCACTTGTTTGAAAGAGATTTATTAAGTTTTTTTGTTATGGTCCCCACTAGAATTAAGTAAAATTTAAAAATTTTCTCTCATCCAGGGCTCGATTGAGCAGATTATTGATCAAATCGATACTTAACTGAATATATACGATGAAATACACGAATAATATGTTTATTTTACTTTTTAAAGACGATTTTAAGACAATTACTTGATTAGGAAATTGAATATATACGAAGAATCAAGATGATCGTTCAATACGCCTCCAATGAACAAACTTGACTGCCTAGTTCCATATTCATGAAAAAGAGAGAATTTCTTTGATTTTGTACCCTTGAAAAGAGATAGATCCAATGTGTAATTATTCAACGGCATCCAGGCACCGTCACATGGTAGGCCAACCCTTTCTCCGCCACAAATTCATACGGAGAGTCCGTACATAAGTCATGGACCCAGCATAATTGTGCAGTGAAAAAGGGCGTCAGGGCGTCACGTGACCGTGCCTGAAGACCATCCAATAATGTTTGCCACTGGAGAATGGTGGCTATCTGGTAAAACGAGATCCTTGTAAAACGTGTTTCGAAGGTCCATAGTCGATGTGAAGAAAAATAAAAGGTCAGATTGTCTAAACAACTTGTTTGAAACTCCAGTGGGCTCATTGTCCTTCCCTGCCCCGGAGGACAATCTAATTACGTAACTGTTCAATTACTTGTTTTAGAATTCCAGTCTCTGAGTTTACTTTTACTTCATTAAATTGGGAAGACATTGGTAGTACGACCGAGTGGAGTGCCCTTGCAATGCGTTATGACATTGGTAGTACGACCGAGTGGTTTGTTTGGTTTGGGTACGCAGCCGGACGTCTCGGCCAGCATGCATTCATCCTAACTAATCTTGAGATTCTGATGTGAAGTACCACAAAAACCTCCATTAACCTTAAAATTTAGAATGTTTAGCCTTATACAAGTTTGAACTTTTGAGTACAAGCCTTTATTTGCTGTCTCTGTATCTCGTGCCCGATTGACCAAATTCCTCTTCTTTATATACAAGACAACATACTGGCCCCTAGGCATGCACCATATGGAAGTGCCCTGGACTCCTTATCGTGTGGTAGAAAAGGAGTTTTGGACACCACATGACACTTTTACAATTTTTCTAACACGACAGTTGGAGAAATGGTCTAACCAAATAAACGTCCCCATCCAAAATCTGGGGAAATTTTTTGTAACCTTTATGAAGACTGACTTAATGTCACAAGAGTGTTAATTGAACGAGGTAAAACTGATTCTGTCCCTCTTGTCAGTACACAAAATCCAGGCTATATTGATAGTGAAATGGCACCGCTAGATCGTGTAGCAAGCAAGATAGCCGTAGCAGGTCAGAGGTAGTAAAGGCGGGTGCCTTGTACTCTGCTTCGGCACTAGACCTAGAGTCGTTTGCCTCGTTTCTGGTCATGAAGTATCTCACACTCCATTAAATTATTCAAGTTACCTACCTCTCTCTCTTCCTCGTTTTCTCTTACGAAATTTCAAGGAAACTAGTCAGAATCAATCTCTCTCTCTCTCTCTCTCTCTCTAAACAAGCATGGCACTATTGGCCTCAAGGCATCAACATGTTTCGAAAGTAGCACTATCGAAACGCTTTGAACCCGTCAAGTTCAAACCACTCGTGTATTCATCCATGCAAGAAAAAAAGAAAGGAAAAACCAATGCTTTCCCACCAATACTTCTTTCTTTTTCAATTCAAACAAACAAGATACTGACTTTAAGAACTTTCTTTGTCCCCCCCGCCCCTCCTTCCTGCGTACTTGAAGGAGCCAACTTCAGTTTGGACTTACGTACATTCTGTACCTGACCTCTCTATATATAGCTTTCGATCATAGTCGTTGCATATCAGGATAGAATATCACAAGTTTGATTACTTGTACATCAGATAAGGTAAAAAGGGGGATCATGGATGTTTCTGGTGTTCGTTTTTTACGTAACAAATCTTTCAACCTGTCATTTCATTTCTCAATCTTTCTTTGTTTCCAACATGCCTTCAAAGTTTGCGAACGGACTTAATTGTTTGCATCGCAATTTTGAAGCATTTTGTTGCTTTATTTTGTCAAATGAAAAGCTGATCATGTTTTGTGGTTAGTCCTGCATAATGGCTAATTACTATATTGCTATATGATCAATTTCCATTTCTTGCTGAACAGGTTATATACATTTGAGATTGTGATTTCAATTAACAGAAGAGATACTTGAGAATGGTTATAAGATCACTTAGCTTCGACTCTAAGCAAAAGGAGACATTGAGAATGGTTAGCTTCAAGAAGAGAGATTCAGAGAACGATAACGCACCAGATTTTTCCGATAGCTGTGAACAACCTGATATATGCTTTGAGAAATGGAAGCCCAAAAGGCTAAAACTCGATGCAACTGTTTCCTACACGCACCAGGCAAATACTCCTTCAAAATCATCGGCTGAATTTGGAATTCTGTTCTCTCCAAGGCCAGTTGGCGAGCTTGATGAGGCTGCGCTTAAGGTGCAGAAAGTTTACAAGAGTTACCGGACTAGAAGAAACCTTGCAGACTGTGCCGTTGTTGTTGAGGAGCTCTGGTACCCATTTTCGGTTCCCTCTTTTTAGTCTTTTAGAATCGTGTTTTAATTATTCATCGAGTTCATACTCATGTGTTGAATAATGCAGGTGGAAGGCATTAGATTTTGCAGCCCTTAGGAGGAGCTCTGTGTCATTCTTTAGCATTGAGAAACCAGAAAGTGCTGTTTCGCGATGGGCTCGGGCTAAGACTAGAGCAGCTAAGGTATTTCCCATGGCATTCTACATTTCTACTAACCTAGTCTCCTTTATGGTATGCCCATAAGGCTTGGAAAAATTATTTGAAACCACTCACTTTAAAACCAAGTCTATCTTACTTTTCTGTTCAAAATAAAAGTCTTTGACATAGGTTTCTTCTTTCAAACTTCAGAAATTCAGTGCCATGTTTTGAAGTTTGACCAACACAAAACATAAAATGTTAATAAGTTAAATATAAGCTTTTTCCTCTCACACCTTGTATTATTTTAGGTTGGAAAGGGGTTGTCGAAGGACGAGAAAGCTCAAAAACTAGCTCTCAGTCACTGGCTTGAAGCTGTAAGTGCAACTTCCATTCCATGTTTACTCAGTTTAGATCAAGTTCATCGTTTAGACCATTTAATTAGCCTCGGTTACCTAACAGTTTTTCTTTCTCATATCTGATAGATTGATCCACGCCATCGCTATGGACACAACCTACATTTGTATTATGACATCTGGTTTAACAGTCAGAGCTCACAACCTTTCTTTTACTGGTAAAGCACAAAAAAGCCTGCCTATTTCCATTTAACTGAATCTCTGCCTTCTATTTTCGTATCTACTTATTACTTGTGAAAATTCAGGCTTGATGTTGGAGATGGTAAAGAAGCAAATCTTGATAAGTGCCAAAGGACCATTTTGCAGCATCAATGCATCAAATATCTGGGACCGGTAAGTATCTGAGATTTTCTTGTTGCGCACACATACGTATATACATATATATGTCAATGAATCAATCTAGTGATACATATCCTATTGCAGATAGAGAGGGAAGCATATGAAGTGATCGTAGAGAGTGGGAAGCTTGTTTACAAACAAAATGGGGTACCTTTGAACACCACTGAGTGCTCAAAGTGGATATTTGTGCTCAGCACATCGAGAAACTTTTATGTTGGGCAGAAGAAGAAAGGCCTTTTCCAGCACTCTAGTTTTTTAGCCGGAGGAGCCACAACTGCAGCCGGGAGATTGGTTGCACATAATGGTGTTCTTGAGGTATGTCACAAACATGATTCACTTGTATAGTGTTGTGATCTGTTCATCTGAACTTCTTTGCATTTTGATTTGGTAAGCCATTGATTCAAGCACCTTATCTTTTGATAGCAAATTAGCCATCCCATTAGAGGGATTGGAACTCCAAAATCGTTCTTAGTAGGATAGAAAAGGAAATGAAGTAAATGGCAAAAGCCTAATGTCATTCAGGGAGAAAGATCAAGCTGCTGGGATCGATTTCGCGTTACTGATATATACTTGCAAGAAATCCTTTTTTGTTGAGTATTTCTAAAGAAAATCTCTCATTTGTTCAGGCTATATGGCCATACAGTGGTCATTACTGCCCAACAGAAGAGAATTTCATGGAGTTCATTAGTTTCCTCGAGGAGCACAATGTAGACTTGAGCAATGTCAAGGTATTTCGCTGCATCTCCAAAATAGCTTAATGAGAATCTAGTTGCATCTATCTGAATGGTTGTTTCTGCAGAGGTGTGCAATAGATGATGATGTTCCACCATCGAAATTTACCAAAGAAGACGAGTCAAAGTCAAGCTCCATCAATCATCATGGACACCTCCTTGACAATGTCAAGGTGCCGGTACTTCAACTAGGCCAGCACCAGTCATCCAAATGGACTACTGGAGCTGGCCCACGTATCGGTTGTGTAAGGGAATACCCTCCAATGCTGCAATATCAAGCGATGGAACAAGTAAATTTATCCCCTCGGCTCAAGATGGGACACTTTTTATCTAGCACCCGCGCGATTCCTTCGCCAAGGCCTACTTCGAGCATTCATTTATCGCCTCGGCTGGCTATGATGGGACTCCCTAGCCCAAGGGTAAAGCATAATTCTGTAGCAAACTAAGTTTTGACCAATTTCACTGCAATGGTGAATTCTTGCTTTTGGAGCAGGTAGGTATACTTTCTGGTGCAAGATGTGATCTTACAAGGGGATGAAGAGGACTGACTCAGAGATTAAGGTTTTTTCATGGCCTTGAATTTGGGGTCATCTAACTTGAGCTGATCCAAAATTTACTTCTTAATGGTGATCTGGCCCTTTTGGGGCTTGGATTTCCTTGTAAAGTCTTATCGTGGTGCGTTTCAGCAGTTAGAGTTATACTTATGTTTTTTTTTTAATCAATTCTTTGAAATTGAATTGTATTCAAATACAAGTGAAGTAATAAAATTAGTTCAAGAATTTATTGTATAGATTAGTGCCAAGAATGATTGAGCACAATGTGTCCAAAATGTCAACTTTGTCATGTTTTTACTGAAATTTATGCTTCAATCTAAGTTCACCTGCTCGAGTGTTTCTTGTGAAATTAAGTTTTTATTCTCACATCTCCAACCTTAGCTTCAAATTTTGAGCTGCCATTTGTTATTTTGAAGACTAATGTAGCAAATTGACCTCTCCTAGATTGACCTATACATATTCTCCCTGTCCAACTATAGCTTCAAGTTTGAAGTTGCCATTCTTTTTCCTTTTTCTGAATTTTTTTGGTTTCAAATGGTATTTTTTTTTTCCAACAAAAAAAGATTAAACATTGCCTTCAAAAATAACATGAGGGAAGGTCATGCCAAACCACATAATATTTGGCCTTTGAAATGGCAGCTAGATTGGAGCTTGTGCTAACTTTAAAAGTGACCGTTACTTCACCACATAAGATCTGAAGGCTCCCATTGAGCCTTTCAATTGGCAACTCGATTGGATCTGACATTTTTTTATTTCAAAGAATCAAATTTGGCATCAAACCCTCCCTTTCTTACTATAGGGCCAAAATTTTATTACTAGGAGTATCTTTCATTTCTTCAAAAAAAAAAAAAAAAATTGAACTCAAACAGCGACTTTATTTTCACATGGCGGTCAAAATTCGAAACAAAAGCATTTTTTTTTTTTTTTGGGTACGTCGGAATTTCAAAACAAAAGCATATTTTGCTTGGAAGTCTCTTGGCTGGGTTGAAAGTTTTGCTGAGCTTATTATGTGGTTTGGCATGACCTTCCCTCATGTCATTTTTGAAGGCAATGTTTAATCTTTTTTTGTTGGAAAAAAAAAATACCATTTGAAACCAAAAAAATTCAGAAAAAGGAAAAAGAATGGCAACTTCAAACTTGAAGCTATAGTTGGACAGGGAGAATATGTATAGGTCAATCTAGGAGAGGTCAATTTGCTACATTAGTCTTCAAAATAACAAATGGCAGCTCAAAATTTGAAGCTAAGGTTGGAGATGTGAGAATAAAAACTTAATTTCACAAGAAACACTCGAGCAGGTGAACTTAGATTGAAGCATAAATTTCAGTAAAAACATGACAAAGTTGACATTTTGGACACATTGTGCTCAATCATTCTTGGCACTAATCTATACAATAAATTCTTGAACTAATTTTATTACTTCACTTGTATTTGAATACAATTCAATTTCAAAGAATTGATTAAAAAAAAAACATAAGTATAACTCTAACTGCTGAAACGCACCACGATAAGACTTTACAAGGAAATCCAAGCCCCAAAAGGGCCAGATCACCATTAAGAAGTAAATTTTGGATCAGCTCAAGTTAGATGACCCCAAATTCAAGGCCATGAAAAAACCTTAATCTCTGAGTCAGTCCTCTTCATCCCCTTGTAAGATCACATCTTGCACCAGAAAGTATACCTACCTGCTCCAAAAGCAAGAATTCACCATTGCAGTGAAATTGGTCAAAACTTAGTTTGCTACAGAATTATGCTTTACCCTTGGGCTAGGGAGTCCCATCATAGCCAGCCGAGGCGATAAATGAATGCTCGAAGTAGGCCTTGGCGAAGGAATCGCGCGGGTGCTAGATAAAAAGTGTCCCATCTTGAGCCGAGGGGATAAATTTACTTGTTCCATCGCTTGATATTGCAGCATTGGAGGGTATTCCCTTACACAACCGATACGTGGGCCAGCTCCAGTAGTCCATTTGGATGACTGGTGCTGGCCTAGTTGAAGTACCGGCACCTTGACATTGTCAAGGAGGTGTCCATGATGATTGATGGAGCTTGACTTTGACTCGTCTTCTTTGGTAAATTTCGATGGTGGAACATCATCATCTATTGCACACCTCTGCAGAAACAACCATTCAGATAGATGCAACTAGATTCTCATTAAGCTATTTTGGAGATGCAGCGAAATACCTTGACATTGCTCAAGTCTACATTGTGCTCCTCGAGGAAACTAATGAACTCCATGAAATTCTCTTCTGTTGGGCAGTAATGACCACTGTATGGCCATATAGCCTGAACAAATGAGAGATTTTCTTTAGAAATACTCAACAAAAAAGGATTTCTTGCAAGTATATATCAGTAACGCGAAATCGATCCCAGCAGCTTGATCTTTCTCCCTGAATGACATTAGGCTTTTGCCATTTACTTCATTTCCTTTTCTATCCTACTAAGAACGATTTTGGAGTTCCAATCCCTCTAATGGGATGGCTAATTTGCTATCAAAAGATAAGGTGCTTGAATCAATGGCTTACCAAATCAAAATGCAAAGAAGTTCAGATGAACAGATCACAACACTATACAAGTGAATCATGTTTGTGACATACCTCAAGAACACCATTATGTGCAACCAATCTCCCGGCTGCAGTTGTGGCTCCTCCGGCTAAAAAACTAGAGTGCTGGAAAAGGCCTTTCTTCTTCTGCCCAACATAAAAGTTTCTCGATGTGCTGAGCACAAATATCCACTTTGAGCACTCAGTGGTGTTCAAAGGTACCCCATTTTGTTTGTAAACAAGCTTCCCACTCTCTACGATCACTTCATATGCTTCCCTCTCTATCTGCAATAGGATATGTATCACTAGATTGATTCATTGACATATATATGTATATACGTATGTGTGCGCAACAAGAAAATCTCAGATACTTACCGGTCCCAGATATTTGATGCATTGATGCTGCAAAATGGTCCTTTGGCACTTATCAAGATTTGCTTCTTTACCATCTCCAACATCAAGCCTGAATTTTCACAAGTAATAAGTAGATACGAAAATAGAAGGCAGAGATTCAGTTGAATGGAAATAGGCAGGCTTTTTTGTGCTTTACCAGTAAAAGAAAGGTTGTGAGCTCTGACAGTTAAACCAGACGTCATAATACAAATGTAGGTTGTGTCCATAGCGATGGCGTGGATCAATCTATCAGATATGAGAAGGAAAAACTGTTAGGTAACCGAGGCTAATTAAATGGTCTAAACGATGAACTTGATCTAAACTGAGTAAACATGGAATGGAAGTTGCACTTACAGCTTCAAGCCAGTGTCTGAGAGCTAGTTTTTGAGCTTTCTCGTCCTTCGACAACCCCTTTCCAACCTAAAATAATACAAGGTGTGAGAGGAAAAAGCTTATATTTAACTTATTTACATTTTTTTGTTTTGTGTTGGTCAAACTTCAAAACATGGCACTAAATTTCTGAAGTTTGAAAGAAGAAACCTATGTCAAAGTAAGACTTTTATTTTGAGCAGAAAAGTAAGATAGACTTGGTTTTAAAGTGAGTGGTTTCAAATAATTTTTCCAAGCCTTATTGGCATACCATAAAGGAGACTAGGTTAGTAGAAATGTAGAATGCCATGGGAAATACCTTAGCTGCTCTCGTCTTAGCCCGAGCCCATCGCGAAACAGCACTTTCTGGTTTCTCAATGCTAAAGAATGACACAGAGCTCCTCCTAAGGGCTGCAAAATCTAATGCCTTCCACCTGCATTATTCAACACATGAGTATGAACTCGATGAATAATTAAAACACGATTCTAAAAGACTAAAAAGAGGGAACCGAAAACGGGTACCAGAGCTCCTCAACAACAACGGCACAGTCTGCAAGGTTTCTTCTAGTCCGGTAACTCTTGTAAACTTTCTGCACCTTAAGCGCAGCCTCATCAAGCTCGCCAACTGGCCTTGGAGAGAAGAGAATTCCAAATTCAGCCGATGATTTTGAAGGAGTATTTGCCTGGTGCGTGTAGGAAACAGTTGCATCGAGTTTTAGCCTTTTGGGCTTCCATTTCTCAAAGCATATATCAGGTTGTTCACAGCTATCAGAAAAATCTGGCGCCTTATCGTTCTCTGAATCTCTTTTCTTGAAGCTAACCATTCTCAATGTCTCCTTTTGCTTAGAGTCGAAGCTAAGTGATCTTATAACCATTCTCAAGTTTCTCTTCTGTTAATTGAAATCACAATCTCAAATGTATATAACCTGTTCAGCAAGAAATGGAAATTGATCATATAGCAATATAGTAATTAGCCATTATGCAGGACTAACCACAAAACATGATCAGCTTTTCATTTGACAAAATAAAGCAACAAAATGCTTCAAAATTGCGATACAAACAATTAAGTCCGTTCGCAAACTTTGAAGGCATGTTGGAAACAAAGAAAGATTGAGAAATGAAATGACAGGTTGAAAGATTTGTTACGTAAAAAACGAACACCAGAAACATCCATGATCCCCCTTTTTACCTTATCTGATGTACAAGTAATCAAACTTGTGATATTCTATCCTGATATGCAACAACTATGATCGAAAGCTATATATAGAGAGGTCAGGAACAGAATGTACGTAAGTCCAAACTGAAGTTGGCTCCTTCAAGTACGCAGGGGGGAGGGGTGGGGGGTACAAAGAAAGTTCAAAAAGAAAGTTCTTAAAGTCAGTATCTTGTTTGTTTGAATTGAAAAAGAAAGAAGTACTGGTGGGAAAGCATTGGTTTTTTTGGTCTGGTCGGGTCCGGTCCGGTCCGACCAAAACTGAAGTAAACTATATGAATTTGTTGCCTTTTTGGTCGGGTTGGTCGGGTCGGGTAGGGTAAGAAAAAATAGCACCCCGAACCGAAAACTGATTTTTTTGGAAAAATGGACCCGTACCCGACCGAACCACATGTTCAGCCCCGCCCGAAACCCTTCGGGTCGGGTCCGGGCTCGGTTTTTTTGCACGCCCCTAGTCAGAGTTGACCATATCAAATTGGCATGAAGTAACCTTGATTTTCATAGAAATTTCCCCTTCTCTAAACTTTTCTCTCTGCTAGGTTATCCCAAAAGCCACGTTATCCCAAAAGCCACGGCAGCCCCCTCCCCTTCCCCTCCTCCCCAATGGGTTTTACACTCATTTTTGGCGGCAGGAGGGGAGGGATTTCTTCCCCGTGGGGTTTTTCTCTCCCATTCTTTTAATTTGGAGCTTTTTTGGGTGTTTTTATGCACAGATTCTTCCTACTTCTTCTGTTCTGGTTATTCAAAGCTCGTTCTTTCCAATTTTTTCCTAGATCCGAAGTTCCTGCTATGCGTGTGGTGATGGATGGGTTCGATAGCGGCTATGGTGGTGAGGCTACAGCGGTCTTTGGTCGGGGTAGAGGCAGACGTTTTTGGGTTCTCTGGTTCCGTTTGGAGCTCAATCTGGCGTTAACAGGGTGCAAGGCACGTTGATCCAGAGTCGGTTCAGCTCCTCTGGCGTTTCTCATGTTCCGACGCTTGGGGCAGAGCGTCTGCTGACAGCATCGATGTTGCTCGGCGTTTCTGTGGAGTGGTGTCTTGTTTTCTGTTAGGGTTGGGTTTGGGTTGGTTCTTTTTTTTGGTCTTTTGGTTCTTTTCTTTGGTGTCCCCAGATTTCTCTCTGTTTGTGAGGCTTCTCTCACCCCTGCGTGGGTGGTTCTTTTAGTTTATGATGTGCTCCTCCAGTTTAGAGTTGAGAGTTTAGTTAGAGTTGGGTATAGTCTTTAGAAGGAGTCCCCTCCTTTTGATTTCTTGATCCTTGTATAGGGATTGAGTTTTCTCTCGATGTTTTGTTCTCTTGATTTATAATATTACTTGTTATCATTTGGGGAAAAAAAAAAAAAAAACCTTGATTTCCATCACTATGTACTACAATCGATAAGTACCATAGTATTTCATTGCATAACAAAAAACAAAAAATAATGACAATGTCAATGTGTAGTCTTTAATTTATTAATATGTATTTTTTTAACACAATACTTAACAAGACAGTGTTACATCGAATAATGAAATAGTTCCTCTTTACATCGAATAATGAAATAGTTTCTCTTTACGTGGTGCCTTAACGTATCTGATACTGGCATTTCAAACAAGTTGTTTTAGAAGATGGTGATTCCACACGTTGTGGGAGACTGTCACCATTGCCCTTTTGATAACTCTATATGAGTAAGAAAAGTTTATATTCATTGGATAACGCAATTAAATTAATTCTATTGGTCAGATGAAACAACTGATTAAATTAATTCTATTGGTCGAATGACGCGTGATTCGTCGGATGACACAATTTTTTCCTAAACTAATAGGCAATCCACAATAGTAGACTGAAATTTCTATTTTTAGTAAGGTCTTATGAGAATTTTCTAATTGTTTAGGGGTCAAACTCCACATAATAATCCATGAAAAAAAAAAAAACCCTCCACATAATGTTGGAGTTTTAATTCGCGTGAGTAGCGTTGCTTGACCCCGCTTGGCGCTTGCCATACTCACCCTTCGCCCTTCCAAAATTGTCTTTTATCTTTAAGCTCTAAAAAGTCGAGGTTTAGGGGCTTTATCTTGGGTATTACAAAAAATGTTGGGGCAAAAGTTTTTTTTTTTTACTTTTTCGATTCATCTCCTAAACGAACAACAAATGCGAAAAAAAATTGAATAAGAGAAAAACGAAAAAAAGCCCAAAAAAATTCTTAGCGGAACTCAACCTAAGCTTAAAATATGTTAGATCTCATTTAATTTATCAAAGATTTGTGATTATTGACAATGTGAGAGTTGTATCATCATCGCAAAATATACATTTAAAAAATGGTCGATGAATGTTAGAATGATGAGGGGCAGTTTGGAAAAAGTATACTAGTATTATTTACACCGTGTACAGAGGAGCTAGTTTATTCATTTTCGGTTTCAAAATTCAATTATTTTAGGATCACACCCAAACACATATCCAAATACACACCCACACACACAAGTATGTGGGCCTCACACACACACTGCACACTCTAGTCTGTGTGGGGCCCACACACTTGTGTATGTGGATGTGTATATGGGTGTGTATTTTGGGTGTGGAGGTAGAATTACTCTTCAAAATTTCTGCGTACGGATCTCAGTAAAGTTTTCTATCTATCTCTCACCACTCATTAGTCAAAATCCAAACCGAATAGAGTATTAATCTTTGCGCATAAAATGACGCGGACACTCATCCTTGACTTTCCCATTGAAAACGTTAATGAGGTTAGATAATCCCCAACAAATCCTATATTAGATTATACTTAGTAATAATTTGGGGGTCAATGGTGGGGTAAGTGGGGTAACACCCCCAGTCCTTGCCGACAATTAAGGAGGCAAGAAAACTCATTTGTACGTGTGATGTTGGCTTTCAATGAACATATTTGTTTTGAACATATCCAGACGGAAAAAAATCTCTCTTCCTTTTAAGGTGTCCTTCAGTTATGCCCCCGGATAATTAATATTACGTTTTCGAGTGATTATATTATGTCATTTTTAAAAAAATGTTATGGCATAATGTAATAATAATAACGATGATGATAAATGTTATGCAATTTTGAAAAGGATTATGCTTTCGACTGATTAATGTTATGTCTTCGAGTGATTATGTTATAGGAAAATATCGTTTCCCCCGACAAAGAAGGAGACACCGTAGCGTCATACCTGACGCCATCTAAATTCAACTTCCATTGTTCTTGTTTTCCTTTTTCCATCTGTTTTACGTTCTGTTGAAAGATGACTTGGAAGTAGTATTTGTTTTAGGAGTATTTCATTCTTGTTTGTTTTTAGGATATTTTAATTCTCACACCCTGTCACTTTCCCTCTCCCTCTTTCAACACGTCCCCTCCCCAGGTAAATATCCAACTCTTTCTCAATTTGTGAAAATTTAAGGGGGGAAAAGAGCAAAATTCCAAAAAATTAGGATTGAGAGTTTAGAGGGTTGAGAGTTGAGACCCACCACATTTGCCCATAGTATTTATAGATAGTTGTTTATTCGTTTTGTTTAGAAATTTATAGCTAAGTCCAAAATGTTGTTGAGGTGGATACAAAATTTCTACACAGTATCACAGTGGCCATCCTGCATATTAGAAATCGTATTATTCACGCTCTATGATGATATATATATATATATATATGTTTATTCGTTTTGTTTAGAAATTTATAGCTAAGTCCAAAATGTTGTTGAGGTGGATACAAAATTTCTACACAGTATCACAGTGGCCATCCTGCATATTAGAAATCGTATTATTCACGCTCTATGATGATATATATATATATATATATATATATATATATATATGTTTATTCGTTTTGTTTAGAAATTTATAGCTAAGTCCAAAATGTTGTTGAGGTGGATACAAAATTTCTACACAGTATCACAGTGGCCATCCTGCATATTAGAAATCGTATTATTCACGCTCTATGATGATATATATATATATATATATATAAATAATAAAAGATTGCACGATGGTACACCCATTAAAAAGTTTCAAGTGATGGATTTTGAATGTGAGGAAATGTTAAAGAATATATAATCTCACATTATTTAAATACGAAATGAATGATCACTTAAACTTAATGTGATATTAATACATCTCCCTCTAATAGCATGCATAATTTTATAAGGTTTGATGAATTCCGGCAACAATAGACTTCAACTCTTTTAGCTCATGTTGGAAAACACGAGTTTGAGTCGTACTGATTGCATATGTTATATCAGAAAAGCTAGAGACAAAGAAAATTTACCCCGAAAGTACCCCGAAAATAGCAATCAATGGTTGAGATTCACTTTGATATATGTGACCCAATCATCAAAGTGATTCTCAACCATTGATTACTGTTTTCGGGATACTTTCGGGGTAAGTTTTTTTTGTACGTAGCATTCCCCATGTTATATTCACCCTTTCACCTATTTTCCTACCTACCGTAGAACATTGAAATCTAACCCATGATCCTTTTTTCTTTTTCTTTTTTTGTCATCATATATAGAAGAAGCTATTAGCCTAACCCCAACCTAACCCATCAACAAAATTAAAAAAAAAAAAATTAAGGAATTGAACTCCACAGCCTGCCCTCATTGCACTTGAGTACAACTATACAATCGCTGGGCCATTTGCCCCAGTTATCTAATCTACCACCAGTGCTAAAATCTAATTGAATCGCTTATAGGAGTAATTTCTTGTCTACATATACTGTGTTAGTTGTTTTTAGCTTGGTTTTACCTAAGAGAGTGTTGATTTTAACTTGATTTACTTTGCGAGGTTGAGCATACTGTTCTCAAAGAAAGTATATTATTCTGTCCGAGCTTGTGACTTGCGCGCCATTTTTTTTCAAAAAAAATTGTGGACAACAGGGTTATGTTTGAATTGTTGGAATCTTGAGGAGGATTGAAAATACAATTCTTAAGAATCAAATTCCTTGTAAGTCAATACGTGAAATAATTTTATTCCACTATTTGGATTAGTTCTCTAATCTTATGCATAAAATTTATATTTTGGAACTTTATTGCAGTCAATAATTTTTTCAAGGATTGAACTATTAATCTAAGATTAAAGGGCATGATTAAATTCTCAGTTACCATAAGAATGTGTTTTTTAATTGAATTTGTCATCAGGAATCACATTCTCACTAATCATTAGATTTAGGGGAATTTTTAGGCCGGCCCAAAAACTTAGGCTCGATCTTCATTTAGTCCTGTACAATTATTTGTATTTTTTATTCCAACATTGTGTAGATACCCCATTCTAGACTGTACAGATAGCGTTATTTTGTCGATCTTTTGTTTCCCCAATGATGATTAATAGTCGAGAACAGTGAAAGGACATTAGTGCGTTTGAGCTTTGAGCGTCTCGAACCCCTTTCAAACCCACTTCAAACCCTTCAAACCAGAGCCAAACGGCCCCAGCAAAACCCAACTGGCCACGCCAAATTTGGCATCTCTTTTTCTTCTCTTTTTTTTCGGGCAATCTTGTAAATTGGTTTCTTCATCAGCAACCATTCCAAGTTCCAAGTCGATCCGGTAGAAATGGGGCACAAGTAGGTAGGCACACACCCCTGTGCAAATGAGGTTTCAAACATTACCAAGTTATCATAAGGCTCTGTTCCGCTGACTGCGAAGGTTAAAATAAGTACTTATTTCTCGTTGTTCAAGATATCGTTTTTTTACAATATATCACCTTAAATTAGACGGATAGGAAAAGTATAAAAATGTGAAAAGATATTGAAAAAATTCAAATAAGAAGGCATTTAAGCTTTAAGAGCATCTCCAACAGGAGGTGTCAAATTTTTTTTGAAGGCTTATGTGGCATTTTGACATCTCAAAATTGACATTAAAACCTCCTTTTCAATCCTTATGCCAAATTCTATTTATTTAAAAAGAAAAAAAAACTCGAACAAGTAGTATGGAGAGGTTTTAAACTTCCTAACAATAGCTTTTTACCTTATAACAGTTACTTTTTCAAATTTGGCATGGGAAATGATAGTTGTCAAAATTGGCATGCAGGAGGTTCATGCCAAAGCCACATCAGCTTTGACATGAGTGAAGGCGGATGGGTTGGAAGGTGAGTTGATGCCAAAAATAACCGTTGCACCGTCCACGTCATGTTTGACATCTCCCATTGGAGATGCTTTAAAGCTCCGTTCATTTTGAAATTTTGGAGTAATAATCGGAGAGAAATATTAGAATCCAAATCCAAAACCCCAAAACGAACGAGGTCTAAAATCCAATAGTGCAAGGCCCTGTAAGACACCTTGTAGGGCACACACTGGCTATTGATCTTAATAATGAATGGTTGGATATAATCCGAGTTTCTACAAATCCTACCCGTCTATTGTTTGGATGAAAATCCAAGCCGTCCATTGCCAAGATGGACGACTGGATTGACCGCACTACACGTGTAGTGCGGGGGGTTCACTACAGTACCCCCGGGTCCATTTAAAAGACAGTTGTTTGATATTTTTTTCATCTTTAGTGAACTTTTTTTTCTTTTGGTCATAATTTTATACTTTTTAAACTCCTCTTGTCGAGAAGAATGATTAATCTAAAAAAAATCATGTGTTGAGAAGGATGATTAATCCAAAAAAATCACGCAAATCTAATAAAAATTCAGAAAAAACAAACAAAATACAGAAAACAAAAAAAATTAAACTAAACCTTATTTCCCTTTAACGGAGCGAGCTCTGTTTGGAACTTGAAGAAAGGAAAGTAAAGGAAAAGAAAATAAAATGGGAGGAAAATAGGAAGAAAAATTTACTGTTCATAAAACTTAAAACTGTTTATTTTCTTCTCACTTTCTCTTCAATCAAACAATAGGAGGGAAAATTTTTTAATTTTCCTTTCTTTTCCTTTTTTTTCCATAAGTTCCAAACAGACCCAAGTTTAGATTAATTTACCCCAAATCTGTCACAACAAAACTAAAAATACAGCCGACAAACTGGCATGCTTCAGTATAAAATACTACTAGTACAACCCTTTCAATGTACTATCCGTTACAAGCCCTTCCAACTTTCCCCTTTTAATTCGAATTTCAAAATTCAAACGCCTCCTCGTATTTACCCACAACGTAGAACCCCAAGCATCCCCCTAATCTCTCTCCAATTTCGTTTTCCAATCAAACCCATCTCTCTCTGTTTTTGGTCTCCTGACAAGCAGAGATTTCGGACAATCTCTCTAGCAGCAGAAAACAGAGGCCTTTCTCCAATGGGTGGTTCAGGAACAAAGTGGATCAAGTCACTGATCGGTCACAACAAGTCCAACCCAAACTACCCAGTAAAGATCCACTCCACCACTACCATTTTACAGACCGTATTAAACCCAGTTTCTGTTTTTCTCTTTTTTCGATTTGTTTTCTCAATGTTGATTGCCTTTGGATTTTCACTCCACCACCACCATTTTACAAACCGTATTAAACCCAGTTACTGTTTTTCTCATTTTTTGATTTGTTTTCTCAATGTTGATTTCTTTTGGATTTTGTAGGAAAATGGTAAGGGCCGAAAGTGGAAGCTGTGGAGGACCGCTTCGGGTAGTTCGAAAGGAGCCCATTTGGGTGCAATGTCTGAGGCCTCCGATTCTTCTTCGTCTGGAGTTGATAGTGCGTTTTATGCAGCTGTGGCTACTGTGGTTCGAGCTCAAACCAAGGATTTTGTAGTGGTTAGGCGAGAATGGGCTGCGATTCGAATCCAGACCATGTTTCGGGCCTTTTTGGTAACTGGGTTTCTATGCTTTTCTTGAATCTTGCTCAATTTATGTGCATTTCTATAGATCCATTTCATTTTGCGCTGTTCATGTTCTGGCTGAAAATTGGAAAAGGCTTTGGTTAGTTTTGGGTTTTTTTTGGATTTATTAAGCTTTCAGTCACTATAAAATTGGTTTATGTATGCGTAAGCTGACCCAACCCATTGAGTGAGCAAAAAATAAATTCTAGACTCTTGCTTTCTAGTGATTAAAAAAACCCTTTTTTAGTCTTCGATAATCATTTTAATTCTTGAACAAGGTGCAATTGCAGTAAGCCTGTTGGTTTTGAGTCTTTTGAAAGCCGATTGAAGGTGATAGATGGTTCTCTTTATTTAGAAAACTCGTCCTAATATGTGACCGCAACTTTAGTTAAGCAGAAAATAGATAAGGAAATACAGAGGAGAGGAACATTGTCAAATTTCCAAAACTTTTGACGAACAATCCGATCTTGTATTCTCCATCTTCCGATTCTTGTCCGTGCCTAAACATAGATCTTATGTAGAAAGTCAAAATATCCCATTTAACTTCCAGATGATGGTTTTTCATGTGCTATGTGACTCCCACATTTATGTTTCTGCTCGGTTTCCCCAAATACAGTTTTCTGTATTTGGAGTTAAATTGGTGACAACGAATCATGATTCATCTCTTGAAATTTTATCTTCTCTGCACAATATAATTTTGGCTCATTTTGGTTGTATGATTGCATTGATGATTGAAGGCAAGACAGGCTTTGAGGGCCTTGAAAGCAGTAGTGAGATTACAAGCTATATTCCGAGGTAGGCAGGTCAGAAAGCAGGCTGCTGTAACACTAAGGTGTATGCAGGCTCTTGTTCGAGCTCAGGCCCGAGTAAGGGCTTCCTCTGTCCAAACATCAGCCCAAGATCAGCCCGTGGAGAAATCGCTCGATAAAAACCTCAAACACGCTGATCCAATTAAGCAAGCTGAGGTACACTAAAACTTGACATATTAACATTACAATAATGTACACAAATACTTTCTTTTTTTTTAAACACATACACAAATACTATTCAAATAATTAAAGTTGATCCGTTTGTCATGGTTATTCATAGGGCGGGTGGTGTGACAGCCCTGGAACAGCAGCACAAGTGAGGGCAAAGCTACAAATGAAGCAACAAGGAGCCATCAGGAGGGAGAGAGCAATTGCCTACATTATATCTAAACAGGTTAGAGATTTTACTTCAAACACCTTATAGATGTTGTTTTACTCTTTTTTTAGTTTATACGCAAGGCATGAGAGAAAAGCCTATTGGCTAGTGATTGCGAGGCCCGAATTCTTGATTCGAGGGGAGTACAGAGCTTTTGGTTTGGTCATGTTGTCAACTTAATTAGATTTGTGTTATCTTGCTTTCAGCCATTAGGAACAAACACCAGCTCAACCAGGAGAAACAACCTAGATAAGAACAGTTCAGGATCGAGCTGGTTAGATGGTTGGATAGCATCCAAGCCTTGGGAAAGCAGATTGGTGGAAGAAATGAAGACTGATCAATCAGAATCTACTCCTAAATATAAGAAATACGACGATCACATAGTTGGCTCTCGTGCTAGTTTTTCTGAGTTTGATTCTGTGAAGGTTATGCGGAACAACGTTTCAACAAGAATAACTGCTAAGCCTCCTATGAGTGGCCAAATTACTCGCTCAACCTCTGAACCGTGTTCTGAATTTTTGTACGATGAGAGCTCCACATCCAATTCCTACTCTTCGAATTCTGAGAGAACTCCACGGTCTAGCAATACCCAATTGGAAGGTGGAAACACTAATAGACCAAGCTACATGAATCTCACAAAGTCAATCAGGGCAAAGCAGAGGGGTTGGCAGAATCCATCTCACAACATGAAGAAGCTAGTGAAGGGGAATCCTCAGCTTCATAAGAAGACAATGCAACTTTCTTGTGGGGATACGCGGAGTAATGCTGGATCTGATCTCTACGCGGTTTCTTTGTGCACTGATCTTTACCCACCACCAACGCATTTTGATGGATATGACTAGGTGAAAAAGTCGACACGGGAGTAAACAAGATTGACAGTTGATATACTCATTTACAAATCTTGGGACACCTTTTGGGATTTTCAACAGCTTGTTGTACTAGATAGGTTTCTTGGGATTGCTCTTTTTGCCATCTCTGGTCAAAAAGAGTGATGCCGGTGTAATGTATGAAGTTTAGATTTGACATAAAGTGGAGTTATTATATAGGGTTGGCGAAACATAGTTTCTGGTTTTCATATAGATGCCTTGA
Source organism: Rhododendron ovatum (assembly GCA_019656835.1). Classification (NCBI taxonomy): domain Eukaryota; kingdom Viridiplantae; phylum Streptophyta; class Magnoliopsida; order Ericales; family Ericaceae; genus Rhododendron; species Rhododendron ovatum. The sequence goes on from CM033790.1 coordinate 2,196,541, forward strand.
GGAATTCTCTTTTGTCGTGAATGACATGTACCGTTCTTGTAAGATTGTGGTTTTGGCAATCATCAACAGTGCTGCATGGATATGTTTCCCAAGTCAATGGGTTCTCCGTGGCTAATATGTGTGGTTTGGTGGCTTTGTTATGTCCTAATTATCGATGGCTTGTTTTTTCCTTTGATTTGATTTGATTTGATCATTAGTGGTGTCTTGTATTACTTGGTTGTTGGATGATGTAAATCCAATGAAATTGCTTCTGTTGGTAGACATATGGGGGGGTTTTACTCCAAGCACTTGGTACATGTTTCTAGACAGCATGTAAAAGTCCACGAGTATGCTCCAACATACTTGGTGCAATGGTTGACCTTGTGACACTTTCAGATTGGTTGATGAAATTCGCCTAGATTTTAATGGTTGGCTATACGAAGCTAATCATCAAAGTATAAAGTATGTAAAATGGCTCGTCATTTGACTAGACCGTGGGAAGCGCAAAATTGTACCCTAGCTGGCTATAACAGCAAACAAGATTCATTTGCCTAACCTATTCATTTATAGTAGTATTAATCTTCTGTAAGATTTTCTTGCACCAGGATCCCCATATGATAACCCTTTGTAAAAATATTCATAAATCGGACATTGCTATCTATCAGAATGATTGATGTTTGGTGGTCGATCCATACCTCTCGAGACATATATGAGGAGATCTTGATTCGAGTTCCTTTCACCCATTGGAAGGAAGAAGCTAACTATATATATATACTTTACATGCTACTGGTTCTTTTTTTAGGAATTAAACATGGGAAACCAATCCAATTTTCACATCCGTTTCTGTTTCTCCCTCGAGTGCGATCCCCCTTCTGTCATTAGACACATTTCAAGTAGCAAGATGGGGAAGCTGATCAATTGTGATAGCTTAATTCCCTTAACAGGAATTCTTAGAAACTTCATAAACAAAGTGGAGCGCCTGCATAAAAAAAAAGAGCGCAACTATCAATTCCCTTCTTGGATATGTTCATCTTAAAACTCTCGTCTCTTAACTCTCTCTCCCTCCACTTATCACCCAAATTTTATTTCCCCAAAACATTTACCAAACAACCTCGTAGTTACGGTTAACCAAGGGCATTGCTTGAATCTTCTTTAACAGTAAAACAGGAATGGTTGTTTGGTGGTTGTGTTTTCAAAAGCAAGTGTGGTCCAAATGAGAAATGTGATCACCGTGAACCACTTACGAATTTTTCTCTGGTCGGCCAGCATTCGTGCTTAAGAAGAGGTCCACAAGGGTCATGGTTCACTGACAACTCCTCAACCACCTAATTTGTCATATCTTGAAGCAATATACAAACGAAAGAGACAGAAGGATTACACAATTCACACTTAACACAAACATTAAAGAAAAAAAAAAACACATGATATATACGCGAACACAAACACAAAGAGTACCATAAATGAACTGAAAACTTTCTTTTTTGGTTACTTGGTGTCCAGACCAATTTACATGCACATTAACTAATTTTTGAAGGACCAATCCCACCGTCTACCACCCCGTTTGGCAAATTGTAGGCCCTTTTCTCCTAGCTAGCTTGGACTATAGCAAGCATCTCGGGTAATTGTTCTCGCCCCTCTACCTTTTCTGAGAGGATAATATTTAAGAAGGCAGTAAAATTCGAGACATCTCATAATAATTGTGATTACTTTGGTTAGAAAATTGCTTTGGACATGCATAGACACATTTGTGTCTGAACATGGAATCCACGCGCATCAAAATCAATTGGCAATGAGTAAAGATCGTTATTAAGAGATCACCTATTCCACTTCCAAGTAATGTGGGATTTTATTTCTTTAACACGGTTCCGAGCACATTTGTGTTCATATATCTGTGTACGTAGCACTAGTGTTGTCAATCTCGTGCCGTACAACCAATAAAACGGTACATGTACCTTGTGATTCGTACCGGCCAAAATACCAGTTGGTACGTACCAGGTCGATTCCCGGCATATTGGCCTGTACCGGCTTGTACTAGAATCCAGAATCTCGGCCGGTAATACAAAAAGGCCCTTAAATCGGAAACGGCAACGAGATATACTCTGGTACTACTATGTACTTACCGTCCCAGTAAAAAAGAAGAAGGCATGCTTGCTGCCGGATAGTACGAGATTGACAACTTTGAGCAGCAGTACAGCTCTTTTGCTTATGTAATTAATCTTTTGGGAGGTGGTGGCCGGCCGGTACTCTTCCAAAATAGACCACGCAAGGCTGGCAAGGGAATGGTTAGCGAGTCATTTTCACGAGTGAGGACGTCGTAGCTAGGTGATTTGTGATTTTCAAGTACTAATTAATTAGTTTTCAGGAGAATATATATCTTGAATCAGATAGGAGTTGACTTCCCCTTAGTGCATGGGGCTCTACGTGATTGATCGCATGAGAATCACGATAAGCTTCTTCAACGTGGAAAACTCATTATTGTACGTACGTGGCTACAAATCAAAGATTAATTGGCATATCGGAAAGCTGTAAAGTTTCTTGCAATTGATTTGATTTTTCGATTTGAGAAGTACTCCTCCTGTTGCTATTTCTTTCAGACAAAGTAACTTTTATTGGGAGCTAGCTAGCCATATTCGAAAGGGTACGTACGTGTGGCCCTATAGCTAGCGTAACACTCAAATTTCTGTGATCATATAGCCACATGCAAGTACTGATTCCTTTCCTCTATGCATGGAACAAACCCAACCCAACCCGCGCGAACCTCATTTTTTAATTAGGCGCGCCAAATTTAATAAATATAAGCTAATTAAGCCTAATAATGATAATTAATGTTCGACTCGATTAAGTACGAGAACGTGAGTTACGTTTGACAATAAGTACTAGTATTTCTTTTTTAGTCTATCGTTCATAAATACTACAATATATACTTTTTTGGAGTATACTTTATGAGTTGCGATTGTCTTTTGCCCATGAGTACATAATCGAGACACGCGTACACAAACCGATATCGGATTTGCTCAAAGTTTTGCCCAAAATTTGAGCCTCCCCTCAATCTCCCTCTCCACGTCGGAGCCTCTTTTCCACAACGGATATTGAATTTGCATCTCAGACTAACGTCAAACACAAATGTATGATATTTTTTTGGCTCGTTAACGTTTTGTAAACAAATTTCCGCCCTTTATTATTCTCTCTGACTCATGTAAAGAGTACTAGCTCATTCGAATTCAATTCCTCTATGGAATAATCCGAACCCAAACATCATTTTTAGGCTCATTTAATTTAATAAGCTAAACCTGATAATGACAAGATTCCACTCAAGACACAAAGCGAGATAGGATTTGCTCAAAGCTGTGCCCCAAATTTGAGCCTCACCGCAATCTCCGTCTCCACGACGTCGGAGCCTCCTTTCCATGACAAAGTTTTTACGTATTTGTAGCCGCCCCAACTACTACGTTGGTCGCAAATATATACAACAACATTTTTCTTGGTTAATTTGTAAACAAATTCGAACTTGACTCAGGCTTGCATCATTCGGTTCTAGTTTGACACGTCAAACTTTTATCTGCAAGCTTGTACAGTCGTAGTTCATGAGCTCGTATTCGCTAAAACCTTAACAATAAACCAGAGCACGTTGAAATTTGGCTTGACTCAATTCGTTTACAACATTTCTCATGTGAGGTTGCAATTTAGCGTCTGGCCTTGACCTAATTCTATACATTTCATTATCAGACCATGTTTCTTTTTTGTTTTGAGATACTCCTCTCCATATCATTAATTATTGACAAAAAAACCAAAGAGAATTCTTGAGTAGTAATTAAATGAATGTACTCAGATCTCTTGAAGGGGTTGCCATCAAGAGAAGGAAAGAAAGCCCAGGGAGGGAACAGTACTGGCCTGGGTCCATTTTGCAGTGTCATTTTTCTCCTCTAACGATGGGGACATATTTGTCTTGTTTCTTTCTCTTTTACAATCAATAACTTTTATTCATGCTTTTCCTCTATTTTTTTCTTGAGAAAATCTGGAGCCGTGAATAGTTGTTTACAACCGTTCAAAAGTGTTTTGGACGATTTGAATTTTCGGGAGAAAATTTCATTAGTATCCAGACCGTCCAATTAGAAAGTTGCAATTGATTGCTGCTATAAAGAAGCTGTTCACGACTGAGCCATAAATAAATTTCTCTCTTTTTTCTTCCTTGACTAGAGAACCTATGATATTGATGTGTCCAAAAATTTTGACAGCTGATTTTTCGTGGGATAATTTCTACAGTTAAAATTTTGCTTTGTAGCTGTCAATTGAAAAAGACCTTCGGCTTGACGCGGAGCCATCTTTATTTGTCGCTAATTATTTTGGTTTTGACTTTTTTTTTAATATATTACGAGTGGGGAAGTGGAGCTTCAATTCTCTAGCTCAAACCCGGATAGATGAACGGGATAAGGCACTTAAGCGACCGAATTTAGTCCCGATCGATGTTGTCTCATTGCTCTTTGATTTTGCACGCCTTTCACTTACTAGATTCGGGAAGTGATGTAGTGCTCCAAAACGATGTAATTAATTTGTCCCATTTAAAGTGGTTTTGAGTTGAGTTAAACTAATGTAACTTCTAATTCAATTCTAAACAATTTGATACAGTACATGGGTGCACTACAGCATTTCAGGATCGATCCATATTTCTATGAAGCCATAAATAAATAAGCGGCTTTTTTCAAATTTTCATTGATCTCAAAGGAAATTTTATCGTGCATGGATGGCTAATACGTTGAGATCTAAAAACTGTACGAATCAGATCATCACTGAAGTAATGGTGGTGGATCTGAATCATATAGAGGATCATAGTTCATATATAGGAGAGGCATTATTCAAGAAGAGGATCGTGATCAATAACATTGGACTGAAATTGACAAATACCAAAGTCTTATCTTCTCTCTCAAGAGAGAACAGCTTTAATTCTCTGTGCTCTGAGGCCTCAACAAACGTGGCAAAAGGCCTGCTTGCATTAGTTGTTGCATGTGCAACGGCAAAATCGTGACTTATTTGTTCGCTCTGTTTCACCGCTCCACCCACCGGCCGCCTCTATTTCACCATCAACAAGTATTTTGTATGATTTGGATTTTAAAAGAACTTTTTGATTTTAAAAGAAGTCTTCTAAGAGTTCTTTTAAAATCTAAACCATTGATTGCCGAGACGGACGATGATAATATGATATTAAGAATTGCGTTGAAAGAAGCGGTGAAACAGAGCGATATGGTAGGACCGCTGTCGTATTTGGTCCTCTTTCTGTTTCTTCCATTGTTGCAAAAATCAGGTGTCTTATTTGGTTCTCCATCTGTTTCTTCCATCACAAGTATTCCACCAATCCAGCCCAAATTTTTTATTTTTTATTTATAACTAAGGAACAATCCTACAGCCGAGTTATAATTGAATCCGACTACGCAACTCAAACCTTAGGAGAACTAGCGCGGTCACACTAGTCACGGCCCCCCATTTACTATCAGGGTACTCGCCCGGTCAGGAATCGAACCCCTGACTTTGTGGGTTTTTTCTTGGATATTTCAAAATATATTTATGTAAAAGTCAAATTTATTTACTTTTGCAATTTCTCTCGTTGAAACGAACTAATATTACATAAAATTTTGAAGCAAAACTAATAAAAACGAAGATCCGTGTGTGATCTACAAGTTATTGGTTAGTGTGTGAACAAATTTGCTTTCGTGATAAGTAGTTTAATGAACTTTTTTTCCCTGTAGAAGCGAAGATTAAGATAGTACCCCTATATAAGACCGGATTGCATGATTTACATTTACCTAAAGTCAGAATGTCCCATCTGAAAAAAATGTACTCCCTAACTTCTGGCATTCTTGTTTTCGTATTGTCGTGATCATGCATGAATGTGTAGGAATTTAAGCAACAGTACAAAATAGTAACCAATTAAGGGGAGGCCTTGTTTGGAGCCGGCTGCTGTTGCTCTCTGTCTCCCACTATTTTGAGAAACTTTCGATCGGGCCATTGCATCGATCGATCCCTTTTAACATGCCAATGAAATGATCATTACGTTCAATTAAACATGCACGCAAATAATTATTCACGACCTGTCCCTATCCGAAAATTCTTACGGTACTAGTACTCATTAATTTGTGGAAATTTGACGTACTTGTAAAGTCATGCAAGCTAGCAAAATGACAAAAAAAAAAAAAAACTAAAACTAAATGAAAAACGAGTTTAAAAACTGTTGCTGATTAAATAGGCTTACCATTGCATTCTAGAGAGATGAGAGGGTGTTGAGACCTCACATCTAATGATAATTAATCATGGGTACGTGTTCAACCAGAAATGACACCAAGAATATATACAAGCAAGCTAGGGTCACTATCTTCCTAATTTATTGATTAGCAGGACTATTTTTTGTTTGAATTTTCAGAACTCAGCAATTGATTGAGTAGACGAGCCATGCACTCGACTGCATGTAGGACTCCTTGAACCTATCAAGAGCCACCAGTTATTGAAATCCCAGAAAGTCTACGCCCACCGCTCAACATTCACCGCTCTCAATCTCACGGGTTTGGATTTTAAAATCTGGACATGTGATTGCCGAGACGCACGGTGAGATGTTGAGTAGTGTATGTTGAGCGGTGGAGATAGTCTTGCTATTGAAATCTAGTTCAGTTCAGTTTAGTTTATGCTATTGTGGGCTCACTAGGGACCCGTAATAGTAGTTTAAACCGTTCATCTCGTAGCATGTGCAGAGAAGTTCTTTCCCATCAGAAAATTAGAATAATCGGGCATCGATAACTATAATGTGACACTATTAAAATTTTGGAATGCTAAAAACAACCCAATAGAAGGACCGGGGGTGTGTTTTTTTTTATATTGTTAAGTTCTTTGCTTATTGAGTACAGCCAGTGGAAGGACGCTCAAAATTTTTGCAAACATTATTTCCATTTTTCTCTATCTGTTTTGTGTACTTAAAGAATGATGCTCATGAATTGGTAAATGAGTAAGAGCAAATAAGAAAGTTATCTTGATATTTGAAGAAGGTTTACTCCTTATAGTTGAGAGAGAGAGAGAGAGAGAGAGAGAGAGAGAGAGAGTTAATGTGAACCTTGAAAATCTGTAACATATTTCAAAATTTGGGATATTTTGCAGCTTTTAATTCAAGAAACCCTAATAGGGTCCCCTCCCCTCTTTTGTACAGCACTTGTCAATAAATTCATAACCTCAGTGTACTCTCTCAGTTGATATCATCCATCCCAGACGCTCCTTCTTCATTTCCCTTTGAAACAATTTCCAGGGCTCGATCTCCTTTTCCTTCTCCCTCTTACGTACTCTTATTTGTTTTCTTTGCACTCTTATACACAGAGAGAGAGAGAGAGAGAGAGAGAGAGAGAGAGAGAGAGAGAGAGAGAGAGAGAGAGATGGGACATCACACATGCTGCGACAAACAAAAGGTAAAGCGAGGGCTATGGTCTCCAGAGGAGGATGAGAAACTAATCAACTACATATCCACCTATGGCCATGGATGCTGGAGCTCAGTCCCTAGACTTGCTGGTTAATTTACTCTCTCTCTCTCTCTCTCTCTGGAATTTTAAAATGTCAAGTCTTGTATGTTTTGTTTTGTTCTGCAACTAGTAGTTTTCAGTCTCTTAATCAGCGATTGTTTTGAAAAGTACCACGTACGTAAATGCATGCAATTCCGACCATACGCTTTGTTATGTTATTAATTTTGGGCCAATAATCTTGTGATCGTACAAAGGTCTGCAAAGATGTGGGAAGAGCTGTAGATTAAGATGGATAAATTATCTAAGGCCCGACTTAAAACGTGGGAGCTTCTCTTCCCAAGAAGCCGCTCTCATCATCGAACTCCATAGCATTCTTGGCAACAGGCAAGTTTTCTTTGTGTTAAAAAATTTCGACCAATATTCCTACCTTAAATTGTAGATCTTATCTTTCTTGTTCATCAACATATTTATGCAAAAGAACATCGTTCCCCTTGTACAGGTGGGCTCAAATAGCTAAGCATTTACCGGGAAGAACAGATAACGAGGTAAAGAACTTTTGGAATTCAAGCATAAAGAAGAAGCTCATCTCTCATCACAATCACCATGTTCATGGCCTCTCCGATCATCATCATCTAGCAGCCACCACATTTCCTTATCACCCAAACCCAAATGTCCCTTTTGAATGTTTCCTCACACTCAATCCAAACCATAATTTCATCCCCAACCCATTCACATCAGTCATAGCCCAAGGTCTTGATAGTCCCAGTTTCCTTCCCCTAGACCCTCCTTCATATGATCACTCCTCATTGTCACAGGACTATAACCACCCTCCACAAATTGATCAGCAAAATTTTCTCAGACAAGAGGAGTGCATGATCAGCTACACCACCGCCCCATGTTATAAAGTTACAAACCCGAAGAAGACAGTACTACCGCCTTACGATGATCCACCTGAACTTGTGGGGCCTTCCATGCCAAAACTCTGTGAGATGATCGGCTGTGCTATGCCATCCTCATCAACTGCTTCACATGACCTTACTGCTGCAACAAGTGATCTTGGTACATTTTTGCCATGTGATTTTTATTCACGTGATCCCCATGTGCCAACCAATCAAATGGAAATCATTGATGCTATCATGTCATCATTGCCGTTAACATGCAACAACCAATTTGTGACAAACCCTAATTTCTCTACAAGCTGGGATCCCTAGACTGGACGGTATGTGTTGGTATTTTGGGTCCATTGTATGGGTTGTCATTTATTACAACTCATTTATTTCTGAAGAAGTAGTCTCGCAGACACAGATGTCCAAACATAGATCATGTCACATGCATATATACATGTGTGAAACCTTTCGATGCACGCGATGAACGCCGCATGATGCAGGGGAAATCCACATGTATTGGACGGTTGCAGACATATCGGTGTCTAGATTAATGTCCACAGCATTTTTCCTTTAAAAGTGGTCATGCCAACTTCCTATTCTGTCACATTTGTAAAATTCTGTGGGGATTGAAAAACATTAAAATGTTGCTAGTTAGTTGTCCTACTTTTGAATGTTTCCATTCTTGAATGCCTTGTCACCTTAATTAAATACTTGTGACACGTTGAAGAGGTGTCATATCAAATGGATCCCATCATCTTAATGTACGTATTTTCATACCTATGTTACAGCTTCAGTGTAACAAACAAGATGGAACGGAGAATGGCAAATGATCCAAATTCAAAACGTTGAGCAACAATCACTCAACACCCCTTTGTGAACATGTTTTTACTGACTGCTTCTGATCAATTCCCCATATTAGGTAAAGAGAAGATGCGTGTGTGCACACTTGCCGAACACGTCACCTTCGTAAGGGTGGGTCCAGGCTCGGCTCTGACATTTTCGGAGCCCTAGGTGGTGTTTGAAAATGGGGCCTCTCATTTTTGTTCTATATTTATTATTTGTTCACTAGGAAAAACAAGACAAGCTTGTTGTTTAGTGGCTAGTGTTTGAACTCTCTCTTTAAAATCATGTGTGGCGAGTTTGAACCTCAAAAGCATCTATTTATAACCATTTTTGGACGAGTTCCAAAATTGTTAAGGCGTTAAAAAATGAGCTGGTCGGGAGTCAAACTCGCAAGCACACACTCAATGCACGCGACACTAAACACTGTGATACAGTAACATAGTTGAAAAGTTATTAGCATGTATAATATTTAATACATCCCAATATTTAGGAGCCCAATTATTGGGCCCGAGGCGGTCGCCTAGTGAGTCTATGCCTAGGGCCGGCCCTGGGTGGGTCTCACGACGTGCAGATTGCATTGCGAGATGAACCTCCCTCTATTACCTTTATAAGGGTGGGTCTCATAACGTGCGGCCAACGTTGCGATACAACCCATAATGAGAGGGTCTCGCAACGTGTAGCGTGCATTGCGAGACCAACCTCTAATGAGAGGGTATATGAATTTGTGAAGACCGGTAAATATTCATGCAGAAGTGGTGGATTAAATCAAATAGTGGCCTAAAGTTTTAAATAAGCCAATTTTATTTGGTGGTTCAACATCCAAATCCTTAATAAGAGGATTTTTTTTAAACACTTCCTATCAGTATAAAGCGAAAATTTAATGGCATGGTTAAGCCACCTCTGAAATTCACAATGTCCGAAATGTAATTTGATTAACAAATTGATTAGCATTGTGTAATTTGTCATTACTTGAGGTGAAAACTGTGTGCTTGCCAGTTTTTTTCTCGGTTAGGTATTATTTTGCATCAGACTAGTTCTAGTATTGTATAAAGTCAATGGCAGAAGACAGAAGTTACCGTTTCTCTGAATCATACCTTTTTTATATCTCGGGCCAGCTTGTGCTTTTGCTAGCACCTCAACTACTTGGGTCATACATAGAGAGACCCTTTTGTTCTAAAGTTCTTTTGCTTTTTTTTGTTTTTGTTTTTGTTTTGGTACATTCGAAGAAACATCATAATAGAACAAATCGCTCTTGAAGCCTGCTAAGATAACTTTTAGGCTATAGAAAAAGGGAATTGATTTTGTCACTTCATTTTTTTGTTAATATCACTCCTCTTTTCTCACAAAACAAATCATCCTAAATAGACACAAAGGGAAGTGACATTAACAAAAAGAGGAGTGGCAAAATCACTCCCCTAGAAAAATCCATTCAATGTTCTGATTATCCCCCAAACACTATTTCACATGCACTGGGCTATTTAAGAAGGCTTATAGCTCCAGGGCTAAGAGAATTTATGCTATGGGTATAGATATTGCAACAGTCACAGAACCACATTCCGGAATTGACAGATGAGTTCCAAAAACAATCATTAGCAGACTAGCATCAACAATTTAGGTTAATAAACTGCAGCAGACATGCATATGAATAACCGAAAGAGGATAATTTGACAAAGAGAATTCAAGTAGCTTCACAAGAGAGGGCTTTGATGCTCTGTCAAACATAGCTCTATTAGGAAATGACCTTCAGGCACTCAAGCAGCCACCAGAAAGAAGCAAAGGTTCCTCCTAGTTGCCCATCCTTAAAAAGTATGCTAGAACTTGATTTCACTGAAACATGACAGAGTCAAAATAACACGCTGCTATGCCGTGATTCTAAACCGTCCCTTTGCGATTCTTCGAGCAATGACCCGCCGCCCACCCTTGGTTGATTTGCTGGAAAAAGTTTAGGATTTGGATTAATAGTAGAACTGATATATATGCACACGGATGAAATCTCCATTAACTACTGAAATAACCTACTTCACATAATTAGAAGACAGATCTCTGGACAACCATTAAAAATTTAAACAAAAGCCATGCTCAAGATTTATTATTTTCTTCTTTTGACAAGCAATCCAAGATTTGTTTGCACAATACTAAGGTTGGTTTCTACACAATCATGTTACTGCACCACCACTAAACAAAAGAAAGGCGACCAGAACTCAAAGGCATGTAAGCAAGAAACAAAGATGAACATACATGTGTTCATGAGCATAAACACGGTATTTTCTTTTCTTTTGTGTGTGTGTGTGTGAGAGAGAGAGAGAGGGAGAAAGAGATGTACCGAACCAAGAACCCGTGTACCCTCTTCCTCCTAAGGGTACTAGGTTGGTATGTTCTTTTAGGGAATAAGAGCATTGGCTCACCAGATGAAGACCCATCCCCTGAAGAAGCAAGAAAACAAACAGTTTATAGGAATTACAATAGTGCATAAAATAACTTCGGTGAGCAAGTATAATCTACCGAAATGGTGAAAAGCTAACAATCTATCTAACAATAATGCAATACTTGCTAGCTCAATTATGAGAGACGTTGAAAAGAAAACATCCCTTGTAGATGGACTTCTTTTTCCATTGCTAAGTGGTAGTGGTGGTATAGATAGATTTTGTGTACTCTGCTACTGCCTACTGCTAATCAGCAACTTATATTAACGTGGGAACTGCCCTGCAGCAACAAATCTGGCCTTTGAAAATTGGACTACTCTCCTCAGACCAACGTGAAACAGAACATTTGGGAAGAAGTTTTGAAGACTAGGACCATCCCTATAAATATGTGAAACAAGACATCACTGACATGACTCCCCAAGCCAACACCATGAAGTAGTGTAGTTATTGCATTTGAAGATTAGTCAAACCCATCATCAGCATAATCATCAAACTACATTCAAAACAGCAGAAGCCTTTACCTGGCACTCAGGTAGTCATGCTCCAAAGCTGGAAAAAATGAGCCAAAAATAAAACTTCTCAGCAACTATAACATTGAATCGATTCCCTACCCAGCAAAAAGACATTTTGAAAGTAAATGCAAGGTTTTGAAGTATGACAACACTGACTATAAATTATAATAGATAACTTCCTCATCAGAAGTAAATCTTTTAAGCTTGACATGACCTGTACTAGACTTTCTCCTCATCAGAAGTAAAGCTTTTTTGAAACATTCTTGACCTTTTCCTCCCTATGCAAGAGTTGTTGAAGAACTAAAGAAAATGCCACCAGAGGCAAATCTGATGACAGGTGAACACCCACCACTCACAAATATGAAAGACGTAATCTTAAGGCATAATAGAGAAGCTAATCAGATTATTTACGAAAATGAATTGGTCAGGAATACTCCCAGTGTCCACACAGCAAGCAACCAAGTTTTGTCGGCCCACCAGGAGCCAGCAAATAATAGCTTATGGTTGGATTGATATCCCAATTATATACTGGTTCTACATTTATCCTACTTTCTATCACTTCTTCGTACTCAGCCAGAGAAAAAATTGAAAGGAAAGTGATTCTTCAAGAATCCAGACTTTGGAGTAGCAACGTAAATTTATTTGATAGAATCAGCTCCACATGATTTGGGACGTCCTAATCCTAGAAGAGGTTCCTTCCAAGAACTAAGCATATAATTGCCCCTGCACCTCGTTCTTGCCCTGAATCTGCAGAATCATCTTCTTCACAAGTGTGTACTCGGTCATACATTACACAGTATCTAGTGGAGAAGTACAATGATTTGTAGCTTTTGTATTAATAGATAGTCATAGAACAGTATGAAGCAATATTTTGCAGAGCTGTGCCTATGTTTCACCACTATTCAATTGAACAACCAAATAGAATGAGCACTGAAAACCAAACATCAAACTTAAAGAACTCACTAAGCAGCAATTGGAAATTCCTGAACCCTACATTACAGTAAAATTGATCACTGCATCCAACGACACAATAGCGTACGCCCACCATACTATTTTCTCATAATGTTCAACAACACACCTCAGTGTAGTAATACAGTCAAACTAACACAACCATTTTAGCATTGAGAAAAAGCAACCACATATAATGCACCCAATATTAAGAATTGCAGTGAATCAGGCCAGTTGCACATTCAAGTGCTAAACCTACACGAGCACGGAATGAAACAGCAACACATAAAAATCTGATGGCCCAATTTCTCAAGCCCTCCTACTGCACATCAATGACCAATTTTATTCTTACCAAGTCAAAGATGTGTATATACACGTTTTTACAAGAGGATGCACTTGGTCCTACAAATATATGAACACAACAGAGCAACTAACTCACTCGTAATAAATTTTTAGCCCATCTCACTAAATCTTAAGTCCTAACTGACTATCATCATGTTACTGCTAACTAGCACTGCAAACGAGCCCAGATGAACTTTGAAGTGTGAGAGCTCGGCTGGGCTAAAATTTGTCTAGCTTGAGCTTGAGTTGTGCCAAATAATCGAGCTTGAGCGCTGCTTGTTTCATACAAAGGTATAGGTGCTTGGTTTGTTTGCCAAATGAGCCTCTGTAAACGAGCCGAGCCCTACAAAACAAGTCGAGCTTTTGATAAACAAGCCAACTCTAGTTTGGCTCCTTCACTAAATGAGCTTAAAACTCAAACAGGAGCTCGACTCATTTACTAATGAGCGTAACAACCCCAGCATCAAGCAGCTCGCAAATAGCTTAGTAATTGTTTGCAGCCCTAAATTCATGTACATTCATACACTGGGATCTCAACAATGGTACACTTCAGCTCAGCAACTAACTCACTCCTACCAGATTTTAAGCCCGTCCCACAAACTACTAACTACTAACTCCTAATTGACTAACATGCGCCGAGCTGATCTTTGAAGTGTTCGAGCACAGTTTGTTCAAAATTGTCCTGTATCGGGTCAAGCCCAAATAATCGCTAGTTCAAAATTGGTCTAAATCGAGTCAAGTCCAAATAATCGAGCTTGAGCTAGGCATCGTGGTGTTGGAGATAGAGCCGAGCCCTACAAACAAGTCGAGCTTTTATAAACAAACCGAGTTACAACAAACTCGAGTTTGGTTAGTTTACTAAACGAGCTTAAAACTGGAGCTCAAGCTCAACTCATTTACTAATGAGCCAGCCGAGCCCCAAGCTACTCGTGAACATCTATCTCAGTAATCGTTTACAGCCCTAAATTCATGTATATGTCGAGAGAGAGAGAGAGAGAGAGAGAGAGAGAGAGAGAGAGAGAGAGAGTACCATCAGGTAAGAAGAATCGAAGAGAAGGGAGGCCACAAGGGTACAAAAATCCGTCGGAAGATATTCTTTTGAGGGTGTCGTCGTCGGTCTGGGGAAAACGGAGAGAGGTTTGGAACTTGGACAGAGAAGCTGGGGAGATCATTGGAGCGATTTCGAAGCAGCTCGATGCAATTAGATGGTTCGAGCTGCTCGTACTCTTCTGCTTCTGAAGCATTGGATTATTCAATAGTCGGCTGATCACAGAGCCTCCGGTCCTGACAACGCTTTTGGACGCCATTTTCTTGTACAGCTCCGTCGCACATCCGCGTTTCTCTATACCCTGGAGAGAGAGAGAGAGAGAGGAAGAAGGAGAAGGAGAAGGAGAAGGAGAAGTAGTGGACTAACGACTAGACTGGAGAAGGTGCAAATCTGAAAGCCCACTGGGCTGCGGCCTGTTCTCTTATGTTTACTTAAGTTTAGCCCATTACTATTTTGATTCAGTTTGAAGTTCTTCTGTTTTTTTTGTTTTTTGTTTTTTGTCAACATTGTATACATTATATACAAGGCTAGTGGAGGTGTTAGAGTTAGCACATGGGGAGTCCAGAGGCTATTCATAATCCTAGCCCCCATAGCCTTGCCCTCCCGTAGGACTCGAACCCTGGTCACCATTGGGGAGAGAGAGATAAACAAGAAACTTCACTAGATGACGTAGGATAAGATTCTGAAAGATTTTATTCTTATTTTTATGATTTCAAAATTATAAAAATAAGAATACAAAATGTTATTTAGAATTAGAATTTTATTTTTGAAATTATATTATTAGAAAATCTTATTTGTACCGCCTGTTTTGCACTTTTTTAATTTGCTTGTTTTGCCATGATTTAGGATTTCTTCTAGAAATTTTATTTTCTTTTCTTTTAAGATTTTATTAGCCTTTTATTTTATTTTCTCTTTTATAATTTCTTGAATAACAAGAAATTGTTTTACTATATTCCTACCTAAGATAGAATTTTTCTATTAGTATAAATAAAGGTTGTAACATATTCAATTATTCACTTTTTTCATTAATATAATAAAATCTTTGAGTTTATCTCTTTTCTTGTGAATTCAAGAACTACCCGTGGCTACGAGTACCTATCATTTGTTTGGATTAGTACGTAACTACTAACTAATCTCTTCGTGAATTCTACTGCGTCACCAGAAGTGGTTCTCTAGTTTGAAGTTTTTTTTTTTTGTCATATAATATACATCAATGAGGGTTAGCGAAGTGTTAGTATATTAGTCAACAAAGGATCCAGAAGCTATCCTTGTCATGAAACTCAAACTTGCTCTCCGTAAAACTTAAACTCAGGTCCATTGAAAAAATAACTGCGATAACCAACTTGACAAGGTTGGTTTCTCCACCAGTTTGAAGTTGACTGCCCTTCTCGCATGCATGAGATACAAGAGAATCACGGTCAGCTTTTTCAACGTCAGAAAACTTGTTTTGATCACTACGTGGAAAACTCACGGTGGCTACAAATCAACGACTGGCATGTCAGAAGACGTCTCTCTAACTTTTCTCTCTAAAAAAAAATCCTACTCTCATTTTGAATTTTGAGAGAGATTTTTTTTTAAATTAATGAGCAAAGAAAGGTAAATAAAAAAAATTTGTTAAAGATCATGCCCAAAAATTTTAAGACTCCCAAACGAACAAGGCCATTGGGAGCCATGTTCAAAATGGTGTGGCCCTACAGTGTAGTACTCAAATTACTGTGATACGAGCCACAAGTATAGCGAATCTGATCTATCCAACTTTTAAAACATATTAGTAATATATACTTCCTCTGTCTCTTATTTAGAGTCCAGTATTTTATTTTGGACTGTCCTTTAATAAGTGTCCATTTTGTAAAGTTAGTGGATAAAAGTTGGTACATTGTCTATTTTGTCCCTAAAAGTAGATTCTATTTTGAAAAGTTAGTGAGTAAAAGTGTAATGATGATAGATAAATAGGAAAAGTTGATGTAAAATGTATAATGATGATATCTTTTTAATAAATTAGAGTTACGAAGTAGAACACTTAAAAAGGGACGGAAGGAATATATAACTTCGGCCTATTTTGGCCAAATATTCAAAGGGGTTTTTTTTGTTCTTATTTAATTTTTCCTGCATTTGTTAAGTTTATGTCTATTTTTTTTTGGGTTATTGCTTCGTCATGACGGAACAAATCTAAAAAGTAAAAAATTACGATCGAAACTCAAGTTTGGCACTTCAAATTTTTATCTGTGGGCCTGCACTCAAGCTTGTATTTGCTAAAACCTTAACAAATAAACCCGAGCACGTTGAAATTTGGCTTGATTCGGTTTATTTATAGCGTTTCTCATGTGAGCTGAGGTTGTAATTTTGCGTCTGCCCTAGACCTGGTCTATACATTTCAATGATTTCATTATCACACTATGTTTCTTTTTTTTTTTTTTTTTTGTGTGTTTGAGAGAGAGAGATACTCCTCCCCATAATTATTGACCAAAAAAACAAATGAATGGACTTCCTCTTGCTTGATGGGGTTGCCGTGAAGAGAAGGAAAGCCCAGGGAGGGAACAGTACTGGCCGGGGTCCATTTTGCAGTGTTATTTTTGGGACATATTTGTCTCGTTTCGTTTTGTTCTCTCTATTACCAACACACCTTTATTCATGCATGCATGCTTTTTCTTGACTTAGGGAGCCTATGATATTGATCTGTCCAAAAAATTTGATGGCTGATTTTTCGAGGGATAATTTCTATTTCTACAGTTAAAATGACGAGGAACCATCTTTATTTGTCGCTAATTATTTTGGTTTCGACTTTTTGGATGTTACGATCGAAGGGATGGTGAAGTCAAGTTGTTTCTATAGTTACAATCACGCGGAGCCATCTTTATTTGTCGCTAATTATTTTGGTTTCGACTTTTTTGATATTACGATCAAAGGGATGGTGAAGTGAAGTTGCTTATGCCTAGAATGGAGTATTTCTTGTTGTCGTTGTCTGGAATAAACTCGTAATGGAATAATTGAAGATGGATATATATGCTAGTACTATATTTGGAATGATCTGAAGCATGCTATGCTATGGATGTAATTTTTGTTTCTTTATCTTCTCAACTTCACTACTCCAGAAACTTTAATTTTATGTATCCCCGGTATACAACGAGAGTTGGTATCCCCTCTGAGGAGTTTCTAATTTGGGTCAGCTTGCGCGCACTTCAGCTAATTCCGAGACTCTTAAAATAACAATCGAGTATAACCCCCAGTGACCCAAAATTTGGGATAGTTGGCCTCCGTCGAATTCGAACATTCGACTTTATAGTCAAGCACTTATTGATTTCTCGTGCAGGCTTTGCCAACTGCTTGGGGTTCTGTGCTCAACCTTTTGCGGGATACCGACCATGCAAATCACCCCCTTAGCACGATTACTGATGATTGCAGGTGCCTCATCAAATCTTTTGAGCAATCCATGACTCGGCATACTTATCAGGACGCGTACAAGGTGTGCAGATGACTCGGCATACTTATCTCCATGAGGAGGGTGGAGATCGCCTCCGCTAGGCGGCAGAAACGAGGTCGGGAGGCGAGGTGTTGAGGTTTGTTTATTTTCGGCTCGATTTTGGGAGTTTGCAGCTTGGTCAGTTCGGACCAAGGCCTTGGTAGTCCGAACCAACGCTTGTTATACGTTTCTGAAAACTTAGCTTGCTGGTATTCTGGTCCGGACCAACTCCTCTTTTGTCCGGACTAGCCATCCCATTTCGAAGGCAATGCTCGCTGGAATCTTGGTCCGGACCAGTGTGCGTGTTTCAGCCAATTTTGGTTATATTCTGGACTTCCTAAAGATTGGTTTTGGAGTTTCCTTTTTGGTTTTGGACTCTATATGCAAAGGAAACATAATCTGACAAGGATTCTGACTTTAGGAAGCAATCTGTGGCTATAAATATAACCTTGCTCTCTCATTAGGATTTGGACTTCTTGAGTGAATCGCTTTGAGAGGCCTCTAGGGGGCCTCATCTGTGGAACTTTAGGGGAACTTTAGGGTTCGTCTGGAAGATCTTCATCTACATCTGGTTGCCCCTTTCATGGTGGGTTCTATAGGCCTCCGGCCATCTGGAAGATTATCTGTTTCAGCGATTCTTTCTGGTTAAAACTGTTGGGTTTCATGAGAATCATCTGTATTTGTGTGACATCCGGTCACGTTTGAGGAACTCCGTTCCGTCTGTGTTTCTTGGTTAAAAATCCTAGGGGTTTTGTGAGACTTAATGAGAGAGAATCTGCATTTGGTGAGAGATTCCAATCGGATTTTTTATTTGGTGAGAGAACTTATATTTTGGGATTTATTTTGGGATTGGTGAGAGGCTCTTTGTGAGGGCTCTATTTGTTCGTCACCATTGTAGCTCTTCGGAGTATCATTCTCTTCACTTAGTAGAATCGTCTCTCGTCCGCTTGCCCGTGGAGTATGTTTACATCTGTAAGCCAAACCACGTATATCTTGATCTCTCTTATTCGTTTTCTTTGTTTGGTTTGGTTTCTTCGTTAGTATTTCGCATATATTTGGTTTGGTTATTTTCCCTGTATCATGACCATCAATGATCGTTAGGTTGTGGTTAGATCATTCGGGGGTCCGCCGCACAACAGTTTTTTAGAGAGAAACAAAACCTAAGTTTCATTTGTAAATTGCAATCTTTCTAAGTAACTCATTCCTTCCTCATCTCGTGATCAGTGCATAGGAATTTAAGCACGAACTAATTAACAAAAATAAATTCCTTCATGCTTAAAAAAAAAAAATCCTTCTATATATATAGAAAAATAAAGAAATGATGTCAACAGTGCAAAATACCTGATTAAGGGGAGGCCTTGTTTGGGGCTAGCTGCTGTTGTGTCCTATATTTGGAGAAATTTTTTTTCCCTCGGCAAAAGAAATTTATTAATCTTTGAAAAAGATACAAAAATTAAAGATATAAGGGCAAATAAAGGCAATTCGAGATCCAAGGGAAAAGTTGGCAAGAAGTCAACAAACAAGAAATCGACAACACCGAAAACACAGCCACACCAACATAAAACCAGCCACCATGACCGACAAAAACGAAAACTATCAGAACCAACAGCAACAACCCAAGCCAAAAGAAACCGACAGCAACAGCGAAAGCCCAAGACCTTCAAGACCACTAAAAACTGAAAGGAAAGTCTACAATACACACCCCTTAAAAGGATGTACCATATGCATCTATTTTATGGTTAATTCATAACATTTTAGTGTGTTTCGTAACTTTTTATTCTAGAATTCATAACCTTTTAGCAGTAAGATTCCTAACATTTACATTATGATTCATAATATTTTAGTGTATCTTGTAACTTTTATATGATTCGTAATTTTTTAGCAATATGATTCGTAACATTTTCTCTATAATTCATAACATTTTGGGAGGTGCATATGATACACACCCAAATAAAGAGTATGTATTGTAGTCTTTTCCAAAATTGAAACACCCCAGCAACCTCAGCAAAGAACCAAAAACCAGAACAAAATAGCCAAACAACAGCAAAGATAACAGCAGGAACAGCAAAACGAAAACCCAGAAGGAAAGAAACAGAATAATTACTACATTGAATTAACCATTGAATCGTTTTTAACATGTAAATGAAATGATTACATTGAATTAAACAAATAATAATTCATGACCTGTGCCTATCCTAAAATTCCTATGCACTCCTTAATTCGTGGAAAACCCTATACGGCCAGCCTATTTTTGGCTTGCATTATTAATGTCTTACTTTGCATTTTGGTTTTGCCTTTTATTTGACGGTGGTTACAGATAGAAATTACTCTCTTTGATTTTTGACGAGCAAGATGATCCCAGTTATATTAAAACAAAATAGTACAACTACAACAAAGGATACTATCAGTCCGAAAATACAAGAAGCAACAAAACAAAACAAAACAACAAAAAACAAAAGCCGCATGAAACCAAACGCCGGAGCCGGACTCATCAGTCACACTCGTGAAGGTGGGTTTCAATTTCATCCTGTAGTGAGAGGGTAAAAATAGAATTGATATCAGAGGTTACATTAAAATTAGCCGGTGTAATCCCAGCAGTGAGCAACAATAGCCGGTGTAATTATTAACCGGTTAATTTGGATTAAACGGGCGTAATAAACCGGTTTTTCATTAACCGGTGTAACAACAACAACAATCAGGTTTTGCTTTTTTATCTCTATTGCTACGCACTAAGTACACAATTTTAAAACACAACTCCACACGCAAAGTTGTCCGGAATTGTTGGATGCACATGAGTCCACGTGCATTCAACAATTCTGAATACAATTGTGTCCGGAGTTTTTTTTTAAAGTTGTGTGCGTTGACTTTTTGCACCCAATTTGTAGGTGAATGCAAGAATCACAAAGCCGATCTAATAACCAGCCACAAAAGGAATTTGGCAATCATCAGGCCTTTCATCTCCAATAGTTTCAACTTTTTCTGCATTCAATATTTGCGTACTCCACTCGAAAAAATAAACATGCTTTTACCCTTTTCCTTTCAAAAAAAAGACGAAGAAGAAAGAAATCACCAATCATGAAAACCTGCCAGGACCAAATCCCTGGCACTTCCCATCCTGTTAATGGACTAAATCAAGATACTTCAAATCGTATGTAAACAAGACCAGTGCTATAAACACATATGAATGTACGCAAACCCGCATATAGATTACAAATATGTCTCGAACCCAAAACAGTGGATGTGCATGCATGCGTATCCATCCATGTCTGTTTGATTTTTGTTTAAGCAATGTTATTGCATATCAATATTGCTCAACAAGCTGGCTTGACAATAATGGAAATGAAATCCAATGGCATTTCCTAATTCATACCGATTATAAAATTTGACGTACTTGTAAAGTCATGCAAGTTAGCAAAATGACAAAAAAAATAAAAATAAAATTCTAAATGGAAAACGAGTTTGAAAACTGTGGCTGATGAAATAGGCTTACCGATATTGCATTCTTAGAGAGAGAGAGAGAGGGAGAGAGAGAGGGAGATGAGATGAGACCTCACATCTCATGAAAGTAATTAATCATGGGTACGTGTTCAATCAATCTATTCTTGATGACCAGAAACGACACCAAGAATCCAATATACTATGTTCAATCAATTTAATTAGCAGAACCAATTTTGTTTGAATTTTCAGAGCTCACCCAATTGGTTGAGTAGACGAGCCATACACTCAACAGCTTGTCGGACTCCTTTTGAAACTATCAAGACCCACCAGTTCAGTTTGGTCCATTTTAGGCTATTGTGTCGGCTCACTAGGGACCCACAATAGTAGGTTTAGCTTGTAGCATGCGCGGAGACGTTCATTTCCATCAGGAATTAGCATAATCAGGTCTCGATAACTATATGAACTATACACAATTGAGTAAAAGAGATGGAATGGTATAAATTACTATTGAGAAATTGGTCAAACAAAAAACGAAGAGCTAGCAATCAAGCCAGAAAACAAAGAACGTAAGACTTTGAGATTTTTACATTGTTCACTGTTTAGTTGAGTACATCGATTCGTTCACAGTTTTTACTGTTTTATTTAATGAAGGGAGTACAAGAGTACCATCGGCTTGCGCTTCAAAAAATAGAGAGTTACGTACCTACATTGGCTCCTACATATAGCATTTATAATCTGAGTTTTTTTTTTTTTCCTTTAAAGTTTCGAGGGTGCTGCCCTCCTACGCTTCGCTGTGGGCACTGCCACTGGACCCTTGCAAACCCTGATTTTTTTTTTTTTATGGGCAAAAAGAATTTTATTAATCTCCGAACTAAAGTTACAAAGATTAAACGGGAACGAAAAAAAGACGGCATCACAATCAAAAACCTACATCCCATCTATGTTGGAACCTAAGCTAAGGACAATCAGGCTTCACAAAACCCAAGAGCAACCATTACAATCACTTGTGTCAACAATTTTTTGTTCCAGTACTTTATTCATTACATAATTATTAATATCTGATTAACATAATTTTTGGCGTGGATAAGCTTATGTGCAAGAGTTACAAGATGAAATACAAGTCATTGTTTTTTATCCTGAGTGTGCTCACTTTATGACCCGCTCCACCCTTAACCAAATAACATGGCTCAAAAGGTTATCATCATGTTAACAGTAGCTACTCGGCGTTATCTAATATACTACCTATTAATGAAGTTCTGATATTAAAAGAAATCTTGATGGTGTTAGACGACTCATTATTTAGGAGTATTTTCCTTTTATTTACCTTGTCTTTGTAGGGTTGGGGTGAACTTTCTGGTTCTTCCTTTCCTTTTATTCGATGTACCCTCTTCGAGTTTAATAAAATTTTATTTTGCCGATAAAAAAAAGAAAAAGAAAGTTCCGATATGATCACTCACAATTAGAGGTGTGCAAAAAACCCGAGCCCCCGACGACCCCACCCAACCCGACCCGACCCCGTAGGGTTTCGGGCGGGGCGGAACATGTGGTTCGGTCGGGTACAGGTCCATTTTTTTTTGAAAAAAATCAGTTTTCGGTTTGGGGCTCGGGTTGCTGTTTTTCTTACCCGACCCGACAAAAAACCGACCCGACCGAAAAAATCGGTTACGCGGACAGTTATTCCCCCTCCTTCGGTTCGGGTTTAGGGCTCAAAATTTCAATAACCGACCACCCGACCCGTCCGACCCGTGCACACCCCTACTCACAATATCTCAAACTAAACCGGATGGATAAGAGCTCAGTTTGCTCCAACCTGGCCTCTTTATTCCACATATTTGTAAGAGTACACTTGAGTTGGTTACTACTAATAAAGATTTATTTTTATGAAATGACTAATATTAAAAAAACCAGCTACTTCGTATTTAGTAGATGAGTAACATGCAAGCCAGTTTCTAACTTTTCTCCGTCTAGAATGTGACACTATTAAAATTTGGAAAATGCTAAAGACAGCCCAATAGATTGTCATTAAAGTTCAAAAAATATATTGAAATGTTTAAAAAATGTATTAAAGTGTGAAGCTGTATTAAAAAGTTTGGAAAATGCATTGGGGGTGTTTTTTATCTCTCTCTTTGCTTATTGACAACCCGTTGTCAATAGAAGGACGCTTAAAATTTGTGCAAACATTATTTCCATTTTTGTTTCTCTCTTTTGTGTTTAAAGAATGATACTCAATTGGCAAATGAGTAAGACCAAATAAGAAATTACTTGAGAAACCAAGCTCGGTGAAATTGGTTCTCTCATGTACCCTTAGTGGAGGACTGAATTCGAGCTCCATGTGGACGGATTTGAGATTTGGGATTATAGACAACTTTTGAATAACATATTTCAAATTTTGGAATATTTTGCAGCTTTTAACAACAAATGTAGGGTCCCCTCCCCTCCTTTGTATAACACTTGTTAATAAATGCGGGCTTGTTCGTTTTGAATTTTGAAAAAGGTTTTGAAGGAAATTTGAATAGAAAGAGATAAAAAGAGGAAATATATTAAGGACCGTACGCAAAAGCTTTAAAATTCCCAAACGAACAAGTCAGACGCTCAGTGTACATGACCTCAGATGGAGAAAATGTACTTGACCTCAGTGTACTCTCAGTTGATATCATCCACATCCCAGACGCTCCTTTTTCACTTCCTCTCCCTCTTACTACTATTTATATCTGATCTTCCCTCAGCCATTGTCTCAAGAGAGAGAGAGAGAGAGAGAGAGAGAGAGATCACAAATGCTGCAACAAACAAAATGTAAAGAGAGGGCTATGGTCACCAGAGGAGGATGAGAAACTAATCAACTACATATCCACCTATGGCCATGGATGCTGGAGCTCAGTCCCTAGACTTGCTGGTTAATTTTCTCTTTCTCTCTCTCTCTCTCTCTCTCTCTCTCTGGAATTTTAAAATGTCAAGTCTTGTATGTTTTGTTTTGTTCTGCTACTAGTTATTTTCAGTCTCTTTTTTTTTTTTTCTAGGCAAAAGAAACTTTTATAAAACTCAAAAGGGTTGCATCGAGAGGGAACACCGAAAGCAAATAAACGCTTACGAGTTCAAAGAAAAAGAAAAGAAACGGGATAAGAACTGAAAAAATGAACATCCAACAGTGAGTTGGATGGATCCACTCCTCAGAAACACATTACAAATTCACTTTTCTGATTCCATCCACAAAGCCCTTAAACTCCTCCACAGTATATACCTTAATATCGAATTTCACGTTAATCCACATTGCAACTCTGGTTTTGATGAGCTCGCATACTTGCCCTACTTCTGTCGAAACGTTATTGTACACATAGTCATTTCTCATCAACCACAAGGACCAAATTGTGGCAAAGAAAGTCGCTTCCCACAAATGCTTCTCCAAGTTCCAAAATCTATTATCAAACCACCAAGTAAAAGATCTACCAGAGATTCAGGACACACCCAATTCATATGCCACCAATCCAGAATCAAAGACCAAACATTCCAAGAGAATTGGCAGTGTAAGAAGAGATGTTGGGGCGTTTCCAATTGAAGAGAACACAGCGGGTAGAGCACTGAATTGCCTTCCAGGATCAAGTTTCTACTTTGAAGCACAGATCTAGTAGCCACTCTATCTTAAAGGGCCATCCACGCAAAAATCTCCACCTTGGGAGGGCTGAGATTTTTCCAAATTGTTTGAAAGACCAGATTTCTTGCATTTCTAGTCTGTTCCCATTTGTTATACATTGATTTCACCGAGAAACAACCGTCAGGTGCCCAACTCCACTTCAACTGATCGCGTTTGGATTGATCCAAGGTCACTGCTTGAAGTCTTTATTGTAAATCCTCATGTTCTTGATTTTCCCAATCACGTAGGGTTTTTCTAAATTGCAGATTCCATCTTCCCACTCCACTACCACCTTTTACAACACTGATCATCTCATCCTTCTGCACTGAATACATGTAAAGACGTGGGAACTCCTCCTTAAGAGTAGTATCCCCCATCCAAGTGTGGTGCCAAAAGGAAATCTCCTGTCCGAAATGAACCTGCAATCTAAAACCTTCCTGAATAATAGTCCCAATACTTGAAGATGTTTCCCCTACCGAACATATGTCTCTCCAGATATTCGTGACCACACTAGACACCGGCAAACGAGGCAACCAACAGCCTTACTCCAGATTGTATTTATCTTTAATAACCTTCACCCAAAGGGAATCATTATCCTTATTGAACCTCAACCACCATTTGGCCAAGAGAGCAAGATTTTGAGTCATCAAGTTCTTCACTCCTAGCCCACCATATTCCTTCTTTTTGGCAATCATCTCCCATTTAACCAAATGAAGCTTTTTCTTGTCCACCTTATCGCCCTAAAAAAATTGTCTTTGGATTTTCTCTAATCTCTTTGCTATCGAAATTGGCATCTCTTTTCCATTCTAGCAACCACTAGATCCCAAGTTTTGATACACTTAGAATTAGCACCCAAAGGCAAGCCCAAATACTTGATTGGCAAGTGATCAACTTTACACTCCATAATCCGAGCTAGGGAGATCACATCCTGATGAGGAATATTCACTCCACACAATGAACTTTTGGAAAAATTGATCTTTAGGCCAGACATGAGTTGGAAGCACCTAAGAATTCTTTTGATGTTAGACATCTCTTCCCTATCATTGTTGCAGAACAAAATCGTATCATCCGTAAACTGAAGGTGAGAAACTATCACCCCATTCGTTCCAATTCTTGCTCCTTTAATGATATTCCGCTCCCTAGTTATTTTCAGTCTCTTAATCAGCAATTGTTTTGAAAAGTACCACGTACATATATAAATGCATGCAATTCCGACCAATATGCTTTGTTATGTACGTATCATGTATGCGGTTCTATATGGGTATTAATTTTTGGGCCAATAAGCTTGAGATTGTACGTAGGTCTGCAAAGATGTGGGAAGAGCTGCAGATTAAGATGGATAAATTATCTAAGGCCCGACTTAAAACGTGGGAGCTTCTCTTCCCAAGAAGCAGCTCTCATCATTGAACTCCATAGCATTCTTGGCAACAGGTAAGTTAATTTCCTTAATGAAATGCGATTCTTATCAATGTCCATATATATAACTTATGAGCCCAGCTTGATTTGTAAGTTTTGGTTTCAGATTACTTCAACGATATGAATGGATTAGAATAGTCAAGTGTGGTTCACGATTATCTATATATCCAAGCCTAACGCATGTAGAAGATTTCAAGCGATTATCAAGTTTTCTTCGTATTCAAAAATTTGGACCAATAATATTCCAACCTTAAATTGTAGATCTTATATTTCTTGTTTATCAACATATCTATGCAAAAGAACATCGATCCCCTTATGCAGATGGGCTCAAATAGCTAAATATTTACCGGGAAGAACAGACAACGAGGTGAAGAATTTTTGGAATTCAAGCATAAAAAAGAAGCTCGTCTCTCATCACAATCACCATGTTCATGGCCTCTCTGATCATCATCATCTAGCAGCCACCACATTTCCTTATCACCCAAACCCAAATGTCCCTTTTGAATGTTTCCACACACTCAATCCAAACCCTAATTTCATCCCATCTCCACAGCCAGAACACTACATGCACATCCCCAACCCATTCACATCAGTCATAGCACAAGGTCTTGATAGTCCTAGTTTCCTTCCCCTAGACCCACCTTCATTTGATCACTCCTTATTGTCCTTAGACTATAACCACCCTCCACAAATTGATCACCAAAATTTTCTTAGACAAGAGGAGTGCATGATCAGCTATACCGCCGCTCCATGTTATAAAGTTACAAACCCGAAGACGATAGTAATAGTACTACCGCCGTATGATGATCCAACTGGACTTGTGGGGCCTTCCATGCCAAAACTCTGTGAGATGATCAGCTGTGCTATGCCATCTTCATCAACTGCTTCACATGACCAAGTTGACTCTATTGTTGCAACAAGTCTTGATACATTTTTCCCATCTGATCTTTTGAACTCATGTGATCCCCATGTGCCAACCAATTAAATGGAAATCATTGATGCTATCAAATCGTCGTTACCGTTACCGCTACCGCATAGTAGTCAATTTATGACAAACCCTAATTTTTCCATAAGCTGGGATCCATAGACTTGATGATATATGTTAGTATTTTGGGTACGCATGTCGATACGGATTATGATTTATTACAACGCATTTATTTCAGAAAGGATAGTGTCGCAGACACAAATGACCAAACATAGATTAGATCACATGCATACATGTGCGAAACCCTTTGATCCACGTTGAACCCCACACGATGCACGTGAAATCCGCATGTCTTGGATGGCTGCAGACACATCGGTGTCTAGATTTATGTTGAAAGCATTTTTCTTTCTGAAGTGGTCATGCCTACTTCCTATTTTGTCGCATTTGTAAAATTCTACAGGGATTGAAAAACATTAAATGTTGCTATAAAGTTGTCCTACTTTTGAATGTTTCAATTCTTGAATGCCTTGTCACCATAATTATATAGTACTTCTGTCTCACTAGTGTTTCTCATTTGAAGTACTCTATAGTCCTCTCTCTCTCTCTCTCTCTCTCTCCGCATATCAGTAAGTGTTTGTGTACGTATTATAGATCAGATGGGGACGCTGTCATGCACTTTGGCTCCCAATTACGTTGAAGAGGTGTCGTGTCAAAGGGATCTCATATCTTTCCGTATTTTCATACCTATGTTACAGCTTCAGCATAACAAACAAGATGGAACGAAGAACGGCAAACGATCCAAATTCAAAACATTGAGCAACAATCACTCAACACCCCTTTGTGCACACGTTTTTACAGAATGCTTCTGATCGATCCCCAAATTATATTAGGTAAAGATCTAGAAGATGCGTGCACACCTGCCAAACACGTTACCTTCCTAAGGGTGGGTCTTTTCTGCAAGTGGTGGAACCCACCCTCTCTCTATCGCCTTCATAAGGGTGGGTCTCACAACGTGTGGCGTGCATTATGAGACCAACCTCTAATGAGAGGGTATCTGAATTTGTGTCGACTGGTAAACATGCACGTAGAAGTGGTAGATTGAATCAAATAGTGGCCTAAAGTTTTTATTAATAAGCCTATTTTATTTGGAGGTTCAACATCCAAATCTTTAATAAGAGGATTTTTTTTTTTTTTTAACACTTCGTATCAGTATAAAGCGATGGCGTGGTTAAGCCAACTCTAAAATTCACAATGTCCGTAATGTAATTTGGTTAACAAACTGATTTTCGTTATTCCAGTCTTTTTTTTTTTATGTCCGAGGCCAGCTTGTGCCATTGCATGCATCTGATCAACTACTTGGATCATACTTAGAGAGACCATTTTGTTGTAAAGTGTATTTTTTTTTCCCCCTGTTTTGGTAAAATCGAAGAAAGGTCGTAACGGAACGCATCGCCCTCGAAGTCTGCTAATATAACAACTTTTAAGCTACAGAAAAATCCATCCAATGTTCTGATTATCCCAAACACTATTTAAGAGGGCTATAAATAGCTCCAGGGCTACAAGGGTTACAGAACCAAATTCCGGAATTGACAGATGAGTTCCAAAAACAATCACTACTAGCATATATACTAGCATCAGCAATTTGGGTACGTAATAAACGGCAGCAGACATGCATATGAATAACCGAAAGAGGATAATTTGACAAAGAGAATTCAAGTAGCTTCACAAGAGAGGGCTCTGATGCTCTGTCAAACATAGCTCTCTATTAAATGACCTTCAGGCACTCAAGCAGCCACCGGAAAGAAGCAAAGGTTCCTCCTAGTTGCTCACCACCCTTACAAAAGTGGAGAACTAGAACTTGATTTCATTGAAACATGACAGAGTCAAAATAACAAGCTGCTATGCTGTGATTCTAAACCGTCCCTTTGCGATTCTTCAAGCAATGACCCGCCGCCCACCCTTGGTTGATCTGTTGGAAAAAGTTTAGGATTTGGATTAATAGTAGAACTGATATATGCACACGGCTCCATTAACTACTGAAACAACCAACTTCACATAATTAGAAGACAGATCTCTGGACGACCATTAAAAATTTAAACAAAAGCCATGCATGCTCTTCCAATCCAAGATTTTTTATTTGACAAGCAATCCAAGATTTGTTTGCACAATACTCCCTCGTTCCAAAATGAGTGACCTTTTTGGGACTCTGTGTCATTTTAAAATGCTTACATTTTTCGATTTATGAAGTTTTATGTGATTTTGAAAACTTTATTTAATAGAACTAATTAAAATCTACTCCTATCAAATAAGATTCATATTGCATATTTTTTAACATTCATATCGAAAAATATAAACAATTGAAAACGACACGTTTTTTAAAAAATGTCACTTATTTTGGAACGAAGTTTGCACCACAGGTAAACAAAAGAAAGGCGATCAGAATTGAAAGGCATGTAAGCAATATACAAAGATGAATATACATGTGTTCATGAGCATACACACGGTATTTTGTTTACTTTTCTTTGTGTGTGTGTGTGAGAGAGAGAGAGAGATGTATCGAACCAAGAACCCGTGTACCCTCTTCCTCCTAAGGGTACTAGGTTGGTAAGTTCTTGAAAAATCTGAGTTCCCTAACAATACTTAAAAGCCCTAACAATATGAATGCGAATCACAAAATAATACTATCAGCAAAAACTACGCAAGCAATTAAACCTACAATGCAGAGATATACGTGAAAAACTCTAGAATGGATAAAAACCATGGGAAGGAATCAAATCAACATAATCATTGTGCAATAGCAGATATACCTATCCAAATGAAGTAAATCCTTACAACGTTTTAAATATCACCTGTCAAGTCGTCACACGTACCCCGCACCCAGTGATCTTGATTGCCAAAAGCCTTGAGTCCACAAGCCCTCCAAAAAACCTAATCAAAATTCTCCTTTGGAATAGTTCTGAAGTAGAATTGATGCTTCGATCTTTTTGCTCCTGCCGCCACCGGTTGTCTTTTTCTTAATCACCGTATGTGTATATTCAGTATGTGGCCTCAAGAGTATATGTTGTATGGCTGCTCCCTTTTCCTTTTATATTGTTGCATGTAGTCAAACCCTAGGGAATAAAAAGTCCATCCTTTTTCCTCTTTTTCACGTTGCCTTTTATTTAAATTTTTATTTAAATGAACAGATGGTGCCGATTGATAACCGATTGATCTGTCTTTTTTTTTTTTTTTATCAACAAAAAATAATTTCATTAACTCATATACACGAAGTTACAGAGACAATAAGAGCTTGGATACACCGGCTTGACTATCCAAGACCTTCTTCTCCAAACCACATAAAGGAACTGAAAAAGACCCAACAGGTTGAGCCTAAATCAGAATACACCCATTGTGACAAGTTCACACCTAAAATAGGCCAAAAGCCCAGATCAAAACAATTTAGCACAAACACCACAACCTAACCCTAAACCCAACCAAAGACCAACAGGAGTAGAAATGCATTAGCACCTTCGTCTGGCAAGATCTAAACCTAGCAGGACTCCGGTGGGCCACCACCACTATTAGCCCAATCCTCCACCAAAGGCCCAACACCTCAGCAACCACCAGCAGCCAAACCCAGCCCAGACTATCGTCCACCACCACACGCCGACGAGACTGCCTGCCAAACCCCAACAGAAACCACCTAACCACTACCGCCCCACCCGATCTGCTGAGAAACGACACCACAGACCCACCGCACATAGCCACGGTTACAAACTCACTGTAGTCGACTTCATTTTTTATCCAAAAACGCTCACGCTCGAATACAAATAATAATGATTCCTTCCACTCTAATCCTATACAGATTCAGTAGCTTATTAAAAGTAATAAAATTACAACTCGATAAAATTTATGTGTTTTGTCATACGGAATTGCCAATACTTAAAGACTCCGAAATTTGTTCCTTACAGTTCTTTTAGGGAATAAGAGCATTGGCTCGCCTGATGAAGACCCATCCCCTTAAGAAGCAAGAAAATAAACAGGTAATATGAATTACAATAGTGCATAAAATTACTTTGTTGAGCAAATATAATCTACCGAAATGGTGAAAAGCTGACAATCCATCTAACAATAATGCAATACTTGCTAGATAGCTCAATTATGAGAGACGTTGAAAGGAAAACATCCCTTGTAGATGGACTTCTTTTTTCATTGCTAAGTAGTAGTGGTGGTCTAGATAGATTTTGTGTAATCTGCAACTGGTTACTGCTAATCAGCAACTTATATTAACGTGGGAACTGCCTTGCAGCCAACAAATCTTGCCGCAAAGGGTTTGACAATTGGACTATTCTCATCAGACCAACGTGAAACAGAACATTTGGGAAGAAGTTTTGAAGACTAGGACCATCCCTATATATATGTGAAACAAGACATCATTGACATGACTAAGGCTCCGTTCCAGAAATCTTCTTAAAAAATAAGTACTTATTTTGGAACTGCTCATTAAAAAATAAGAAGGGTCATTCTACAAAATCCAAATAAAAAGTTCATTTTACATTTTCAAACTTAAAAATAATGTAAATGAAAAAAAAAATTCAAAATTTTTTGCACCGTATTAAAGAACTCAATGAGATCTATCAAACAAAATCCATTGTGATAAGAAAATTATTTGCGTAAACACATGATTTTTGAGTTTGAAGTTGCCTTATACAAAAAATAAGACTGTTGCAATGAGAATGGGCACCGGCGGAGGGAAATCGTACCGACGACCGTGCCGGGCTATCTCCGACCATTGGACCGCCGATCCGAGCTGTCCAAAAATTCTATAAAAAAAAACCGAGGGGGCCTTCACGGGAATTAACGGCATCCGAGGTGTGTAGGGTGCTTGATCCGAGCACCCCTTTTTTGTGTATATGATTTCACACGAAAAATGGGTGCTCGAATCAAGTATCCTATACACCTCGGATGCTGTTGATTCTCGCATTGGGCCCCCTCAGTTTTTTTTTTTTAGAATTTTTTGACGGCTCGGATCGGCCGGTCGGTACCTATATAAATTCTTCGAAAATAAGTATCAACCTTCTTATTTTTCGAAACAAGGCTTCTTATTAGACAAAAAATAAGTTTTTATTTCGGTTCTGGAACGGGTCCTAAGCAAGCCAACACCATGAAGTAGTGTAATTATTGCATTTGATAATTAGTCAAACCCATCATCATCATAATCATCAAACTACATTCAAAATAGCAGAGCTCTTTACCCGGCACTCAGGTAGGCATGCTCCAAAGCTGGAAAAAATGAGCCAAAAATAAAACTTCTTGGCAACTATAAAATTGAATCGATTCCCTATAACACTGAAAGTAAATGCAAGGTATTTAAGCATGACACTGACTATAAATTATAATAGCTAACTTCCCCATCAGAAGTAAACCTTTTAAGCTTGACATGGCCTGTAATAGATTTTCTCCTCATCAGAAGTAAAGCTTTTTTGAAACATGCTTGACCTTTTTCCTCCCTGTGCAAGAGTTGTTAAAGAACTAAACAAAATGCTGCAAGAGGCAAATCTGCTGACAGGTAATCACCGCTCACAAAATAGGAAAGACATAATCTTAAGGCAAAACAGAGAAGATAATCAGATCATTTACGAAAATGATGTGGTCAGGAATACTCCCTGTGTCCACGCAGCAAGCAACCAAGTCTTGTCAGCCCACCAGGTGCCAGCAAATAATAGCTTATGGTCGGATTGATATCCCTATTATATACTGGTTCTACATTGGATTACTTTCTATCACTTCTTCGTACTCAGCCGGAGAACACATTGAAAGGAAAGTGATACTTCAAGAATCCAGACTTTGGAGTAGCAACGTAAATAGATTGGACAAAATCAACTCAACATGATTTGGGAAGAGCTTTGATCACTGCATCCCACTACACGTACAGCCACCACACTATTTTCTCATAATGTTCAACAACACACCTTAGTGTAGTAATACAGTCAAACTAACACAACCATTTTAGCATTGAGAAAAAGCAACCCCGTATATTGCACCCAATATTAAGAATTGCAGTGAATCAGACCAGTTGCACATTCAAGTGCTAAACCTACACAAGAATGGAATGAAACAGCAACACATAATAATCAGATGGCCCGATTTCTCGAACCCTCCTACTGCACATCAACGACCAATTTTTTACTTGCCAAGTCAAAAATGTGTATGTACATGTTAAGAGGATGCACTTGGTCGTATGAATATATGAACACAATAGAGCAACTAACTCACTCCTAACAAATTTTTAGCCCATCTCACTAACTCGTATGTACTAACCGACTATCATCATGTTATTGCTAATTAGCACTGCAAACGAGCCCAGGTGAACTTTGAAGTGTGCGAAATTGGTCCGGCTTGAGCTCGAGTCGAGCCCCAATAATCGAGCTTGAGCTCGGCTCGTTTAGTATGGAGATGTTGGAGCTCGGTTCGTTTGCCAAATGAACCTCTGTAAATGAGCCAAGCCCTACAAAACAAGTTGAGCTTTTTATAAACGAGCCGACTCTAGTTTGGCTCCTTCACTAAATGAGCTTAAAACTCGAACCGGAGCTCAACTTGTTTACTAACGAGCCAACCTTGCAACAACCCCAGCCTCGAGCAGCTCGATCACAAATAGCTCAATAATTGTATGCAGCCCTAAATTCATGTACATACATACAATGGAATCTCAACACTGGTACACTTCAGCTCAGCAACTAACTTACTCCTACCAAATTTTAAGCCCGTCTCACTAACTACAAACTACTAACTCCTGATGGACTATCATGCGCCGAGCCGAGCTTTTGAAGTGTTCGCGCAAAGCTCGTTCAAAATTGTCCTATATCGATTCAAGCCCAAAGAATCGAGCTAGAGCTTGGCTCGTTTAGTATCACAGTGTTGGAGCTAGAGCTGAGCCCTACAAACAAGTCGACCTTTTTTTATAAACAAGCTGAGTTACAACAAACTCGAGTTTGGTTGGTTTACTAAACGAGCTTAAAACTCGAGCTCGAGCTCAACTCATTTACTAATGAGCCGAGTCAGCGGACCCCGTAATGAGCCAAGCCTCAAGCTGTGAAGCTGTTCGTGAACATCTCAGTAATCGTTTGCAGCACTAAATTCATGTCTGTATATATGTATGTATGTGTGCAGAGAGAGAGAGAGAGTACCGTCAAGTAAGAATAATCGGAGAGGAGGGAAGCCACAAGGGTACAAAAAATCCGTCGGAAGATATTCTTTTGAGGGTGTCCTCGTCGGTCTGGGGAAAACGGAGAGAGTTTTGGAACTTGGACAGAGAAGGTGGGGAGATCATCGGAGCGACTTCGAAGCAGCTCAATGCACTTAGATGGTCCGAGCTGCTCATACTCTTCTGCTTCCGAAGCATTGGATTATTCAATAGTCGGCTGATCATAGAGCCTCCAGTCCTAACAACTCTTTTGGACTCCATTTTTCTGTGCAGTTCCGCCGCACGTCGGTGTTTCTCTATGCCCGAGAGAGAGAGAGAGGGGGAGAACAAACTGCGTTGTTATGAACTTAACTTAAAATTAACTATCTTCAAAAAAAAAAAAAAAAACTTAAAATTAACTTAAATTTGAAAATTATATTTATTTAATTTTTTTTATATGTATTAATTTTGAGTCAAATTTTTGTGGATTATTGTTTCGACTCGATGAGAGGAGTTAGAAAAGTAAAATTTTTATACTTTTACTCAAGTATTTTAAGAAATAATTATTTTTTAACAGAAATAAGAAATAATTATTTTTTAGCAGAAAATAGTGAAATAAGTTGAATTATTTTGAGAAATACATTTTTTTAAATATTTGGATAAAAGTAAATTTTTTTTACTTTTATTCTTTTCATTAAGATAAATCAATAATCTACAAAATTCACACAAAACTAATAAATACAAAAACAAAATTAATAACAAACAAACTCATTTTAAGTTAAATTTAAAAGAACGCAGCCGAAGAAGTAGGAGAAGGTGCAAATCTCAGAGCCCACTGTGCTGCGGCCTGTTTATGTTTACTTAAGTTTAGCCCATTATTTGGAATGGGCTGTTACCTTCATTCGGCCTATTTTGTGTCGGGGTTCCTTCATAAGTTCAACTATATTCCAAAGACAAGAGACAAGCTTTATTCGTTTTCATTTTAACTTTGTTTGTTTTTGTTTTTTAATTATTATTTTATTTTTTTCTTCAATAATTATCATATTTCTCCAATAATAATCATTATCTTATTTCTCTCTTTATCCACTATCAAAACTAAAATACCAAAAAATAAAAACCAAACAAAACCAAAGCAATCACACAAGAAGAAAGAATCAACCTCGTAATGAGGTAAACATAATATAGTCAACTGAGCTAGCCTCATTGGTTTTCTAGAAACCTTCCTTGGATATATAAAATCCAATTTTAGTCATGATCAAGTGTTCAACCTAAGAGAAGTCAGAAGCCTGCCCAAACCCGACACAAGCCTAAAGTTGGAAGATATTCTTGGAATTATATATATACATATAGAGTTAGGTTCCGGAGAGGGATCCCTCATTTTATTAAAATGCGGAACTTTCCTTCCCGATTGAATTTCGATGATCCAAGCCGCTCAAAGTGATCAGAACGTGATTTTAAGGGTCCCCGCGAGAAATCAGCAAAAAAAATGACCGGAAAGGGCTTCATCTGAGCAATTTTCATTGAACGGTTCAAAAAAAACTGCTCGGATGACGCCCTTCCCGGTTATTTTTTTTGTTGATCTCTTGCGGGGACCCTTAAAATTACATTCTGCACACATTGAACGGTTCGGATTTTTAAAATTTGATCGGAAAATGAAAGTCCCTCATTTTTTTAAAATGAGGGATCCCTCACTTGAAAATTCCTCTATACATATATATGGCTTTTTGAAGATCTAAACGATTTTATGAAAACAAATCACATCTGGATAATCTAGAAACTACAGTAATGAAAAATATTGTG
The DNA here is from genome assembly GCA_019656835.1 of Rhododendron ovatum. Taxonomy (NCBI): domain Eukaryota; kingdom Viridiplantae; phylum Streptophyta; class Magnoliopsida; order Ericales; family Ericaceae; genus Rhododendron; species Rhododendron ovatum. Next base: position 2,232,842 of record CM033790.1, read on the forward strand.
TAAAACATCTTTGAAGTGACAGGGATGGTGGAGTAGTTACGATGGTGTGTTTGAATATCGGTAGGGGAGCACTAGTGGTGGTGGCGGCAGGTGATTGAGTAACGAAGGTGATGGGGAAGGAGGAAGAAGGAGGTGCTGTTAAAAGAAATGACATTTTTAATTCAGTCATAAATTAAGTAGAAAATTCCGAGTTATTGTAATTATCTATCAAATTGCACTTACTTGTTACTTAAAAGTATTCAATTTTATCAATTGAATTGAACAATAATAGCATATACAAACAAAATTTCTAAAACCACACATAAACACCTACACATCCACATTCTCTTATCAATATAGGTTTGCAATATTTTTATTGTGTATGTGGGCCCACCTCTCTTACAAATGTCAATGTGTAGGTATTTGTGTTTGTATGTGCATATAGGTGGGATGGCTGGGAAAATTCTATAACTACAGACAATTACACAAATACAACTTCCATGTATTTGTGTATCCCATACACAATGCATGCAAGTATTTGTGCCTTAGAGTATATGTGGTGGTAGTACTAGCAAAGTCAAGTTGATGTAGTCAATGGGCTTTAGAAGCCCAATCAGTAACTCTTGGTCCTCTTCACGTGGGAAATCAGAGTTTGAGCTCTGTTCTGGCTATTTGGAATTGAAAAAATGACGGTTCAAGATATATTTTGATAATTAATACCCGCTAATAACAAACTAAGAATATTTGTTAATGTTAAAAATGTCCATAGTATGTATTAATTATCAAAACATGTCATTGACCGTCATTTTCATTTGGAATTCAAGGTTATATAACCTCTCATGTATGCAAAAACTATAAACTTTGAAAAATTATATTACCACTCTAAAAATTGAATCAGTCAATCTCAAATCAGTGTAATTTTAAAGTCATATTCCTTTGTTATTTTTGGGTGCCTCATCAATTTTTAGAATGTTAATATCATTTTTTTAAATTTTTCAAAAAAACAAACCACGCTCCCCCATTGCGCGTGACACCTATACCAGCCTAATCTCATCTCACTATATAAACCTCCTAGCCTGTTTAGGTCACAACGCGAGAGGGAAAGAGATACTCCTCCTATAGAAACCACCCACTCGCCGCCCTTTTCTCCACCCTTCACCTGATCCCTTCTTTCCCTCCTTTTTCTCTTCAACTTCCCCATCGCTTACTAGGGTTTCTCCTCTCTCCTCCTCCTGTCTCTCTCTCTCTCTCTAGGGCTTCACACATCCAACCATCCAAAAAAATGAGCAAGAGCAGTAAAGATCAGTTCGACATATCCGATCTCGGCTCCGCCCTCCCCGCCGCCGCCGCTGGTTTGTTCAAATCTTAACCCTAGTGTTTGTCTATCTTTGTATAAGTGAAAGTCTCAATCTTTGTTTTTGTTTGTAGCTCTTAGTGCTGAGGATCGTGCTGGTCTTGTTAATGCCCTAAAGGTTAGTTATTTTTTACACTCTCCAAGCTTATAAACGTCCTTAAAAAACTTCTCAAACTACTAGAATTCGCGAGAGCGAGGGTTGAGAGCGGGAGTGGCGGGTGTATTATGCGACTAAGGGTGCGTTTCTGCTAAACTAAATGACTAAAGCCCTGTTTTGACAGATTTTCTTGTCGTTCTCCTCACATACATCAACTTAAATACCACTCAGTGGAAACAACTTGATATTGCCATTAGTCAGTTGTCCATTTAGTTTCATGGGAACGCACCCTAAGCTCCTAACCAATGAAGTTTGTTTTTTTAATGATCGTGAGGTCAGATGATGTACAAGTTAGGGTTTTATATTTGTTCTGTTGGTTGTGGGTTTGCAGGATAAGCTTCAGAATTTGGCTGGGGGGCACACGGATGTTCTTGAGTCCCTGACACTGAAGGTTCGGAAGCGAGTTGAGGTTCTGAGAGAGCTGCAGGTTTGGTCTCAGTATCTAATTTCAATTGTAGTTGTGGAGAGAGTGATGATTTCCTTATTTTCACTTTTCGTGCTTGTGGTACTTGATTTCAGTAATATATTTTTCATTCATTGAAGTTGCACATAGTTTCCTTTTGAAGTATGTATCATTGAAGCTTTCCACAATGTCATAATCCCTTTAGAATGTGTAACTTAGCAGTGGCAATTCTTGCTTGGCATTCATGGATTTCATTGTCTGGTTAAGTTTGTAATCTACTTTTCTATAAGAAGGAATCACGGAGGACAAGTTTAATAATTTAGAAATCAGCAGTTGCGTAACATTGGCTATTGTTCAGCTTTTCAGTACTATTATGCAACTGCAAGCTATGTGCTTGATTGCAAGAATCAAGATTGTGCTGATTGCTGACCTATTTGAGGAAACGGCCCTCTTGGATCTTATGCACACTTTCATGAACTTATTGCGCCTTAAATTTGCCCCCAACGACTTACATTCCAGTTGAAGCATCTGCTCAGTTTGGATTAGTGGCGTGACCAATGCTGTAAGGATGACCGAACGAGACTTTAGAAGAGAGAGAGTGGAGAGAAAGGGAGGGGGAGGGTTGTAGGCAAAGAAGAAAGCCCTTGCACTGTTGTGCGCAAAATAAGCCTTGACATCTAGGAATGAGGTTGTGCTTAATTTACCTTTTGAACTAACAATCTGTGCAAGATATGTTTGATGACTTCCTGAAGGTGCTAAGTTAGTATTTGCCTAATATGCTAGGTGTGTTGACTGTTGATGGGAGGGTTGCCAAGTGAATGGAAGTAACTTTTTTTTTGCTTTTTTGTGTGTAGAAACCATGTTTCGTATTTTCCAGAGAGTGAAGTTTAGAAGTTAACGTGTTGCAGTTTAGTTTGCTAGAATTTGGATTTGAGATGATGGAACCGGTACCTTTTTGAAGCTAGCACAACTGTTTTTCAAAAGTGAACCTCTATTCTTTTTCACAATTGCGATTATTTTAGAATGTAGTTCCATTCTATAACCTTCTCTGACCATCAAAAATTGTTTTATTACACTTTCTTTTCTTCTGGAAGGGTCTTATTTGCCATTCTCGGGTCTTGTCGAAACTGATTATGTGCATGTGAAAGGCTTTGTACGATAGCTAAGTTTCAAAAAACCCTTGTTAAGCATGAGGATGAGCTGGGTATTAGAAGTTTCCTTATTTCATATGCCATATGAAGAATAACAATCTTGATTGTCTTGAATATGTGGTTTGAAATGGTGTCTAAAGTTCTTAGGCTTTTTGGGCCTGTGTCAAAGTTTCATCGTGCAGTAGCCTAATATGTTCTGAATTTTCAGAGCCAGCACGATGAGTTTGAGGCCAAGTTTTTTGAGGAGAGAGCAGCTCTGGAAGCTAAATACCAGAAGCTTTATGAACCACTGTACGCAAAGGTATGGAGTACGTGTACATCTCTTATAAAGTGTTGTGACATATTTTATTTCAGCATTGCTTTTGCAGTACTTTTCCATTATTGTTTAATGTGTTTGTGTGAGTCTTCAAATTTATGTGGTTGACTTGCAATGTTGTTGGACGTGTTGCAGAGGTATGAAATTGTAAATGGTGTTTTAGAAGTGGAAGGAGTTACAAATGAAGCCGCGATGAACCAAGAGGAGGATGAGGAAGCCGAAGGTGTCTCCCTTACTCAGAAAGTGCCATATGTTTTCGTCTTTGCAATGTAGAAATATGTATACATATAAGATCCTGATCTTATCGTTTGCCTGACATTTGTAATGTAGAGAAAGGCGTTCCCAGTTTTTGGGTCACTGCAATGAAGACTAACGAAGTATTAGCTGAGGAGGTAGTGAACATTTACCCCCATTACCCCCTATGTACATTTTTTTTACTCCTTTCTTCTTTATACCGGTCGTAAATCTGAGTTTTGAGATTTGTTGGCCCTTTAGATCTCAGAGCGTGATGAAGAGGCCCTCAAATATCTTAAAGATATCAAGTGGTGCAGGATTGATGATCCAAAGGGTTTTAAGCTTGAGTTCTTCTTTGATCCCAATCCCTTCTTCAAAAACTCAGTTCTGACAAAAACATATCACATGATTGATGATGATGAACCTATTCTAGAGAAAGCAATTGGGTAAGCTGTTATTCCTTTGTTCTGGTGGATAATTTTTTAGCTCAAAAACTCTCATCATCTTTTGGTAATATGTAGAACGGAGATTGAATGGTATCCAGGTAAATCCTTGACACAGAAGATCCTTAAGAAGAAGCCAAAGAAGGGGTCAAAGAACGCAAAACCTATCACAAAGACTGAAAATTGCGAAAGTTTTTTCAACTTCTTCTGCCCTCCCCAGGTTCCGGAGAATGATGATGATATCGATGAAGATGTTGTAAGTTCCGCAACTTTTGTGCATGTGTTGAAAGATATTTAGAAGTTTTATTTGGTTTCCACTCTAATACATGCCTACAATGAATCAACAGGCTGATGAACTTCAGAGCCAAATGGAGCAAGACTATGACATAGGGTGAGTCCCCGGTCCTGTTTTCAGTTATGGATGTTGCATAGGGTGATACAAATAAGATGTCAAATTTTATCTATAAGGCGGTGGAAGTTTATCTTTCATAAAGGATGTTTCAATAGTTTAGAGTTTTGCCTAAAGTGGGGAATGAGCTAAATCTTGTTGCCTATTAACTTCAAAAACATAGTAATTGGATTTTGCAAGATTACAGAGTTTTACTTTTCACCAGTAATGTGAATCAAATTAATGTGATGCAGTTCAACCATCCGGGATAAAATTATACCCCACGCTGTTTCGTGGTTTACGGGGGAGGCTGCCCAGGATGATGAATTTGAAGACATAGAGGAGGATGATGATGAAGATGAAGAAGGCGATGAGGACGAAGATGAGGAGGATGATGAGGACGAGGATGAGGACGAGGATGATGATGGAGAGAAGGGAAAAAGCAGGAAAAAGGTAATGATGTCAAATTCTAATTTAAAAAAGCTCAAGTCTCATTTTCTCTTTCTGAACACTCAAGTCCCCATGTTTCCTGGGGTGCATTTGGTTGGGATCTTCTGGCAGTCATCTGAACAGAAGGTGAGGTGATATAATAACCATGTAATGCATCTTTTGCTCTTTACAAAATGTAAAGCATTTCAGTAATAGGCTACAAAATGTAAAGCATTTCAGTAATAGGCTACAAAATGTAAAGCATTTCGGTAATAGGCTACAAAATTTAAAGCATTTCTGTAGTAAGCTGTGCTCTGGGATAACATGATATGGAACTGTAAAATTGCAGAAGACTGGCAGAGCACAAGCAGCGGAAGGTCAGCCGGGGGAGCGCCCTCCAGAATGCAAGCAACAGTAGCAGTATCGGGTTGCAGACTGCATCAATATTGGAACTGTGTGGGAATGATGTCAGTAGTGTCCTGAGTTCTTGAAAGTTTTGGATCGTCGTTTTCTCCGTTTGTCTATTAAAATGACCTGGTTCCTTTTTTGTGGGTTTTTTTTTTTGTTTTGTTTTTCTTACCTTACTAGAGAGCTCTTATAATTTGTTTGGTATCCTGATTTGTTGGGCCGCCTGTGTCGCGAATTTCCAGTGAAACTAGTCTAGGATATTGTCTGCTTTGATCTTTTAACAGCTCTAATTTTTTCCTATCATTATTGTTGTTGTTTTGCTGTTATTATTTGCTGTGTTATTATAATAATAATAATTATTATTATTATTATTTGGTAACTATAAAATTAAGTAGATGTCTCTGGTTATACATTTATACAGGGATTCTATATATTATATGAAGGATTCTCTGTATTTATATACATCCAAGGGTATTTTCCATTTCAATAATAGTTTCACTTTTAACACATTCAGGTGAGTTTGGTTCACTGGAATAGAATGGACTCAGGAATGAAATTCTAATGGATGAGATTTGAATATCTATTCCGATTTCCATGGTTGGTTCTTCTAAATGTTTGGTTTTGCAAGAGAACAACCACTGTCATTCTTATTTCGTCCTCTGTATGTAATATTTTTTGTGTAATTTCCATGGTTCTACTAAATGTTTAGTTGTGCGAGAGAATAACCATTATCATTCTTTTGTCATCCTCTTTAATGGTTTGCCGTTTAAAATAAAAAAAATAGTGGTTTGACTCTAGAGGATTTTTGTGTGGTGGTACTAAATTTTGGTGTGACAGTAGTAAATTTTGTTGTAGCATAATTTTGTTGTAGCATCGAACGGAATGTAGTAATAAGATATACTGTATGTAATATTGTGGTTTTGTTCTTTTATTTATTGGTAAGCGAAACATAAGATGGTAGCTATTATTTTAATATTTTCGGGGAAATTTAGTATTGTTAGTCGGAATGAGTGAGGTTTGAACTATTGTCAAATGCATGAGTGCAATGGTGCCTACCACTTTGTTACCATTCCACTTGCATATAACAATTCTATTGAAAGAAGCGTTACGGTCTAGCATTCGTTCCATCGAAATTTAACATTCTATCGATAAATTCATCAATCAATAAAGCACCATGACCAATGATTTAGATAGACCAAACAAAAATTGCTATCCACAACCTTTACACTGGTACTCACATACATTCGATGGCAACATAATGAAATTGTTTGCACAGATCATGCGTTGTCGCTGGGTTTCAATTGCATTTATTACAGTACATCATTCCTTACCATTCCCAAATCTAGACCATTCCTTCTTTCCATATATGTGTTCCAATTGATTTTAGCTTTCTTGATGCTCCAAGCACTTAATCTCGAGATTTTTACACTCCAACTTCCTCGATTGAAGGCATATAAGTGGGCCTTCTCACCAACAGCAATATTGTTTGATTAAAGTAAAATTTAAACTACCAATGGAAAAAAAACAAACTAAAACTGAAAAAAAAATAAAAATGCAATGGGAGCCTGTGCTCCCAGTGGACCTAGGGTGCATGGCTCCGCCACTACATGGACCAATGGCAAAGTTTTGGTTGAAGCGCTAGAATTGGACTGAATTGTCCATTAGTGTTGAGCTTGAACGAGCCAACCGCGGGAGGGTCCCAACCGAGAAAGGCAATAAAGCTATTTCCTGCTCTATGTTCCCTGTTATACAATTGACTTAATTTGGTCATGGTCCCTGTTATACAATTGACTTAATTTGGTCATGGTCGAGCATTTTGCATCGTACGCCCAACTGTTTTTCACTGGATTACATCGTGCTGCGCCGTGTATATGACCAAGTCATACTTTAGCCGGAATAGTATTTCTCTTATACAGATAGATGAAGTTAGCTTGATGAGACTTATTTATATGCTGAGCGTGCTTTCAAATTAAGCTTTATCCTGTAGGTTTGTAATGTATGCATTGACTGGTTTGTACCTTACTGTTGGCCTTATCCTTTAATCTGTTTTCTTGATCAAAGCCTTCTATCCTTGATGGATTTTAAGTCAGTTTACAAAAAAATTTCATTTGATTTTCTATATAGCACATATAAAGCGTAACTTCAAACTAAAAATACAGTCCCTTTGTTTGGTTTACATCTTAAAAAGTTATTTTGATTTAATGAGTGGTAATGAGTATGTTTCATGGACGTATTTCCGCAGAACCTGCTTTTTTTTAAGGTTTTACCATATCAATGTTCTAGTGATACCTGTTAAATTTACTGAAAGTGTCCATGCCAAACAATGACTATAGGAACCTGACTTTAAAAATGTACAGTTTCATGGAAGTCTGGACCATCCGTTATCCTTTCATGGATAGGCATGTCGAAAAGGAAGAAACACGCAACAAGAACAATCACGAACAAGTATGATAGAGAGAAGTACTTCCTCTTTGAACATACAATAATGAGATAAATCTCGTTTTTCATTAATCAATAAACAACTACTGAGCCCTGAGGCTTACAACTCAATTAATAATAATAACCTAAAAATACTAAAAAGGAAACTAAAATAATGGAAAACTAAATCTACGTCTTAAAGAACAACGAAACAATAAAAAGGGTAATAGAATAAACCTAATTAAGAAAGCCTAATATTCCGGGCAATTTATGCTAAACTAGAAAGATTCTTAATAAACTACTAAAAAGTTCAAAATAATAAACCAAGATTCCTATATTTATAAAATATCGGTCTCATTAGATAGTTATCATGGATTCTTAACATTTTCGTTTTTAGAGCAAGTTTACTAGTGAATAGGTATACTATCTTGTGAACACCAATTAAAATTTACATTTTCACTCTTTTCCTATTATTTTTTCCCCATGGAGGGAGGTGAGAGAGAAAGAAACAATAAAAAAAGACGAGAGCGTGAATAGTGCTTAGGTAAAAGTGGCTAAGCCTTATTCATAAATGTATTTTACTTACCTTTCTACCTAATCTGGTGCAGGGGTATTTCTTAAGTTTCTCCTCTCCAAAATAGCAAAAAATGTATTTTATTAATGCTGGTGTACATGGTCTTAGAATAGAGCATAATCGTTGCACTCTTTTAAATTGAATTAAAATGCCCTTCAATTGAAGTGACAAGACCATCATATTTTATTACACCCATAATTAAACTGTCAATTCCTTAAGTACATCATTCTCTACAATTCCCAAATCTAGACCATTTTTGCCCTCCATATACGTGTTCAATTGATTTTAGCTTTCTTCATGCTCCAAGCACTCAATCTCGAGATTTTTACACTCCCACTTCCATGATTGAAGGCATATAAGTGGGCCTTCTCACCAATAGCCAAGGTGGGGTAAACCCTAGCAGTGATGCATACCTTTCCTTCTCCACCAAAGCTTTCCACTATTGAGTGATCTATCTGTAAAAAGAACAACGAAGAGGGAAGGAAAATTAAAGTGCATCAAAACCTAAGCTGAAATTGGTGAAGAACAAAATCTAAGAATCTTTTGGGTGTTATAAAAGATTGCATGCTTAGACAGTAGACACCTTGACCGCCATACCAAAAAATAAAAAAGATTGCATGCCCAAATATAGAAAAGAAGTTGGGCTCAACCCAAACACAATGGTGGTCCTCATGTTGATTAGAACTGCTCAGTGTAATTGTACAATCATGACTCAGCCCACTTCACAAAAAGGGTAGGGCTTAATTTGGGCTCATGGGCAAAAAGTGTCCATTTGCTCATTCTTTTTTCAGAAAAAAAATACATGAGAGCATAAACCAGTGGAAAAACGGTCACATGGCCAGGTTACCAAACCGACTATTGAAGCACCTCAGGTTACCTGTACCCAGAAGTAGCTATAGCTGTATCTCTATTTTGGTGCAATGTCTACTTCAAGATTGCACAAAAAAAACTTGTTCCGAGAAGAAGCTATTGTGCAATTCTGTGGCTGAAATTGCACGAGAACCGAGGTACATATATTTTTTCGGTACGAAAGTTTTGACCAACTATGAAAGGGCAAAAAACAAACAATGGGTTTATTAAATTTACGTGCGGTGATTTGTCCCTAACCCAAGTGGTATTTCGCTCTAGAAATAGGAGTCGAAATCTTACCAAACTCCTCAATGACAATTTCTCAAGGACAGGATCCACTTCCACAAATGCACCATAAGTTGTCTTGTCAGGCTTTTCATTTAGTGATGACCTGTTTACAGGTAGATGATAAGTACTCCATCACTGAATTAGGAGAGAGAGAGAGAGAGAGAGAGAGAGAGAGAGAGAGAGAGAGACCTGCTCTGGTCACTGCACATAAGAACCACATGCTTCTTGTTTTGACCTTTGAAAATTCTAAAGAAAACAGCCGTATATTCTTTCAAGTCCTTTGAAGCCAAAACCTGTAACCCAAATGGTCCAAGCCCGCCTTTGACAGATGAGTCCTTTCGGCTGCACAGTAATTGCGGGTTGGTCCAACTTGGGTCCATCACTTCTGCTTTATCAACTTCTAGTCCTTCAAATGATATCTCTACATCAGCCTGTAAAAAATAACAGAAATTAAAAACAAAAAAATGAAGGGAATTTTTTATTTACTTTAACAATAGGATTACTAGTATTTTCGCTCGTAAAACTACCGAAAAAGAAAGAAATCACGTCTAGGATGCCGAGCAGGAAAGTGGCATTACTAAACCATATTCAGAATGATGTGGTATATTTGGTTCCTTAATTGCTTATATGAAACTCACTTGTGCCGCTGTGACGGGTGCGATTTCAAACACTGATCCTCCATGTAGCACTTTGTTTGGCAAGTTGACTTGGTTCTCACGTAGCATTTCGATTTCTGAAATTGGCCATTGCATCAATTGTTTTCCCGATTTATCAAGCCAAATGCTCCTTGGAATTGCCTGCAAATTTGAACGAATTCACCAAAAACTTGTTCTTATTACTTCGAAGAGTAACTTTCAATTAATATGCTTGAGCTAGTCTATACATATGCGTGATCCTTGTCTCCAAACTAAATATGCATTTTGTGAAAAAATTTGCATACAAAACGACATTACATATTATAGTCCTGCAATTCAAATGAAACTTTTCTCTGAAAAAAATATCTTGAAGAAAATTTGAGTATATGCATACCGAATTCGAAAACAGAGAATGCAACGCTGTGCTATTTTTTTTTTTATAGCAACTAATAAACCTAAGTACCTGAAGTCCAGACCACCCTTGTTTGACATATTCGGGTATAGGCAACGACTCGTTAATCCAACCCCACAAGATCCTCCGTTTCTTGTCGCTATCATAAAACGTTTTCGAAGCATAGAACTTCCCGTAATCATATCTCAACCCTGTATCATTATCCACGGATCCTTCATTCGGGACATAGATATCCTTAACAAAGTTGTAAGTCCCAATGGTGTAGTAGTCATGCTTGGTATCATCCAAGCTCAACTTTAGAACATGTTTAATCCCCGTTCCAACGGCGGACGTATCTAATCCACCTCGGTTTGAAACAGGGAAAAAATCAGGGCACTCCCACATTCCGGTGCCCTCAGCAAAATGCAGGGGTTGCTCGGATAAAATCCAGTTAACAAAATCCTTGCTCTTATACAGAATTGCTAATCCCCGGCGATGAGTTTTGCTTCCAATTATAACCCTCCATAACCCATCAGGGCCTTTCCAAGCAGTGGTTGGGTCCCTAAATGAGCTGGAATTTATTTTGTTTTCAAGAGTGGGTGCCATTAATGGATTTTTGGGTAGCTTAACCCATTCTATAAGTAATGGGTCCGAGGGTGTTTTGGGCACGGCTAGGTTTTGGACTTGGCGATTTTGCGGGTCGATGCCAGTGTAGAGAATGGCGGGCGATCCCCCGGGTAGGAATGTGGCGGATCCGGACCAGCAACCGTTGATGTCGCCGGCGGTTTGAGACGGGTAGATGGCCGGAGGGTGGGGTGTCCAATTGATGAGATCCGGCGATGTCGAATGGGCCCACACTATGTTACCCCAATCTGCACCTTTGGGGTTGTACTGGTAGAATAGATGGTAAATCCCTTTATATACCATGGGTCCTGCACCAGTAATAAAAAGTTACAAAAGAAGAAGAATTTACAATTTAGTTAGAATGCCATGACAAGCAAGCTTGCATGTTGATTATTTAATAACTTTACCTTTTAAAAAAAAATATAAAAATATTGGTAACAGATACTCATAATATTCACATTATTCAAAGTACAAAAGAACCAATAGGGGCAGATCAAGTCCCACAAACAGAGATAAATTTTTATCGAAAAAGATGCAACCTCAATTATAATTTCTTGCTATTTTTTAGTAACTATCCGCATACTTACGTTGGATTGTATTTTGTGAAAAAAAATAAGAGAAATCTTCAAAGAGCAAGTTAAAATTACTTGAATTAATGAAGACCGAATTGAATTTTGCTTACAACTTAATTGAAAGATCGATTTTCTATTTATATCATAACTATGTAAATAACAAATTTTATTGAAGAAATATCTAAAATATTTGAAGGTGCCAGTATCTGCCGACCCAGCTATCTCCGCATTTGATAACCAAACAACTCAAAAGAGGGAAAAGTGATCTCACCATTGGGGTCTGCAAATCCAAAGACACGTCCCATTCCAAAGGCAAGACAGGTCAAGCCACAGAAACAAGGGCAAAGAAACATGTGAGAAATGATGAAGAGAGTTCAAAAAAGAAAAAAAAAACAAGTAGAAATGAAGTTTCATTCTTTTAATGGAGGAGTTTATGAAGACAATACCATTCATCCAATTCTTTGGAGGTTGGAAGTGATAAGAAGTTCTGTGTTTTTCATCTGGTTCAGTTGGCTGGACAGATTCAAGGTTTTGGTGAACATAATGGGAGGCTTCAATTTGGACAATCAAGACAGGGGAAAGAATAAGAGAGAAGAAGAAGAAGACGCATGATGGCAATACACAAGAATTGGCCATATCGTTAATTACTTTGTGAATGATGAGATGGGTAAGGATGGATGTATATATATAGCGTTGGAGTGAGATTAGGTCCCGAGAATTAGTCGAGGCCGGTACACGTAAGCTGGCCCGAATGCCTGAGCAATAAAAGAAAAGAGGAATGTGATCACATTGATGGAGGTTGGTGATGGAGACTCATACAAGTCCCCCATGTTGGGAAAGTTCAAATATGTTTGGCTACGGAAGGCAAATTGTAGACCCCAAAATGTTTTCAAAAAGTAAAGTTACAAGGAAAAAAAGGAGAGATTTTACACCAATTAAAGTCAATACTCGACAGCCAACCATGGTTATTATCTTGTATGATATGATGATGTCAAAAACCATAGGATTATTTTTTTTGAACAGAAAAAAAAAAAAACACATTGGATTATGTTGTAGCTAGTTGTTTTTTATCCAACCCAGATTACGATTATAGCTCATTTGCGAGGTCGACCCTATATGAAAGTTAGCATAAATCTAAGATTTATTTCTCTGAGTTATGCTCGTTAAAATTTTCCTTTTTTCATAGTGAAATTCTTCTATGGATATATGTCCGTCGGCTTAGATTCTTCCATGGATATATGTCCACCGGTTTAGGCTCTGAGGTGAATCATGTAAATCCTGTACTCCTATCTAATTACGTGATTATGCAAATTTACTCAAAATTATATATGCATCTTAAAAATATTTACTGCATGTGAGTTATAAGAAAGGAACACAATGACGCAACCAAAGGATGACGCAATTACACAAAGGACTTCAGAAAAGCAAAACTCATAACCTATTGAATTACACATGCACTTTTCAAGGGCATGCAGGGTCAGAGAAATCCTAATCATCTTTATTTTCTGTAGTTTTCTTTCGAAAATTCAAGCAAACTAATTCAGGCTTTTCTCGTACCAATCTCGTGTCCAGATTTTGAAAATTGCAATTCCACTTTTAGCCTACGTTCATATTATAGATTATTTAAGACGGTAAACAAATCGAGTATGGATAAGTGTCTGAATAGATAAAGCAACTTCAAAAAAATACAACCAAGCAGTCGAGCTGCTCTCAAACAAGTTTCGTTCGACTCGATATCAATCACTAGCTAGTTCTCGAGCTCTAAACTTAATTGGTGATCAGTAGTGGATTAATTACTTAGTTTAATTAAGTAGGAAACTTAATTAATGAGTTGTTATTGTACGTTTAAACTTACTTAATTCATTTCCTTAGCAATTAAACAGATCTCAAACGAAGTTCTAATTAAAGCCTGATCAACTTGAGTCAAGCTAGAGCCTGTGGTTGAATGGATTTGTTCAAGTCAATCAGAAAGAGTACTAACAAGTACTAATACTTTTCTTAGTAGCTAGCCGTATTAATCAAACACACATGGATGGCTGGGAATTTCACATGGGTCAAAGACGTACGTGCAGAGAACAAAGAAATGTTACACGGACTTGATCAATTCGGGGTTGTTTGGTTATAAAAACGTTTTGAGAGAGATTTTTTAGGATAAAATAAAGGGGAATTTTTAGGTCGGCCCCGTTTTCTAGGTTTGGACTTCAAATAGTCCTGACAAATATATTTCTTCTTTATTTTAGTCATTTCCTTTGACTTTTCATACATTTTTACTATTTTGCTCATTCTTCTTAATTTTTTGTCTACTTGTCCATTTTTAGTAAAATTTATATTTATAGAATCAATTTTTGACACATTATTTCGGACAAAAATACCCTTGACTCTGTGAACTGGACTGTCAATTCTCATAGTCAGTTTTATGAGAACTATGTGAATTGAAAAATACACAATTCAAATCGCCTCACCACACACTAAAATACATAGTTCTCGTAGAAAATACATAATTCTCATAGAAAAATACCCTTCGCTCTGTGAACTGGACTACCAATTCTCATAGTCAGTTCTATGAGAACTATGTGAATTGAAAAATACACAATTCAAATTGCCTCACCACACACTAAAATACATAGTTCTTATAAACAATTATCATGGATAATAACAATTCTTATAGAAAAAAACATAATTTTCATAGAAAAAACAAAATTCTCATAGACATTTCTCATGTGAAATGGCTCTGTGAACTGCAAAATATATAGTTTAAATAGCCTCATCACACTCTAAAATACACAGTTTTCATAGAAAATACATAATTCTCATAGAAAAAAACACAGTTCTCATAGACAATTATTATGGACAATAATAGTTCTTATAGAAAAAAACACAATTTTCATAGAAAAAACACAGTCGTCATAGAAAATATACAGTTTTTATATAAAATACACAGTTCTCATAGGGAGTTCTCACAGAAAATACACAATTCTCATAGAAAATACACAGTTCTCATAAACAATCATCATGGACAATAACAGTTCTCATAGAAAAAAATACAGTTTTCATAAAAAAAACACAATTCTCATGTGAAATGGCTATGTGAACTGAAAAATATACCGTTCAAATAGCCTCATCACATACTAAAATACACAGTTCTCATAGAAAATATATAGTTCTCATAGAAAAATACACAGTTCTCATAGACAATCATCATAGACAATGACAGTTCTCATAAAAAAAACACAATTTTTATAGACAGTTCTTATAAAAAATATACAGTTCTTATATAAAATACACAGTTCTCATAGGGAGTTCTCACAGAAAATACACAGTTCTCATAGACAGCTCTCATAGATAATTATCATGGAGAATAACAGTTTTCATAGAAAATAACAATTCCTGAATCATATTATTTCAGACAAAAATACCCTTGGCTATGTGAACTGTCAAGTCTCATAGTCAGTTCTATGAGAACTGTTCAGTTCTCATAGAAGAACTGGTTATGTGAACTGAGTTATGAGAATTGACAAAAACTGACTATGAGAACTGCCAATTCTCATAGTAAA
The DNA here is from genome assembly GCA_019656835.1 of Rhododendron ovatum. Taxonomy (NCBI): domain Eukaryota; kingdom Viridiplantae; phylum Streptophyta; class Magnoliopsida; order Ericales; family Ericaceae; genus Rhododendron; species Rhododendron ovatum. Next base: position 2,248,009 of record CM033790.1, read on the forward strand.
TTTTATGAGAATTGCCAACTTTCATAGTCAGTTATATGAGATTGACTACGAGAAGTGACTGTTCTCATAGAAAATTACCTTTGTGAACTAGTTATGAGAGCTGGACTATATGAATTGAAAAATACACAGTTCACATAGTTTTATCATACACTAAAATACACAATTCTCATAAAAAAATATACAGTTCTCATAAAAAATACATGGTTCTAATAGAAAAATACACAGTTCTTATAAAAAATATATAGTTCTCATAAAAAAATACATGGTTCTAATAGACAATTCTCATAGACAATATACAGTTCTCATAGAAAAATATGCAGTTCTTATAAAAAAAAATACACAGTTACTCAAAGAAAAAATACACAGTTAGTCAAGTTCAGATCGGCGGACAATCAATCTTTTTCCACTTCTTTCTCATAGAATCTTCAGCATCCTTCCTCTCTTCCGACACCATTTCCACCACAGTAACCAAGAAAGTTCAACAACAAAGCATCAAAAGTAACCACACAAAAGAAGGCATTTCCGTAAAATTAATCAGAATATTTTCAATTTATCTAAAGTATCAAATAAAATACTTAAGTATACATTAGTGGAATTTACAACAGTACATATAAACAAGATATAAACAAGCAGAGTGGAGAACACCAGCACAACCAGCGCCGCCACCGTGTGCTGGAACTTCCAGCGCGAGTTCCTTACCTCGCCGGAGCACTCTGCCGACACCGACTTCTTCCACCGCTTCCTCCAGCGCCGGTGCGCAAACAATCGACGACTCCACCACCAGTCTTCCTCTCCATCCTCGTCGGGGAAAAACTAAGGGAGACGGTGAGATCCAACAACTTCGCCAGTGATCGGCTCTGCCTCGACGGGCTGAGCCCTCCATTGCTGTTGCAGACGATAGATTCTGTTGAGGGAGTGTCGGTGAAGGATGCGAAGAGGATTTTGGTGTTTTCGAAGTTGGAGAGGTCGAGATCGGCGATTAGGGAGAGGCCAACGAACTCGATTTCGTACGAAAAGTTTGTGAAGGATCTGTCGGAGAGAAAGGGTTGGCGTTGGAGAGAGAGAGAGAGAGAGAGAGAGAGAGAGAGAGAGAGATTGGCATTCGGTGGGATTTGTGGGAAGATCGTGGCTCTGGTTTTGAAGGAGCGTGGTTGGATTGAGGGTATAAAAGTTAGGATGCAAATAACCGAGCCTGTGCAGGTTTAGAAAAATATTTCAGGGTTGGGTTCAACCGAACCTAAAAAACAGGAACGGTCTCTAATTTTCTATAAAATAAATTGAGATAGAGAGATGAGAGTAATAAGTGGAGATAAAACTTATTGAAAATCGTACGTGCTAAGAGAGGGAGAAAGGTTATGGGAATCTCAAGTGAACAAAGACTATAGCACGGTGCCGTGAGCACGGAAAAACCTTGTTGCGTTTAATGATTTTTATCAATCAACGATAATGTGAAATTTTGCAAAACGGGAAAGTTCGAACAAGAGGGAAAATTTGAACGAGAGATGAATATTAAGGGACTAAGGCCATGTTCCGCTAAGGGAAATAAGTACTTATTTATTTTTTAAATTAAATGTGATGTATTGAGAGAAAATGATCTGTCTCATAAAGCGAAAAATAAGTACTTACAAAATAAGAACATTACCAGAACGGATGAATTTCGTGCGAGTTATTAATTTGTTTAGTTTAAGAAACGAGAGTGTGCTCATGGCTACGGATAGATATAGATAGATACAGTAGATAGTATGGATGGATATTGGATACTGGAGTAAAAATACTATCAGACCTACCCATCCTAATTAATGTTAGGCTGCCCAATTAAATTCGGGGAATTAAAGATTTGAAAACTGAGGTGTGGGGTGCTATCCTCGAGTGCGAATTTGTTCACTCTCAGTTTCTCCCTCCGAATCTCTGGCTTGAATCTGGGTGAGGAGCTCCTTCTTTGCTTTAGATCTATATAGCCGGTCGTTGTCGATCGGTAGGCACTCGGACGGCTAAGTACGTCTCTCGGTTAAAGAAGAGACAAGTACAGAGCTCAAGAGCGAATGAGAATGGTGTGCCTCAGGAGTTTGAAGACGTACGTACTATCTGTAGGAAGTGACTTGGCTTAGCCTCCAAATTAGCTTATGACTTCGATGCCGTTATGAATAACTATTTTTTGGTGTAACGTCATGCATGAGAGAACTCTCCGAAAGCTATACTGGCAAGTGGTATGTGGCAGGACCACTTGGTTGAACCATGACCGCTGCCACATTGTTGTATCGTGCCATTCGGTAGTGGTGGCTCCGCTTCTGGTACCATGTCATCGATCATCTTGTGATCCGACTCGACATCTTGCCCTGCCCATGATACCATGGGCCGAAGATACACTTGGTTGTTTGGGGCCTTGGCTGTCCGGCCTCTCAGGCTCCTCCAAGGTTGGGCCTGCTCGGACGGACCGGGTGATAGGCCCGGCGCCATCCGGCCCACTACATGAGGTAATATTCTTGTCTTTGCTGTTTGGTCCTGGGATCGACGATGACTTTTCACTCAGAGGGATGGTTCCAGGAAAATCCTTAGTGGCTAATAATAATACTCAATAGTCAATATGACTACAATAACTTCTTGTCCAATAGCTCATATTTTCACCAGCCAAACAAAAAGTGATAATACTCCTATATATATATGGACCACTTTTTCTTTGTGGAAGAATAATAGTGTACGACTTATGAGACTCTGGATGCACATTTTTTCTTTTTCAGTCCTAACATAGCAATTTGAACTTTGAAGATATATGTTTTGTCATATTCCTCTTATCTTTTTCATTAAGATTCTTTTTGTGTCAGAGAGACATTTGTGATCTCAAATGGTTTCGAAACTCGGGCTCCGAGAGATAAGTTCTTGAGTCTTACTAACTATGTAAGGGGATTATCTTTGATACCGTACAATTTGTTATGTGCTCGCACCAGCACTGGCTATGTGACAATCCATATTGTTTGTTAAAAGAATAATGTGTCTTTTTTTTTATGTAGTTTTTCAGGGGAAAAAAAAAAAAGAATAGTCAATAAAGTTTTTGGATATTTCAGAAAAGGAAAAAAAAAAGAGAGAGAGGAGACTAACAAAGAGTTAAAAAAGGAAGAAAGGAAAAAAGGTGCAAATCTGTGGTTTTTGTTTTATAAGTGAAAGATGAATGAATATCCGGGTCCAAGCTGTGGAGTTCTCCATCTTACACGTTCCGAATCTTATCATTTTGTCCTCGGTTTTAATCTCCATATTATATATTATTGTTACGTCATTATCAAAGGAAAAACAAGTCAAGATGGGCAAATATTTATTAATTCAACCACTCTCAGAGTCTCATTGATCATGGTTTCCCCACGTGAGTGGGCATGGTTTTCTATGCTAATCAAGGTGCATCTGAGGACAATAGTTCTGCTATCATTGATGGAGTGTGGTTATAAAAAAAAATGGAGTGTCAAAATCATTTACTTTTTGTATCGGACTGAAATTATGAGACGCTGAAGTAAAGAAGCTTTATGTAACAGTTAGTTTCAAGTAAGGGTGCCCTTATTTAGTTATTTGCGGACGTTGATTTCAACCGTTGGATTGTGTTTTGAATGGTCTAGATTTGAGGCGCGAATAGATTGTCCGCGAATCCGGACCATTTAAAATACAATCCAACGGTTAAGATCAAAAGTCTGCATTTTCCCACTGAAAGGGCGTCCTTAGGAGAAGGGCGGTGTGTGTATATATATAACAGATTGAAATTATGAGACGGCGGGAGTAAAACAGCTGATATGCAGCTCAATGAATTGCACTCATGCTGGAAGATAGCAGCTTGTTTTTTAAAATCAATCAAGCAACAAACATAGTTTTCCAATACAAGTTTTTTTTTTTGTCAAAATGGTAGGAGATTTCATTGATACGAGATAAACATACAACCAAAGAGGATTAACATAGTTTTTTCCATATAAGTTACAACGCTTCCTTTGGTAGCAAAAATTGAATGCGCCATCAGGATTAAATTACTCTACATTAACAATGTTTTCTTGATTTATTGTTCTCCATGAATAACTTCAATTCCATGATCAGTAGGCATGCATTTGTTTGATCTAGTTGATATAAGCTTTCTTCATACTCCAAGCAGTCAATTTTGAAATCTTTACACTCTCTGTTCCATTATTGAAGGCATATGTGTGAGCCCCTTCAGTGAGCGTCAATGTGGGATAAACCCTAGAAGTGATACAGGCCGTGCCTCCCCCACCAAAGCTCTCCACTATAGAGTGATCAATCTGCATATATATAGTAATTAATTGTGCTTTAGAGATGAATTAATTAAAGATATGCTAAAAATGATGGGAAAATAATGTAATGGGGATCCATGTAGATATGATTAGGAAATTCGTTAATTACAAGCCAAAACTATGGTGATGCAGATCTTAATTCTGCAAGCCCTGTTGACACTATTGAGAATAATTGAGTTGTTATAAACTGTGCACATTTATACTTGGTGGGACATCCTTGCCATTTCATGGTTAAGAGGTGGAGCCAAGACTTTCGATTAGGGGAATGGAAAATTTTACTAACATAAAAAGAAAATAATTGATACCTATACTCTGTATCTGTCTTACAATGGCCGTGAATTATTTCGCTCGGAATTATCTAAGATCATCTACTTTCTTCAAATTAAGATATGTTTGTCGGATTCTGCATTGTCAAGTCAAGCCTCTAAAAAATCCAGTTCTAGTAATTTTTTCTTTGTGTTGAATAAGAGTACGAAACCTTTTTGTAGAAAAATTGATGATAATTATTGAGGAATACACTATTTGATTATGTTTGTGATTGTTAAATAGTTGTCTTACCAAGGTCCTTAATGGGAGTTTGTCATGAATATGGGCAATATCCACAAAAGCTCCAAAACTCGCCTTGTCATAATCTAGATGTAATGAAGATCTGTTTGTCAAACAAAGAGATAAATATTGTTAGTATTCCACAGCTAGGCAAGACAAGAAATTATGTGAGAGAGGGAAAGAGAAAAATTACATGAGAGAGAGAGAGAGAGACTGAGAGAGGGAGAGGAAAATTACTACTCGCTCCTGAAACACCGTCACGTGGTGTTATAGGGGCCTTTTTCATTACACATTTGTTTGGGCGCTCCACCACCAGGCACCAAGTATGTGACTTCCACAAGAATGCGTAATGAACAAGATCCTCGGAGTGCCCCGTGATGGTGCTCTAATAATAGAGAGAGAGAGAGGGACCGAGAGAGAGAGAGAGAGAGAGAGAGAGAGAGAGAGAGAGAGAGAGACCTGCTGAGGTCATTACACATGAGCACCACAATTTTCTTCTCATGTTTGAATATTCTGAAGTATACTGCAGTGTACTCTTCCAAGCTCTTTGAAGCGAAAACCAGTAACCCAAATGGTCCAAACGCACCCCGCACTGATGCACCGTTTTGGCTACAAAGCTCTTGTGGGTTAGTAATCAAGCTTGCATCCAACGTATCCACTTTGTCCAAGTTTGATATTTCAAATTCAATCTCAACATCCGCCTGTTAAGAATAAACCCACAAAATTCAAAATATATACCAACCACTAAATAATTTTAATTTCCTCCATATTTTATTTGACAATTCTTGAAAACTTTGGAATTCTAAAATTGTTTATTCATTTTGAACAAGTCAACTTTAAAATAATCTTATCAAATTGTCACTCTACGTACCTATCTCCCTTGAATTGATGCGACAGCTAATTTAATTAAATTGACAGTTCTTGAAAAGTTATTTAAAAAATTCATGTTTTCCTAAAAAAAAAATTTTGAATGGCGAATTTTTTTTATTAATCTTAAAAAGATTAACAAGAACAAAGAGAGAACAACAATAGCATCCAATCCAAAACCCAAACCATAGAAAGGCAAGATTTTTTTTTTGGTAAGGAAACAACTGGAGTAAATGTTTTCCTAAAAGATTGTGAAAAATTAATCTGATAAAAATTATAAAATGGAACGTACGGAGTATTATTTTTAAGAAAAATACAGCTATTCAGTGATAAGGAAATAATGGACCTGTATGGATGTGACACTAGGAATTTCCACGACTGAGCCTCCCTTTAGCACCGTGTTTGGCTGCACGTCAACTTTGTTCATCCGTAGCTTTTTTAACTCTGCAACCGGCCATTGCATCAATTGTTTTTTAAATGGACGGAGCCAAATTTGCCTCGGAATTGCCTACCAAACAAGTAAAAAATAACACAAAATTACCAGGAAAGAATCAGAAGCTGTTCAAGGAATCAACTGACTTAAACATAATTAACACAATTAGAAGAAGCTATACAAACAAAGGATAAACTAGTCATACCTGAACTCCAGACCACCCCTTCATTATATCAATGGTTGCATTTGTGGACTCATTGATCCAACCCCACAAGACCCTCCGGTTCTTCTCGCTATCGAAAAATGTTTTCGAGGCATAGAACTTTCCGTAGTCGTATCTCAACCCCGAATCACCCTCCACGGATCCCTCATCCGGGATATAAATATCCTTGTCATGGTCATACATCCCGATGGTGTAGAACTCGTGCTTGGTGTCGTCCAAACTAGCCTTCAGCACATACTTTATCCCGTGCCCAATCTTCGAAGTCTCGACACCTTTTGTGGAATCGATAGCAACGGGATAAAAATCAGGACACTCCCACATTCCTGTGTCCGCGGCTGAATGCAAAGGCTGTTTGGCTTCGGTCCATGTAGTAAAATTCTTACTCCGGTATAGAATAGCCTTACCCTCGCGATTTAGTTTGCTTCCAACTATCACACTCCATTTCCCATTATGGCCACGCCAAGCAGTGGTTGGGTCTCTGAATGAGCTTGAGTTGATCTCGTTTATGGAATTTGGTGCCATTACTGGATTATATTTGGGTGATTTGATCCATTCTCTGAGAAATGGGTCTGAAAGGTTTTTGGGCATGGCTAGATTCTGGACTTGTTGCCCCTGTTCGTTTATCCCCGTGTACAGAATGACCGGTTTGCCCCCGGGGAGGATTGTGGTGGACCCGGACCAGCATCCGTTGATATCAGACGGGATCGATGGATAGATGGCTGGATCATGGGGGATCCAATTGATGAGATCCGTCGATGTCGAATGGGCCCACACTATGTTACCCCAAACTGCACCTTTAGGGTTCCACTGGTAGAATAGGTGATAAATTCCCTTGTGAATCATAGGCCCTGCAACATAAAAATGTTCTTACATACTTTTATGGCCTCAGTACAAAAAATTAAAAAATTAAAAAATTGCCTGTAAAAACAAATACAAACTTGCCTTGTGTTTGGTGAAAAGTAGATTAATGAACTTACCATTAGGATCTGAGAATCAAAGCGTTTGTCCAATCCAATCCGCAGGTACGAACAATGCCAAGGAAAAAGTGCAAAAAGAGCCAAAAGTTAGAGACATGAAAGGAACAATTACATATGAACTTGCAAAAACAATAGAGTTCTGAATAAGCCATGGGGTTGCCTGGTGATCGAGCCTGACTCAGTGGTTCCTTCCTTTCTAGGTCTCATGCTTTAATTTTGGGGTCCTCGCTAGTAGCCAGCGAAATTGGGCCCAAAACTTAGCAGAGGTGCGTGTAGGCTGGTTCGAACAACGTGAGTTATCAAAAAGAAAAATGATTTGTGAAGAAGAGAGTACCATTCATCCAGTTCTTGGGAGGTTGGAAATGGAAAGCGGTTCTGTAAGGCTGATTGGCTGGAGAAGCTTCAATTTCTACAAAGCCATGGCCAAAGAAGAGGGCAAGTAAGCAGAACAGCCAAACAGAAGAACTGGCCATTGCTTCTTTGTGGGAGGAAAAGAGTTAGGACTTTGGCTTATTTCTGGAGGGTATTTATAAATTGTGGGATGTGGTGCAGCATCAGTACTGGGAGATGGGAGGAAGAGAAGAATTTTCAATCAATAGATGAAGTCAACAGTCAACTTGTCTGTTTAGTTGCTTGGTTGTATTATTATTATTAGTCTTTTTCATGAAAAATACTCCAGGATTTTGTCTAGCTAGTTGCCTGAAATTTTGTGCCACAATCTTTCCCATGTGAAACATAAATTTTCCTTTCAATGTCTATGGAAACACTTGCATCAAGTCATAAAGATTAGCTCCACTGGACACTTGTAATTATACATATCATTGTCTTAGTCGTTATATCTCTATCCCAGTTGTTATATTTTCGTTGTCATACACCTTGAAGAATATATACTCTACGACAAAAGCGCATGTTTCGCCGACAGGAACAATCATGTAGCCAGAAGTCATTGTCACGGTGAAATTAAAGTTTTTGACGGCATACAGAAGGACCTACGTACAAGTGTGGTAGATGGAGATTTTGGGACAGGAGCACATAAAAATTTGTATTCGAGGATATCGAATCGGGTCTCGACCTTGCGTTGCGTAAGCATATATACTGATATGACACTAGCTTGATTTTAAATTGAGATAATTTATGTGGTGACTTATAATTGATACAACTACTTGATTCAATCTTCTTGATTTATTTTAGCTTGTCCAGCGCACGCACACGCACAGAGAGAGTGTTTTAGCTTGTTCGATCGAGAGAGAGAGAGAGAGAGAGAGAGAGAGAGAGAGAGAGAGAGAGAGAGAGAACTGAATTATAATTAGCACTTGTGATCAAGGGGAATGTCTTCTTTTTCTACCTTTTTTTTATCACAAAGGGAAAAAAATTACTCCAGCAAAACGTAAGATTACAATGAGAGAGAGAGAGAGAGAGAGAGAGAGAGAGAGAGAGAGAGAGAGAGAGTCCGTTGGCAAGTTTCCAACAGAAAATCACAAGAAAGTTACATTTCCATTAATCAAATGGCCACCCTTTTCCCCCCCCGGCCGTGACACTTCCATATCCTTCAACCGCAAGAAATTAATTAAAGGGCCGGCCCTGGGAATTTTTATTTGATAAGTTGGCCCGCGATTACGTATAAGTTTAAAATTCATAAAAAATTTGCTTTCAAAATGTGCATTATGTTGATTAAAAAATGTGTATTTTGGTGCGTGACAGACACATCACGTCTTAAGTAAAAGTTATGATTGATGGTTGGAACCTCGTGCATTTCTTCCCTTTTTTAATTTTAAAATGAAGTAACTCACATAAGATACAAATTCGTTTGTGCAGTCCCAATTTCTTTACCTTTATCTTAATAGAATTATATTTACTTGTGGTGATCTTCCATTTTAAGTCATTTTCATTTTTCTAATCGTCCCGAATTTGAAAAGTACCAAAAAATAAGACACTAGTTATATTTGACGAAAAAACTCGATCCGCACCATAGGCATAAGCAAGGACAAAATTGCAAAGAGAAATTGGGCTTATTTTCCAAATATTCATTATGTAAAATGTCTTCCAATATATGAACACCTTATCAAGCCGTAAAATGTAAAGAAAAGTATGCAAAATCCCTTTTGCTCCACAGAGTCAACAACTTGAACAGAAATGGTGGCACAAAAGTCCTCTTGCTTCTTGTGAGATCAAGTGGTGCAAATTAACTTATCTCCTCTACACAATTTCCCAATTAAACTTATCTAGCTATTTAGGTCTTGCCAGATCATGAGTCAACAATTGCATGTGCATCTACAAAATGAGAAGAAAGAAAGGGAAAAAAGAAAAGAAAAGAATGCATGCCAATGTTCAACTTGTTGAAATAAGTCTGCAAATGTTTTATAATGAGCTGGTGGTTTCAAACTCCACTGGCAAGCCCTTGCCCCCTTCCGCTTAGGTTAGAGTAGATTACGGATTTCCTTGTCCAAAAAAATAAAGTTAATATTTTTTTTTTTCGACAAACGAAACTATTATAATAATCTCGAAGGGGTACATCGAGGAGGCTCAACCACAGTAAACACAAAACACTTACGTGATCAAGCAAAAGATTGGAAAAAAAATAAAACAACTTACAACGCCCTCCAATAGAACATTGGAAGAAAACACACCTCACCTATAAAATAAGTCAATATTACCAACCTATCATCTGCCAGATCTGAAATCTCCATGAGCTAGCCCTGCCCCCTCCCCTTAGGTTAGAGTAGGTTACTTATTTAATTTCTAGTACCCAAAAAAAAAAAAAAATAACCAAAGTCAATGATCAAAGATCCAATGCCCATGCGGATAAAAAAAAAATGATCCAATGCCCATTGCTATGCATAAATCTAGGCCAAGTGGTGCATTTTTTTTAGATAAAACTAGCTGTGTTTTGCATTGTTATTCGAGTTGCCTATAGTACTTTTTTAGTTTATCTAAATTAATATATGTGAAAATGTTAGTCATTTTGGAGGATGGTCTTGGATTCTCACCACTTTCATCCCGTAATGTTAGGCCGAGCTTATTCTGCTAAGAAAAATAAATATTTATTTGAATTAATTTTATCATCCCTCAAAGATCAACATGTGAGAGGATCAAACATATCTAGATGGATTGGACCGTTGGGATTAAATTTATGGTGACCCACAGAACCTCAATTGCTCCATTCATAGTACTTTAGGTTTGAATCTTTGGGTTGCTATCAAGTATGGATTTTGTTCCGACTTTAAATGGACACATCTCACGGTAAAATTAGTCTTTCAATGATTAATTGGGGTGTGCATGAATTTGGCACACGGTGAATTATAATAAAAAAATGACTTCCGACCGTTAAAATGGCAGCTACTATTTTGAACCTTCAAATTCCTATGCCTATTCTTTTTGCCACGTAGAAAGTCAACGGTTTGATCTGTGAAGAGTGCTAACCTTTTCCAATTTGGTAGGCCAAACATCCATTCATCGCAGAAATCGTTGAAAGTTAGAAGCTTAGGCCATCCACAGCGGTATAATTAAAAAAGGATAATCAAAAGTTAACACATTAGTTTTTGATTATTCACTTAAGAGGTTGCTAAGCTTAACAATGTTAAGTTTCACTATGGTCACTTCTAGTCCATAATCAAAATATAGAGTTCACTATAATTTCATTGTCTCTCCCCCTTGTTTTCCGTTATTCACTTCCCTCCATTTACGTTTTTTATGAGTTAAAATATATCGATTCTCTCTCTTAATTTTGAAAAAAAAATCGGTGACTTCCTTCCCTCCTATTATGATTTTTTCCTTCTTTTTTTTTCGGGGTTAGGTAGTAGAAACAGGAAAAAAGAGTGAAACACCTTAATCCGGTGACGATGGATTGAATTGTAAATGATCGAGAGATATGAGTTTCACTTTTGGAGGAAAAGAAAGAGAAATAATTTGTTGGCGAAGTGAAAAGATATAGTGTAGCGAAAAAGCTTGGTTACATAAAATTTTTATTCATCAATTTTATTTTTTTAACCAAAAAAAAAAAGAGTGGGCGAAGAAGAAAATACTAGTTAAAACACGTATGTATACAAATTTTGGAACTAGTTAACTTATGTGGTGTATAATCCACAAATTTTGATTATTGAAAAAAGTTGTTAGTTTTGGTTATCCAAAACCCAAAATTTGATTATTTCTAAGGATGTTGCTAAATTTAATTATACCATTGTGAGTAATCTTTTGCACCAACATTGTTAACTTTAAAAACAATTGGCATTTGATTATATTACTGTGGATGGCCTTAGAGCATCACAATCAAAATTGAATAATCAAAAGTCATCATATCACATTTTGATTATTTATTTAAGGGGTTGCTAAGATTAGCAATATGGATGTTCACAGTGACATAATCGAACATTGAATAATCAAAAATTGCCAAATCACATTTTTAACTTATAAAAATCTAAAAATTGTCACCATATAAAACATTTTTTTAAAATACTTTTCAAACTAATAAAAATATGTTATTAGAAATAGAAAATAATTTTTTGAAAACTTTTAAATTTTGAAAAACAATTTTCCAAAAAAGTTTTAAAAAAACAGATTTTGAAAAAAAGATAGTTTTTTTTAAAAAGTTTTTGAAAAAAAATATAGTTTTCAAAAAATAGTTTTAATAAAAAACACTTTTTGAAAAATGGTTTAACTGTTTTTGGTAATAAAAAAAACTCCTTTTAAAAATATAGTACTTTTCTTAGAAACATTATTGAGAGAGAGAGAAGGTTTTGGTTATTGGTAAAAAATTGCTAGTTTTGATTATCTAAAGTCATCCACAGTGGTATAATCAAAAAATGATAACCAAAAATTGACACATCAGCTTTTGATTATTTACTTAAGAGATTGCTAAGCTTAACAATATTAAATTTCACTATGGTCATTTCTAGTCCATAATCAAAATATGAAACCAAAATTTTGTCATTGCAATTTCAAAATTCTTTCACACAATGCCTTTGGAAAACCAAATAGTTAGAAATTTCTCGCCGCTAGAATTAGTGTTGAAACCAATGACCAAGATGCCAACGTTGAACGCAACGCTGCTACCCTTACAACAATGCTCATGCCGACGTCGATGTTAACGTGCATCCTAACACCATATCGAGAATCCGCGAGATCAACAACTGCTAGTAGCCATCGTCACCGTGACTATTTGGACACCTAAATCTCAAGCACTATAGACTTCTTAAAATAGTTGACCAATGAATGAAAGTAAGATGTTGTCTATGATCTGCAATCACCAACCACCTATATTTTAGGCAAAGTGAACTCGACAGCAGCATCGTCATAGATTAGAAGATCGAGGAACTACTCGAAGTCGTGGACATCTGAGAAGACAACAAGCGGCCTCTTGCACTGAGATTCTATTCTTTTAAGGGGGATAGAAGAAGAGATTGACGACTATACATTCATCTAATCCTCTTCCTTAGTCAATTGACTATATTATCACAATTTGATATTTTCAATCTCTCTTGATTCTTTTATATGAAATTCCTTACGAAACATTTTTTATTTTTTTTTTCTCATTCAACTACAGACCAAAAAGCTTAAATTCGTTGAAATTTTCATTCCGACTCTCATGACACTTCTCTTTTGTTAGTTGTAAATTTCTAAGAATTCTCTTTTTGTAAATTCTTTTTAATTGATCAATCTCATCCTTGCTATCTCAACAGTCTACTTAATTATAGAATCATTAGTACAAATTTGTAAAATTCTCATTTATCAAGTATTAGCTGTATAGAAATATCTCATCGTCATCAACCCCCTCGATTCTTCTCGCATCTATCCTTCCAAAATTTATAATTGTAAATCGAATAATTATTATTTTTAGCTAAAGTTTTAAATTTTAGAACACTTATAAGTATTTTTGATGCTACTCTTTCTTGGAGTCGTGTATTCTCTTGAATGGATCAAATTTGACTTTTAAAATACCAAGGACTTGCTCTGTTTTGAGAATTGCCTGATGAGCCAATTACGTATGCATTGACATTGTTAGAATTAGATCCTTGCATTGAAATGCATTTGGTCGACGTAATTTTGAAAGTCCCCAATATAGATTCAAGATCATAGATGGAAGAACATACAAGACAAGAGTATTCACTTAGTCTGAGTTCTCAACCGACCTCAGGAAAAAGGGAGCAAGCCTGAAAGCAATCATTTGGGATAATGATTAGTAATTGTTCAACACAATAGACACGATCTAATTTCGAGGACGAAATTATTTTAAGAGGGATAGGTTGTAACGACCCGGATTTTTGCCCTATTTTTTTTTTCGATAAAGAAATTATTTTTAATCAAATAATCTATAATAATTGATTAATTATTTAAAAAGTGTTATTGATTAATTCTTTTCTTTAATAGATATGTACAAATATAATTATAATTCTTTTCCTTGATAGATTTATACAAATATAATTATCTTATCATATTTTTTTTTCAATTTGCATGCATACACACCTCTTCCATCTCTCCCTCTCCTACTCAGTCTTTACTTCCTCCCTAGTCCTTAAACCAAGCCAAATTCGTTCATTCCAAATCCCATGAATCCAACCCCATTAAATTCACTATTATCTTCTTCCACCGAAATTCTCCTATAAATACCCCACCCCCTTTGACCACGAAATTTACACAATATTTTCCACGCCCCACCAGTCCAGAAAAGAGAGAAAAACCAGAAGAAACCCAAATTCAATCAATGGAGTTTTAGAGAGAGAAAGAAAGAGAGAGAAAAGTGGGTTTCGTACCAAGACCCAACCGAAACTCAATCCGACCATTCCAATCTCTTCCTACGAATCCTAGCATCACCAAACGTCGTCCAATTCGGTTCCAAAGTCTCCCGATCAAAAAAAAATCCGAAGTCTTCTTCTCAAAAATTCAAAATTCATTTTTAAATCAATTCGATCCGATTAAAGGTACTATAATCCTATCCAACCTCTTCTCTAAGTATATTAAGTGTTTATATGCTTAACCCTATGTCCCGAACGAAAAAAATATAGTTTTCCGCGCGTTTTCTGCCGTATTTACCAATCTGATATTATTTTTGATTCCAACATTTTATTTGTAATTATTTACGAATAAGAAGACCTATGTGATATTTATTTCACAATCTTTATGATATTAATATTTTCAAAAACTACTGACTTGATATTATTTTCTTACAATATAATATCATATTAGTATAAAACGTATTAATTATATCAGTTTAATTTATCTGGTAGATCGAGTTTGTTTTAAATGTTTCGAAACAACTTTGCGACCTTTCAAACCTCAATTTTTATGCCCGGACTATTTTTCCTAGATTTTTCACACCTGAAAGATCATAACTTGTTAAGATCATATTTTTTTTAATTAATTATCTATTTATTAAATTATTTATTCGTTATCTATCAAAGTTTACAAACGAAAAATCTTTGCGACCTTCCAAACAACGTTTTAACACTCAAACTAATTTTTTCTAGACTCCTTGCATCTCAAATATGACATCTTGTTAAATTAATAATTTATTTATTTAATTTACCATTTATTATTATTTCTATAGCATTTTCGATTAAAAATTCTTTACGACCTTATAACCTTATGATAAATACCCGAATAATTTTATTTAGACTCTCTATATTCTGAAAATAAAATCTTGTTAACAGTAGCATATTTTAATTTGTAAATTATTTATTATCTATTTACTTCACTTTCGGTCACTTTATTTAAACGTCTTTATTTAAATTAATCTCGTGACCCTCCGAACCCAACTTTTGACACTCAACTGATTGCATAGGACGTCTAGAACCCTTATTAAGCTCATGATAAATATTTTAATATTTTGATCTAATTAATGTATTTAATTGGTTTTTAATTAATCTATTATTTTAGAATTAATTAATAAGAGCCCATAAAATTTTCCTTTTTAATTCCTTTTAAAACTCTTACTTTATTGTTGACATTGTGACCATACAAGATTAAGGGCAACGGCCCGTTCATAATAAATTGCGTGATTTCATTGTTTATTAATTGTGTTGCGTGATTGCATTGTTTATTAATTGTTTTAATTATTATTATCGATTTGTTATATATTGCATCGATACTTGATTTGAATGCTAGATTGGACCCTAGAGACATGGGGTGTATGCGAATAGAATTCACTTAGACGGTGCTAAGTAGTGGATAAACTGAAAAGTTTTATTTCTAGATTGCCTGCAGGCGTGATGTTGAGATTTGTGATGAGATTGAAACTGGCGGGTGTCCAGTGATAAATTGATAGACTGGCGGGTGTCCAGTGATAAATTGATATACTGGCGGGTGTCCAGTGGTGATTGTGACGTGGTTTGTGAAAGTGGTACATAAGATAAGCGAACCCTAGTTATGATTCAGGCATGATAAGCTTTCCCCTTGTTGTAGTTATTGGGATGTATACTCGGTACATAACTTAGATGCATCTGCGACAGCAAAGGGAAGTGATCTCATGGGACCGAGCATGGCTAGCGGTTAGGGAGGAAAGATCTCGCGGAGAGATCTTAGATTTCACATTAAGTTATGGATAGTAATGAACTGACTTATGTGGAGAATATTTGTTTGGCTTTTTCGATTCAATATTATCTTGTTAATGAACTGATTTATGTGGAGAATATTTGTTTGGCTTCTTCGATTCAATATTCTCTTGTTACCTGCTAATTGTAAAGTAAGAGGGGTGGTTGGGTTGGATTATTTTACTGGGTGATTTATCACTCACGGATACGTCTGTATCCTGGCAAATCGTTTGCTTCGGCGATCAATTTGCTAGTGGGCACAGGATTCAATGGAGAGAATTCAAAAATGTTGCAGTTCAACACGGAAAGAATATCAAGAACGAAGATCGAGTATATTTCGGATTTGTATCAAATCTAGAGTCAGCTCTGAAATCAATGTATTTTGAATCAGCAAATTTATCTTGTGACTGTAATAGTTAAACTTTATTTTAGAAAATTATATTTATTTAGTAAATTTTCTTAAGATTTTATTTTATATTGCTTCCGAAAAGTCGGGGCGTTACAATAAATTTTGGAACTAGTTAACTTATGTGGTGTAGGATCCACAAATTTTGATAATTGAAAAAGGTTGTTAGTTTTGGTTATCCAAAACCCAAAATTTGATTATTTCTAAGGATGTTGCTAAATTTGATTATACCATTGTGAGTAATCTTTTGTACCAACATTGTTAACTTTAAAAACAATTGGCATTTGATTATACCATTATGGATGGCCTAATGGTCAAAATTTGATGAGTTGCTAAGAGATTGTTAAATTTGATTATGCCACTGTGAGCACTTTTTTAAGAGAACATTGCTAACTTTAAAAACATTATGATTTTGGTTATTCCACTATGGATACTCTTAGACAAAAAAAAAAAAACTTATTTCTCAACTGAGGCCTACCACTAAATATATGAACCTCATAAATCGTACAAGAGTACCAAGGAATGCATGAACCAGAGCTTGGTACTCCGGGATAACAAGCCAAATCCTTCGTACTTCGGTTCAAGGTAACATAATCTATTTGATTTGGAAGGAAAGAAAGAAAAAGGCTACCATATATATATACACATACACACACACTCGGGATCCAATGAGGGATCCCGCACGGGCTTACCGTGCGAGACTCTCCTTTCCCTATCGAATTGTGACGATTCGAGCCGCTCAAAGTGTGCAGAACGTGATTTTAAGGGTACTCACGAGAAATCGGCAAAAAAAATGATCGGGAAGGGCTTGATCCGAACAGTTTTTTACTGAACCGTTCAATAAAAAACTGTTTGGATGAAGCATTTTTTTTACTGATTTCTCACGGGTACTCTTAAAATCACGTTCTGATCACTTTGAGCGGATCAGATCGTCGTAAATTTGATTGGGAAAGGGGAGTCCCGCACAGTAAGTCCGTGCGGGATCCCTTAGGAGATCCGGACTATATATATACACACACCGGGCGGTTCCGGAAACACTCAAAAAAACACATAAAAAAACACCTCATAGTTCTCGATCAAATTTCGATGATCCGAGCCGCTTAATGTGATCAAAACGTGATTTTAAGGATACCCGCAAAAAATCAGTAAAAAAAAAAAGACCTGGAAGGGCTTGACCCGAACAATTTCGAATAGTTTTTTTATTGAACGATTCAAATAAAAACTGCTCAAATTAAGCCTTTCCCGATCATTTTTTTTGTTAATTTCTCGCGGGCACCCTTAAAATCACATTCTGCACATATTGAACTGTTTCGATCATAAAAATTTGATCGGAAACTATGAGTTTGAGATTTAGAGTGTTGTTTTAGGAGTTTTTTTGAGTGTCCTTTGAACCGTCCCGATATATATATATTTCCCCTTCTGACTTTGGTTTGTTCTGAGCAATTTGGCCTAAGGGAAGTGAGCCCTTTCAGGCAAACGAGTGCAGCGTCTCTGTTACTTGATTTGTTTCCAGGAGTGTATATATCGATTCTAGGCATTAACCTTATATAATTCTAGGGTTTCGTTGAAACGTTTCTCACATAGAGAGCAGCGCCACTTCTTCGATCCACTTCAGGTTTGCTTCAACTTTCGACGTTCCTCTTCTTCGATCCTCTTCATCGTCAATCTCCCTCTTCTCCATCCGTCGGGCGTTCTAGCAAACTAAGGTTTCCATAAGTCTCTCTCTCAATTAATGATGACACAAATTTGTGTACAACGTGCATTTGAAGGGGCTATTTCAGTATTACTTCACCATCTATGGTGAAACCCGACCCAGGTTCAATATTTTTGATAAAATGATTAATTAGATGTTACTGAAGGTCAGGACCAGCCCTAAGATTTTTGGAGCCTTAGGCGAGCTTAAAAAATGGGGGCTCCAAAGTGTTTTCTAATTTTTTTTTTTAAAATCAGCGTTTACTTCATAATAAATTGCCACAAGGACTACCAAACATAAAATATGTGGTTATTGCTTCAAGCTGGCTGATTGAATTCAAAAACTGGTACTAAAAGTTTGACCTTAGTAATTTTATTAATGCAGTAAGCTCTCACAAAATTATTTTTAAATTTTTGTGTAAAACATTATATTGTCAATTAAACAATTAAAAAGGCCACCGTGTGTAGATGGGCTTTGTTTTAGGCTTATATTTATAGTACTTTATGATCTTTTCATTTGTCATCAATGATGGAACAAAAAATTATAATACTTATATGAATTATATTGGCAAATAAATCGTCAAAAGTACGTACATGTTAAGTTGATATTTTTTTCGTCATCTATCTATACTATATAGTATTGCAGAATGACATTTCGTGAGAATGAACTTGGATGTGACACATGACGATGACATTCCAAAATATTGTCAAAGAATTTTACTTTTTTGAAATTTTGAATTTAACTAATTTGAATTCTTAGTTAGCAATCCATGAATGTAATTATGTATCCTTTCTAAAATTACACATACGATATCAACCAACTTAGGAGAAGAATGAGAACCAATATGGTACCCATTCCAAAACAATGAAATTCACACACCTCAAATAAAGAAAATTTAATATAAAAAATAAAGAGATAAAATTTGGCTATTGTATTTAGTATCCATCTTCTGACCTCTATATGTGGAATGATTTCCAATGTACATGTGTTGGCACACTTAAAATTCTATTAAAAGGAATGATTTCTCCAACAATAGTATATAATGTTGGATTTTTTATTTATTTCCATTCAAATTTACAGTCCTATTCAAAGAAGGAACAAATAAACGAAAAAGAATATACATACATGTGGAATGATTTCCAATGTGTTGTGCACTGTCAAAATTTTATTAAAAGAAATGATTTCTCCAACGATAGTATATAATGTTGATTTTTTTTTTTTTCATTTTCATTCAAACTTACAGTCTTATTCAAAGAAAAACAAGCAAAACAAAAAGGAATATACACATACTATAGGCAAAACGTTTCTTAAAAAACCCAAAAGAATGATTTGTTTGCAAACCCTTAAGGATATGATTTTCCCAAGTTCTTTTCCATTCATCAAATCTAACATATTCATACCCAAATTCTATTTCCCCCAACACTATTGTTTTCTTTGTTCCTTCTTTGAAATTTGAATAGGACTGTAAGTTTGAATGGAAATTAAAAAAAAAAAATCAACATTGTATACTATCGTTGGAGAAATCATTCCTTTTAATAGAATTTTGGCCGTGCACAACACTTTGGAAATCATTCCACGTGTATGTACATTCTTTTTCGTTTTGTTTGTTCCTTCTTCGAAAAGGACTGTAAGTCTGAATGGGAAAAAAAAAAAAAATTAACATTATAAACTATCGTTGGAGAAATCATTTTCTTTTCATAAAATTTTGACAGTGCAGTTGCACAACACATTGGAAATCATTCCACATGTATATATTCATTTTGTTTTGTTTGTTCAAAATAGGCCGAAATAGAGGTAAAACGCCCATATCATAAATGGGCTCGTGGTCTTGCTATTGGCCCAATAAAATTCCTCCTCTAAGTAGCTTAAGCCCGAGTCCAACTGTCCAACAAACTGAAAATCTAGACCCAAAAGAAAAGGGCCAAAATCTAGATCCAATTCCTGGCAGTAGTTCCTTTGTTGTATCGCTCACACTGGCAGCGGTGATTCGGTGAACTACTCTCTCTCTCTCTCTCTCTCTCTCTCTCCAATCACATTGGGGGGAAGTTGGTTTTCTCCAAATGGTACTGTTCATGGGTGCAGTTCGTCTTGCTCCTTCACCGTCATCTCTGTTTAGTTTTGCACAGTCAAGGCCCCGGTTCTCACTCTCCAAATACTCTCTCTCAGTTTCAAGATATGGGTCTTCCAAATTGAGCCGAATTCTTCAGGCTCGTCTTCAATCACGTGAGCTCTCTCTCTTACTCTTGTTTTATCATCGCATTTCTCTTCATGCTAGACAGGTAACTTTGATTTGTTGAGTTGAATTGTTAACCATGCACGCACAAAATGGCAACGTTCGACGATTAACTTTAGAAGATTTCCTGTGTGGACTAGAAAGTTCTACATCAAGTGTTGATAGGTCGATTCATATATATTAAGTATCAGAATTGGGTTTGTTTTCTTTCTTTATTTACGTGTTTGTTCCGCTGCGTTAGCTGGGGAGAGTGCATGATTTCAACCTAAGGAGGCCAAGAGCCGGCCAGTATAATAGTTTCGTTCACTCAATGATTAATGAATAAAAAATTACATTAGTATGCAATTATGCATCTTAGGTTACGGGTTTGAGGGGGCAAAAGTTGATTAATGGATTCATGTCAAGCGCACATTGGTAGTGGATTGTCTTATATAGGTACATATTAATCTAAAGCAACAATAATACTTAATTTAGCATGACAATGAACAACCTTTTTTACCATAATAATTATTTAGGAAAACCAATCCAATTTCTCTTAGAAAAATTGGAGATCAGGAGGTGGTTATATAATATAGACATGAACAGAACAGATACTGCACAAAAGGCTGCAAAAGGTATGGCAATGTCCTAAAAATTGCTAGGCCCTCGTTGGGCAGAAAAAGGGTGCCTAGGAGGCCGACAACATCTATGCACTGACTACTTGGCTGCCTAATTTAGGCATTGGACCTACGCCTAGCGCCTAGGCGGGGACAGTCGGCCACCCAGGCTGACTTTTAGAACACAGAGGTATGGGAGTCAGAGAAATATAGAGGAATGATTACTAGGGTCTAAGAGAAATATAGGGAATTCATAACATGGGTGTAACCGTGGAAGTATTTTTCCATGGTTGAGAGGGCCTTGGCTACCCTCTTCCTTTGTCCAATTGCGTTGGTGATATGTCATGCGAGGTTTTATTTTGCCTATGATCAACTATCTGGGAACAATAACTTCTTCTGGTACAGCAGAATCCTCCTATGCATTGCTTGTGTTCAAATTTCAAATTATGCTTTCCATCAAGTTAGATGGTCATTTTAATGAGCTTCAACCCCGAAATTGTTGCCATGCTTGCAAACAACCGGGTCAAAATGGCTTGACTCAAAGTTTTTTGGTGTTAAGATTATTGAAATATTTAGACATGCTATGTTTCATTCAGTTGGTTTATTGACCAGTTAGTTTCTGTTAGTATCTGATAATTTTGCACATTTGGTTTTTGAACTGGTCAGAAATAGAAACACGACTTTCTTGGTGTTCTAAAGAAATGCTGTTGGGTTTACCTGCAATTTAATTTCCCTTAAACTACATGAGTTACGTGGTGACCACTTGTGACCTGCAGAATCTGCAGATGCGATACCTGAGGTAAAAATACAGTCAGAACAACCTGAAATCATATTTTTGGGGACAGGAACTAGTGAAGGAATTCCACGTGTGAGCTGCCTTACCAATCTTGAAAAGACATGCCCGGTATGTTTGCAGAACCTCTATGCTTAAGAAATCTGTTTTCACTAGTGTGAAAGGTTGGATGATACTGCTTTCAATAGTTTGACATTAGTTTTGAGGTGATGATGTTGCGTTGAAATGGATCTCTACATGGGTTTTATTGAAGGTATGTTCAAAAGCTGTAAAAGTGGGCGATAAGAATAGGAGACTCAACACAAGCATCCTTATTCGTCATCCTAGGACCTCTGGGAGTTGTAATATTCTTATAGACGCTGGCAAGTAAGTAAAAGATGTTCTCATAAATGACTTCGCTTATATTTTCAGCAGATGGGTATGAAACATTGAGCACTCATTTATTTGTTCGAGATTATGGGGCAGGGATTTGGAGTACTATGTTTGACGTTTTTTTTTGGCTTCTCTTTGCTTGGTATCCTTGCTAATCTTGTTTGCTTTCTCTATACTGGGTGTGTTTAGACATGCAGTGGGCATTCATGTGCTGCTGCCATGCTTAATACCAGCAATTTGCTGAAATTTTCTCTTTTGGTATCAACGGTGCAGGTTCTTCTACCATAGTGCATTGCGATGGTTCCCTACTTATGGGTAAGGCCCATTCGCTTATGTCCTAACAAAGTTTTATAGGTATATAACAATCTCCTTGTGTTGTGGCCAATATGCATATTCTCTAGGGATTATCGATAGGTTATACGAATACCAATCTGATATTCCAGCATGTTCATTCACAGGCTGATCTTTTATGATATAGCTGGAATCTGAATATCTTGTTCACGTGGATGCTTTATTTCCTTTTTTCAAAAATGAGAGATTTTTTTTCCCACTTTGAGTGCCAAACATAGTGGATTTCATGATTGCCCTGACTATATCCTGCTTCTTGGCAGAATAAACCTAAATGCATGCATAACTCGCTTGTACCGTAGGTCCACAACTTATACTCGTAATTAGATAGGTTGTTGCAGTTTTGCTTGGTGACTTGATATATTTACTTGCTCGTATATTTGTGAATCAATTGGTATCTAAAGACTTATAAAAGAAAAGAAAAGAGAAAGGTATCTGAAGCCTGAACCTTGCTGATTTGCTTATATGTAAATTTCACTGTGGATAGTATATTTTAACATCTATTTTACTCTTTCACTAGATACTGAAGAACATTCACCTTCTAGACACAGCTTTTAAATTAGGAATGCTCAGTTTCGTCACACCTGTGTAGAAAACTGGAAATATTTTTAATGAAGTGCAAGAAATTGTTGCAAATATTTAAAAACCCGTTTGATCACAAATGTCTAGAGAAGTGAAAATATTTTCAACGAAGTGCTAGAAATTGATGCCAAATTCCTGCACAATTAACTTTTCTCTGTCGTTTGTTGATATTCTTGTAACTAGTTGTATTTCTGTCAGGATAAGAACAATCGATGCGGTTATTATTACTCATTCTCATGCTGATGCAATTGGAGGTTCCTGATGTCAACCTTTTTGTTTTTCATTCTGTGTGTAAGAAATCACGAGATTGTAGTTCTTTCATAATTGAACATTTGTTATCTGTGATTTTGCTCTTTTCTCAGGTTTGGATGATCTTCGTGATTGGACGAACAATGTCCAGCCCCATATTTCAATTTATGTAGCACGTCGTGATTTTGAGGTCCACTTTATTATACTGCCTTTCTTTCATCATCTTTTTGCAAACATTCAGTAAAGAAAATTCTATGAGTATTACAGCATTATGACTTGGATTATTTTGAATGAATGCAAGGAGAATTTGTAACTGATTCTCTGTAACTCAGCTTATTGAAATTCTACTTGCAAGTTTGCTTCCCGGTAACGGGATGCAACGCAGTTGACTCATTCATGTCCCAATGACTACATTGATCCAGAGCTAAATTTAGAAAAAGAACATGACTAGAATTATATGGCATAAATGGTTAACTCATCGTGCATAAAAATGAAAAAGGGAATCAGACCAGGCTATAGAATTTCTGTTTTTACTAAAGCCTGTAGTGAGTCTTGTCATTCTGCAACTGGTAACCATTGTTGATGTACTTTCCTAGCCAAGTTTTTTTTTCTTAGAAAACTGTATTTTCCTCAAAATAAGTTCAGGTGATGAAGAAAACTCATTATTACTTAGTGGATACCAGCGTTGTAACACCTGGTGCTGCAGTCTCAGAGTTGGAATTTGACATCATACATGAAGAGCCTTTCCTTGTGCATGGTCTAAAGGTTAGATGTTCCTTATCTAATTCCTTAGGATCGGAGGGAGTGTGTGTTTTCTCAGTGCTTGAATGGCTTTTAAGTTGAGTTGCTTAAGTGAATTCAAAATTTTGCCTCCATGGGGCACAATATTTAGATTCTGTGTAACAGCTGAACTATAACGCCCTTATTTGAATTCGTGTGTCAAAGACTCAAAGGTGAAAATAAGCAATAAAAAGATTCCTGCAGATCGGTGGTGTGGATAGCTTTTGAATTATTTATGCTGCACAATATGTCTGAGTTAGGAACAGTTCTGCTTGTATTAGGCTTTGCAGACTTGCTTTGTGTTCGCTTCCATATCTGTTGCTCCGCCCCTGAATTGAATCTCTGATAATGTTGGGTAGAACTACACAAATTTGACATTTAGTCCTGATCATTCGTCTTTCGCACATCTATGATACTACAGAAAAAATTGTGTTCTCGCTGTTCATGTTTTTGACTCAACAATATCTAGATAGGTTATACCCATATAGGTTTTAAATTATCCAAATTAGCTCAGAAATTATCCAAATTAGCATTTTTTGAACTGGCTCAAATTAATCCTATCTGAAGTTAAATAAATACTTGTAAGAATTGTAATTCCTTATAGTTGGTTTGGATCAGTAGGATACTGGATACAACTCCGCTATGATAGATGTGTGTTTGCTTTTGTTCTGCTTTCAGTTTACTCCTTTACCAGTCTGGCATGGCCGTGATTATCGTTCCCTTGGTTTTCGCTTCGGTAATATCTGTTACATTAGGTAATGGTTTTGAATTATATGCTCGTATTCTGTTCAATCTTTACCAGGATGATGTAAGCTAATCGCGTTTCCTGTTTTGCAGTGATGTGAGCGACATACCTGAAGAAACTTATCCGCTTCTGAGGAACTGTGATATTCTTATCATGGTTAGTCTCTCTTCCCTTGGTCTTTGCTACCTTCTTTGCACAATAATCAACTCCATCACTCTCTCCTTTTGGGTTACATGTTTTGATTAGGATGCCTTGAGGCCAGATCGATCTTCTTCAACACATTTTGGACTTCCTCGGGTATCAGCTCATTGGTCTTTTTTCTTTTTTATGAACATGCTCCTTTTTCTTTTCCTAATGTGATGCTGTCATTGATTTATATATATATATATATATATATATATTATTGATATCCTGTTTTATTTTCTTGCCAGGCTCTGCAGGAAGTCCGTAAAATCCAACCGAAAAGAACACTTTTCACCGGTATGTTACCGGTGTTGTTTTGTAGAGTTGGTTATTTCTGTCAGGGGAACTAAGTCCCTGTTTGGTTGCCATCTAATGTATGGTTTGGCATGATACTATTCAAAAACTCCTTTTGGAAGGAAAACCCCCCATCGTTTCATGTCCTTTGAGCAGAAATAGTTTATGAGACTTCAAAAACATCTTTCTCGTTGGGTGGTTGTCGAAAAACTCTCCCAAAAACAGGTTTACTAACGGGTTTGCCAAACAATTTTGTGGAAAATGAAAGAAGAAAAAAACAATTAGGATTAAGATCTTGAAGAAAATCAAACTTGTTGCTATCACAGGAATTTGCTGAGATCAGTTATTTCAGTGCAAGACTAAATAGAGATTTCAGTTTTTATAACTGGTTTTCCATTCTCGGTGAAGGTATGATGCATCTGATGGATCATGAGAAAGTAAATGGAGAACTCATAAAATTGATGGATACCGAGGGTCTTGATGTGCAACTGAGCTATGATGGACTCCGCGTGC
Source organism: Rhododendron ovatum (assembly GCA_019656835.1). Lineage (NCBI taxonomy): Eukaryota > Viridiplantae > Streptophyta > Magnoliopsida > Ericales > Ericaceae > Rhododendron > Rhododendron ovatum. The sequence goes on from CM033790.1 coordinate 2,273,644, forward strand.
CCATAACATTATAGCCGTCATTATATCTTTTGTTCAATTTGGTCATTCTTTCTCAATAGAAACATTTACTTACAAACTTTTAGATTTCAGAATTGTACAATCTTGTTTAATGTGAGGTTTCTTCAAGACTGTATTACTGTTACCTATACTATTCTTTTGCCTTGTTTATATACGAGGTAAAGGCGCTGATTAATTAAAATTTATTGTTCATGCATTTGATTTTTGTTGCAAACTAATATTGTTATTCCATGTTACTTCCTTTTCTTGTTTCATTTTTATCGTACGATAGTCCAACGATTCTTGGCACAAATAGGAATGACAACCGTCGGGGCTTAGGTCAACATTTAGGGGGAATTACCGCTGAACGTTTCAAGTGCAATTTCAAGGGACTCTAACATTCCCCGCTTGAGTCATCTCATACCCACATCGACTAAGTATTTGGACTCTACGTTGTATTGTGAATCGAGAGTCTGAGGCTCCATCGAATATCTCCAGTTTAGCAACCTTTTATAGTAATAAATAGTCCCACATTTGTTACTACTATATTTGCTATAATCTTAACTAAATATAGTAGACTTGTTTGTATTCATCTAGTTTTGGTGATTTTGTGGTCTTTCTCCTGCGTAATCTGAAAGCAATTTCAAAGGAATTGAATCGAAACATAAATGACGAACAATCATCTTAAAGCATATGTAAATATTTCTAATCTCTGTTTTGTAGTTTTTACATCACATCATTTATATCAAAATCTTAAAGTTAACTCGCATAAAATATCGTCTTTGGTGAAATTAGGTCTTTGTTATGATTAATGAGTTCCAGAGAATGGCTGGATATGAAATATCAATATTACTACGGTTCAATTGTTGAGACCTAAGGTCAAAAAATAAAAACAAAAAAGGTCACATACCAGATTCATAAGCATTGAACCAATGAAAATGTTGAAATCAAGATAGACCCAGAGAGAGAGAAAGAGAGAGAGAGAGAGAGAGAGAGAAGATGATGATGATGATGATGATGATGATGATGAGACTTGGGTAGTGGTGGGAGTCAAAAGTTGGAACTGCCATGGCTGCTAAGTTGTTTCATGCCTCTTTGTTTGACTTATAAACATGTAGTATCCTATAGGGTATGGTCCTTGCGTGGGAGTCCTAGTCGAACAAAGGGTCCCACAAGGAGTGGGAGGGAGAAATAACAAGATGAGTTCCCCGTCATATTTGAGGCAATATATTCCATTGAGGCAAATTTACAAAAATACTCCAAAAAAACGTGTTACTCCCTCTAAGAATTTGGGCTTGAGTGGTGTCAGTAGACCCCCTTGCCTCCATTTGGGTCCGTGGCGTCCGCTCATGCATGAGAGTTGTATACCCCGACAAAAATGCACAAATACAAACACATGGATCGATCTCAAACGAATGGATGATCGATGTGCGATCCACACATATTTGACTTTTCTATGTTGGAATTTGTAAATTTTTTTTTCTTTATACTATATTTGTGAGAAATAGTTGCCATCCCAATAAACCCAAAACGAATTCACGTTCCATTGTCACTCTCATAAAACTCGTATAAAGATGGAGACCGGAATACAGAACACAAATACATGGAGAGAGAGAGGGAGGGAGAGAGAGAGAGATAGATGAATGATCACGCAATTTGCATGATTCTAGGGTGGGATATTCCAATAAGAAATGGGCACATGTGGATTGTCGGGTCCAGAACGATTCCAACTGTCGAGTCCCTCTGGACTATCACTAGTCCTTCTCACGGGTGCCTGCTCTGCTCAAGGTCCTCTGTTCTGTGTCGGTCGAGTTATTATCCACTACTTCATTAACCACACATTCGTGTCAAGTGTGCCAATGTGGAACCAGGACTTGCTGAGACATTTTTGGATACCGGGTGGATACCACGTGACCGTGCCCGCGTGATGTCCGAGCAATCCATTCGAATAGTCCAAAAGTGTATTGAATGGCCAAGATTGAAGCTCTCTCTCTCTCCTCTCACCCCACTATTCTCTCTCCAAATTCAAGCCGTCCAAAACCGAAATGGACGGCTCAGATGAGCCGAGCGGACATCACGTGGTACCCACCCGGCACCCAAAAATTTCTTAGACTTGAGGGCTTGTTGTGCTCTACTGCTCTGTACATAAGTCACTGTGCGTGCAGGTGCGGTAGCAGTAGTAGCAGAAGTAAAATTTGTGAACGCGAGAATTGAGAGCAAAAGTAAAGACTATTTTGAATAAATTTATGTTACTAAGCTCTATGCTCCAAATATCGTTTATAATTGTTTTTCCATGTAGAATTTTATGAATTGAATGGTTCATGTCACCTTCTAAACGATATCGTTTATACTTTTTTTTTTCTCTTAAATGTCTAATCAATTTCTCCATATTTAATAAAGCATGGAAAATATATCCTATAATATAGACAAGAAAACAATTAATGATTTCAATTAGCTTACAAAATTATCCCTTAGCCTTGAAAAAAAAAAATTTAACCACTCTATTATATATTGACATCTCTCTCAAATCTTATTGTAAGTGTCTAAGCAGATATTATAAAATACCGACATTCTATAGTCATATTGGTTTATTGTTTATTCATATCATTGGAGCCCTTTTCAGTGGATTCCATCAAGTATTTTTTTTTGACTCATTAGATTTGCACAACTCTTGATTTCTTTACTCCTAACACCTTAGCGCACTTCCTGTCATTGAGCCAAAGGCTTTTTGGCAAATCCCACTAAGTTTGTTTTTTTTTTTTTGACCAACCAAAAAATGTAAATAATATATAAGAAAATAGTTCAATAAAAATGGACACTGCCAATCTGAAAATCCCATTAAGTATTGTATGTACATTTCTTCATATTGCTAGGCTAATTCATGGGATTAAGAGAAAAAATGCAGAGTACACTGGACTTCATGAGCTTGGTTGTAGGAAAGGTTTGCTTGCTTGTGTAAATAAACCCTCAATCTCAAATATCTTGTCCATTTTCGCTATTCTGGACGTATCAGAAGATGCTTTATGTACAAGAATGTGTAATAGTTGAGATTTTTCATATGTAATATGTATCTTATTTGATAGATATTAAATACTTTTATAGTAAACAAAGATCTTAAGAATTGCAAAAAAACATTATTGATTAAAAATAAAAATAATTTTAAAATGACCTTAAGTCAAAAAATGGACTAGAAATTTGGGATGTGGGGCCTAATGAATTCTCAATCATTTATGGTGGGACCTGATGCTTTTGCGTAGCCTCCCCGTGAACACACACTCATAGCACGAATCCCTCCGGCCTCTTAAAATCAAGGCATTATCATATTATTGTGAAAATGATTTTTGTGGATTTTCCGCTTGACCAAAAAAAAAAAAAATGATTTTTGTGATTCATTACGCGCTGTAAATTTTTTCTTATATTAGCTTTTAAAATTGCACGAAATATAATCTTCATAGCATACTAACAAATTTTGATCGCGATTCAACCGCGTCTTGAACAATGCGTTAACGATTATTTGTAACGCTCATGATCGACCCGTGAATTAGAAACAAACCCACCCACATAGGGAATGATCAGGCAACACACCTGCGAATATCCACAAAATGCTCACTGCGCTAGCGCTCTCAATTCTTGCTAATCTCGCGAATTTTAATAGCTTATAATGTGTTTCAAAAACGTTTTCGCCCTCGCGCTCCCGCTGGCGCACACGTACATACAGCCCAGCTCTACTGAAAACATCCTCAGTTTTTTTACGTTTTCAATTTTTAATTATTTCTCTGCAAATTTATAGGGCACATGGTGAGCTGGGGAGAGCATCTTTGGACTTGGGTTGAGCTAGATCCCATTCCAAAATCTCAAACATTGAGGAATAAATGAGAAAATGACAAAGGAAACAACGCTTAGCTTGTTTATTTCACATTTTTTAAGGTACCTAATTACCTCTAATCTGTTAAAGTGACACAAACTCATAGAATATTAGTCCATGAAGAAAGAGAATACAGAGTGTATCTCCATTAATTAGTTCTACTCATCACATCCTTAAAATACATTTTAATCACATCGCCAAAGTGGGGATGTAGACTATTAAATTGACTCCTGTTTTATACCGCCTTCTGTTTTACAATTATTCTTTTTTTCCTTTTTTGCATTTCTAAATCTTGAATAACACTCTAGAAATTGTTCTGGGGCATTAAAGTGCATGCAACAGTAATTGAATCAAGGGTACCCATAGTTCTTCAATTTTTTTCTTTTTTTAAAGTGCATGCAACATTATGGCCTTCAGGCAACTTTCTTGATGTTTTTTTTATCGGCAAAAAAAATAATTTTAGAATTAATCATTAAAAAAAGTTACAACGAGCAACTTTCTTGATGTGAAATGGAAGAAAACTGCTAAGAGAGTAACCGTAATGGCACAATACTTTGATTATGTGAGCTCGGCAAGACGTAAATCTTATGTATAAAAGTCTTATGTTGTTCGTTTGTTTCTTCCTCCTATGTGCTAGTTCTTGAGGTTTGATTCCTTAAAGAATGTACACGAGTATGCAAAAAAATACGTATAACTAAGCTAGTCCTAATCGGTTAATTGAGTGTTTGAGCAATTTTCGGAGGTAGGCAGCCTTGAAGTTACCTTTGCGCAACTTTTCTAATCTATAATATGAAGGGACAAACAAAAATGTCAGAAATTTCAGCACTTTGAGTTGGTCATAATTAACCTTTTACTGTATTGAACTGCAAAATTAAGCAAAAAAAAAAGACATGAAAAGAGATTAATTATTAACTTTTTTGGCCATGATCATGTCTTTGGGATTCAATCAATGGATCAATCATTCTCACTGTAAAAATTTGGAAAGCTGGAAAAAGGTCAATATTACATATCGTGTAGAATATTACAAACGATTGACATCTCTCTTTCTTTCTCTATCATCTTTTCCATGATTCCATCCATATACAATTCAAATTCTCTTTTTACAGTGTTGCTTTTTCAACTTTATACTTTAGGGGAAGGGAAAGGTAGTGCTAAATTAAAGAGGATTTTTTTTAGCAGAAAATAGATTTTTTTTTGAAGTTAAAAATACAATAAAGAAAGCTGAGATTTTTCTTGGTGTAGGAAACAGAACAGAGGAAAAGACAGAAAAGTGCACGTCAGATTGAGCCGTAGGGTTGTGGGCTTTGGGTGTATTCTGAAGGTTTACAGAGGAATCCCTTTCTCATCCACATCAGAGGAATCCCTTTCTCATCCACATCCCCTCTCTCTCTCTCTCTCTCTCTCTCTCTCTCTCTCTCTCTCTCTCTCTCTCGTGTGTTTTAAGGGGTGGGTGGGTTTATTTTATTTGTTCATCTTTGTATTCTTGTTCTTGGATTTTCTTGGTTTTAGGCAAGCTAGGTCGTAGAAAACATGAAAGAGAAGAATAGTGGCAGTTTCACTTAGCTGAGTTAGCTCTCTCTCTTTGTTTCCTTTTGTGCTTTCGAAAAACAAAAAATTGTCTGTTGGGTTGATGCCAAAGATGGAAGAAACCATCAGCAGCTAGCAAGCCAACTGAGCTTTTCGATTCAAGGAAAAGAAGCTAGAATTGATCAGCAACTCTAACTTAAGTCTGTCTGTCATTCTTTCTCAACATTTTGTCCTATTTTACTTAGCTTTTATGGGTTTGAATTTGTCTTTAATTGGATCTCAGATATCCTTATCACGCAAAAAGGGCTAAAATCCATTGCTGATGGTAAGAAGATGATGAAAAGTTTGTTAAGCCAACAACAAAACCCAGGTGTTGAAGAGAACATGTCAAATTTGACTTCTGCCTCTGGTGAAGCAAGTGTTTCTTCCGGCAATATTAGGGCCGAATCTGGCTCTATTTTTCCTCAGCAGTATTTTGCTCCTAATCAAACTCAACAAGCAGTGAAGAAGAAGAGAAATCTACCAGGCAACCCAGGTTTATCTCAACTTGTCCCTTAATTTTTGCTTACTTTTTTCCTTTGTTTTTTTCTTTCCTTTAAATAGTTTTTGGTTTTTCTCATTTGGGTGTCAGAACTTTATTGGAGTTGAATCAGATTAATAAGATGCAGAAGCAATAGCTTTGTCACCTAAAATACTCTCTTGGCAACCAAATGGAGTTCTCAAGTCTAAACTGTCTGCTGATTTTTCTTTAACCTAATTTGGGTTTTGGAATTTCATTTGATTTGGATCAAGCCCAGATGCACAAGTGAGAAATCTAAATGTTTTGCTGTTTTTTTTGCAATGTAAATTTTCATTTTCTTCATCTGGGTTTTTTTTTTTTTTTTTTTAACTTTATTGGAGTTGAATCAGACCCAGATGCAAAAGTATTATTTGTTTTGCTGAGAATCTATTTTTAACTTTCACTTCCTTGGACTTTGAATCATACCCAGATGCAAAAAGTGATAGCTTCATCAGCCAAGACTCTCTTGGCAACAAATACACCCCAAGTCTATTTGTGTTGTATAATTTCTTGAGAACTATCTTTTAATCAAATTTTCACTTTTCTTGATTTGGGGTTTTGAATTGTTGGATTTTGAATCAGACCCAGATGCAGAAGTCATATCTTTATCCCCCAAGAGTCTCATGGCAACAAACAGATTCATCTGCGAGATCTGTAGCAAGGGGTTTCAAAGAGACCAGAACCTCCAGCTGCACAGAAGAGGCCACAATCTGCCATGGAAGCTGAAGCAGAGAAGCAGCAAAGAGATCAAGAAAAAGGTGTATGTTTGCCCAGAACCCAGTTGTGTCCACCACCACCCGTCAAGAGCACTGGGGGATTTGACAGGGATCAAGAAGCACTTTTGCAGAAAACATGGCGAGAAGAAATGGAAATGTGAAAAGTGCTCAAAGCGGTATGCGGTTCAATCGGATTGGAAAGCTCATTCTAAGACCTGTGGCACAAGGGAGTACAGATGTGACTGTGGCACCCTTTTCTCTAGGTAAAATACCTGCTAACTTGAAAACCAAATTTAATTAGGGCGAACATATAGGTCAGTCTAAGTCCCATTATAGCTCTCAACAATCACAAATCTTCACAGAAAAAGAGACGAATATTAATGATGGAATTTGAAGAGAATTTAAGAGTGATGCATAATTCCTTTCAAAATTGCATCAACATTTTTTTTTTTTTGGTTCCACAGTAAAATAGTGTTCCGTGTACCTGGACTAATTTCCTATTATGTCCAGTTAAAAGAAGACCATCCACGCCTAGATTAGAGGAGTCATAAAAAATTATTTTCTTGTCACCTAACTCTAAAAATCAAATTCTGATCAATTGTGTAAGTAATCAACCTGACTAACTCTTGGGAATCAACTTTGTTACGAGGAGGGGTTGATACTATTGTTGGCCCCTGCACAAGCCATGCAAGAATTCAATTGCATCCAACAATTAATGCCTTGATAAGGGCGTGAAGAGGAATAGTGATAGAGACAACGAATCCATAATAAGTCAATGACATTGGCTAGCAAATCTTCAAAGGCAATCATGTTGAAGAAATGTGCACTAAAATCTTGAGAACTTGTGACAAATTAATTGTACCATTTTGGACATTGAAAGAAAAAGACACATAAAAGAACTAAAGAAGTCTTCAAATTGAAGAAGAAAATTAATTTTAGTTTAAGGATTTATGAAGTTTGAACTCAACTTGTGTGTGTGTGTGAGAGAGAGAGAGAGAGGGGATAAGTATACAAAATAGTGATGACAAAAAAAGCTGATATGGACCATATGGTCATGTCAAAGATATCATAGTGGGAGGCAGAAGGTTGGAAAGGGAATCCTTCTGATCCTAAGTCTGGCCACTTATTTATTTATTTTTATTTTTTTTTATGATGGTGTAACTTTGTCTCTCTTGTTATTTGATTTCGCTTCCACTTTCTATTTTTTGGCTAATTTCAGGAGGGATAGTTTCATCACTCACAGAGCATTCTGTGATGCACTAGCAGAAGAAAGTGCAAGAGCAACAATCACAGGAGTAAACCCACTACTCTCCAGTACTCAATCACCAATTTCCCACATAAACCCTCAAAACATCCAATTCCAACCCCAATTCCTTCAGTCATTCCAAATGAAACAAGAGCAACAAAGCTTCAACAGCATCCTCCCTAGGCCAGATATCCCACCATGGCTATCTTGCCCACCGCCGGCCGTAGGATCCGGCCCCGGCCCACCGCCCCCAACACTCTTCTCCGCCACAACACGGTTAGATCACCAAGACTTGATCACAAACCACCAAGATTTTGAAAACCCAATTAGCCCTAACTCAAGCACAACCCATCAAGTTCAACCCTACCAGCACCAACCAATGGCATCGCCACACATGTCAGCTACTGCATTGCTGCAGAAAGCAGCCCAAATGGGTGCAACAATGAGCACCGCGAACAAGAACTGCTCAGCGGGTCATGGGCCCCACCAGGGCCAAGATCATCACGTGTCTGCTGATTCCTCTGGTAATTACATGATAACAGCAGCAGCAGCAGCTGGTTTTGGGCAGAATTTGGCATCACGTGAAGGGATGGGAACTGGGTTTTTCTTTCCTTTTGGGGACAGCAACAAAGCCCAGCTGAATCTTTCTGGTACGGAGGCGGGTTCGGGTGCGGGTGGTGCTGGTGGGGGTGCAGCTGCACCTTCTTCTTCTTCTTTTTTTCAGGACATGATTTCAATCTCTTCTGCAAGTGGGTTTGCTGGGTCTTCTTTTGATGATACATTTGGTGGTATGTTGAGTTCTAAGAAAGATGGCGGTGGCGGCGGCAATGAAGGGATGACTAGGGATTTCTTGGGTCTGAGACCACTGTCGGAGAGTGATATTCTGAGTATAGCTGGTCTGAGTAGCCACGTCAGCAACCAAAACCAAACCCAAAAATCATGGCAAGGTAATTAATTGCTTTTTTAAAGAACTTTTTTTGGAGTTCTTTTACAAGCTTCAGTTTTTTTTTTTGCTCGGCTACAAGCTTCAGTTTTGAGCTCTCTCTTCCTCTTAGTTATATTATGGTCTTAAAGCTTTCTTCCAAAAGGGAAGAGTCTTCGGAAAAACCCTAAGTATATGATGACTGCATATGTACGTAGTTGAATGTCTATCAATCGTGAATGTGATTTAAGCCTTTTGTTTTTGAACCCAAGTGCGTTCGTCAGCCAATTTTGAATGCATTTGTGTCTTGAATCTGTGCACTTTCGTCTATGTCTGTAGCATTTTTGGTGTTGAATTTGTCATTAGTCGTGGTTTCCACATGTTGCCGCATGGGAATTAAGTGCTTCTTCAATCCTGAAGAACTCTGATTTTTAGTGTTGATACGATTTTTTTGCGTCTCTAGTTTTATACTCGTTTAGATAAATTTGTGACTGGATTACAATTAAATTTTTAATCATGTATCCAGACATATTATTGAACCCGGCCAAATCAAAGCATTTCTGATTATTCAATTCTTGAGTGGTGTTAAATTCCTAGAATGCGAGTTGAGAAACCTCTTCAACTGACTTTAATTAAGTGAGCTCTATTATTTGAAAAGATGTTCTTGAAAATGAACAAAATCGTATTAATTTCATGACAAGAGCTAAATGAGTAGTTGCGGCTTTGTGTAGTCAACAAATACTAGTACTAATTCATTAACACACATGATAATGTTAGGTTGGCGGGACACATTTTTTAATCACAAGTCCCAGTCATTCCGTTAGACGATATTAGACATAATTTATTTAAGAATATTAGGTACAAAGAAAATTTACCACGAAAAAAGCTATCCGTGATTGAGAATCACTTTGATGATTGGGTCACACACATTAAAGTGAATCTCAACCACTAGTTGCTCTTTTTGGGATATTTTCAGGATAAATTTTTTCTGTCCCTAGTATTTTCCTAATTTATTTGGCCTAGGGCATGTAACTCTCTCTCTCTCTCTCTCTCTCTCTCTCTCTCATAATTTTGCTTATCAAGGGGGAAATATATGAGTATATGATTATGCATACATGAAGAGATTTTAGCAATCCTGTTTTTACAAACAAAACTTCTCTTTTTTGTTTTTAGTATGTGAAGTTATCAAAATAACCTTTCACTTTGTACAAAAATCATTACATTTGAATAACAAGAAGAAGAAAATATTGAAAAGTAGAAGGGTATTTTGATAACTCCACACAGTAAAAACAAAAATGGGAGTGTAGTTACCAAAGAGGGTACACATACATGTCTTGAAGTGACGGGAATTAGGAAAATAGGATTACCGACGAGTATATATTCAGTAACAAAAAGCGACAAATAATGTTGGAAATACCAGATAATAATGCCACATGATACTTCGAGAGTAACCATTAATGTGCCGTTACCGGGTAAGTACGAACTACGAAGCATTGGATTCTCATAGAAGTGTAATGCAAGTATATGTTGCTGGAGTTGAATGAAAAAAGAAGAGATATATGGTGTGGTTTGACTCTGTGACCGGTGTGGGTGAAAGTGGGATTCATTAATCCCGAGGAAAAGGATACTACAAGTGTTGACGCCTCCCTCGTAACCCTAGCCATAGCCAACAAACAGTAATGCAAGTAAAAGCTGGATATTCGGCTTCCTTTTTCCTTGGATTTTGAGAATGGGAATACTCTTTTAACCAAAGCTGGATATTCGGCTCTCTATGTTAAGGCCATGTGACTTGTGCATGGCTTTTTTTTTTTTTTTCCATCCAAAAATGTAGCGGAGGTTTTTTTTTTTATCGGCAACAAAATTTTATTAACAACGTAATGGAAGTTGATAGGAGATCAAAATGAGTATTGTATTCCGAAACAAATTTTACTGGGTTGAGCTTCCGCGTAGTTTCAGAAAGTGGTACCGAGATGCAATTTGGAGGGTCAAAGAGGGAGATTACACTATCCAAAGGAATTAATGGTTAATCTGCATGTCAAAAATGCAGATTACGTACATTGTCCACCAAATAGTGTTTACTTTAACGTCTCTAGGTTTTAACCACTAACTTAAAAAAGGGCACTAAGTAGAAAATCTTAACTAGTGTTGACAGGAGATTAACACCGTATTCCAAAACAAATTACAGGCTCTAATGCGTTGAAATTAAAAGGTGGGAGATCAAAGTGGTAGAGAGACAAAATTTGGAGGGTCAAAATGCAGATTACCTTATCCAAAAAATACTCCCCCGTCTCATTTCTTTAATCCTTTTTAGGAATTCGTGTTACTTTTCAATTGATTATATATTACAATCTATTAAACAAGATCCATATTGCATATAAAAAGTATTATCAATTAAAAGTTATAATTAATTTTTTATCCGGTTGAAATAAGATGAGGGACAAAAGAATGGGGACGGAAGGATAGTTCTGCTGCTTCTGCATGTGACTTCAGTTGTAGTTTTAAAAAAAAAAAACTGAAAAATGGAAATAGGTAGAAAAACAGTGTTTTATGTTTATGCCTTAAAGAGATTGGACTTCTCTCGAGGTGTTTCATAATCCAAATGCTAGTAATTTTTTTCCCCCCTTGAAAAGTGTAAAGGACAAGAATTCTATTCCATAGTTTATACTAGTAACCATTTACAAGGATTAATTTTACTAACAGTGCAAACCCTCATTGTGTTGATTCAGCGCACGTAACTACTTGCAAGTTTTAAATAGTGGTAGCAGACGAGAGTATCAAATGATATGTAACGGAATTCTGGTATAGCGATCGTGAATTTTTTTAACAGTAGCAGACGAGAGTATCAAATGATATATGTAGCAGAAATAGGGTGCATGTAGCGACCGTGAATTTTTTAAAAAATTTACTTTTGGTGCAGGAGCACGTGAAGCAGCCACAGCGGTCAAGAAGTTGCTGATTATAAAAAAAAAAAAAAAAAGCAGCCGTGAAATTGACAAAAAAATCAAATATAAAGTGTTACGTAGCGAAAATCGGCCAAGACAGGCCGGTGAGAATTTCGGGTAACACCGTTATAACAAAGTATAGCGGTACTGAAAGACTAAAAAATTGCTACATAGCGCCAACACACAAAGAGGGGCCCATATTTAAATTCTTAATTACTTGTGTGGAGAGAGAGAGAGAGAGAGAGAGAGAGAGAGAGAGAGATTATGATCAAATTAAGGCATCATTAGCCTATGATCATATGAGGAGATAAAGTAGATGCTTTAAGTTGAAACTTTAAACAAAGAGTACGTGAGAGGTGAACACCTACATACATACATATATGTTTATATACTGTAGTACTGTATCTGCTGCTATTGCTGTGTTCGGTCAATGTAGACATTGCATTGGCTTTTACATCAAAAGTGGTGTTTGGCACCTGTCCTCCTCTGAAAAAGATAAAAAAAAAAACAGGGCAAAATAGAATAAACCAGAGACAGAGAGAGATTCCTCTGAAATCCGGCCACACCCACCCCCACCCCAACTTGATTTTTTAATATTCGTTTCTTCTTCAGACACAGAGAGAGAGAGAGAGAGAGAGAGAGAGAGAGAGAGAGAGAGAGAGAGAGATAAATAGTACTTGTATCAAATATGTCTATCATTTCACTATGCAATGGTACCCTAGCTAGCTTCTTTCCACACAGAAAATCTTAGCATGGAAATAGTAGCATACGTGAGAGGCATGGAGTAAGAAATATAGTAAGAAAAAGAATCGGATGATGAATATCAGCAGAGAGTCACAGAGAAAGGCGTGGGCAGGAGCATGCTCCACAACGATCCCCATGTAGCGAAGATTTTTTAAATCACTCCGACTATCTTACAGTTCTGTTTCACCGCTCGCTTAATTTCACCGTGCTTCTCGGCATTCAATGGTGAGATATGTTTTTTAAATTTTGACCGGTTATTAATAACTCTGACCGGTAATAATTTGTTTTTAATTCGGACAGTCTAAAATACTTATGGACGGTGAAATTGAGAACAGTATGAAGAGCGGTAAATGAGAGCGATAGGGGTAGGGGTAGAGTACTTTTGGTTCTTAAAATCTTTGAAGTCATTTTATTTGGGTACACACCCATACTCACATAAGTGTGTGTGCATGACTCACCACTCATGTAAGTGTGAGTGTGTGTTTGGGTGTAGTGCGAGAATTACTCTTTGGATAGTTATTTCCACACCCTTTTTTTTTAATAATTAACCACGTTCTTTCTTTTTCTTTTTTCTTTTTTTATGTGAATTTATAATATTGTTATTCTTAGTGTGAAGGAGTATTTCAATGAAAGGTTGATTTTATAAATTCACATCATAAAAGGACATAAAAAATAGAGGTTTGATTATAAAAAACGGAAATGTGAAAATCAATTTTATTATCTCTTTTTTTTTTAACAAATCGTTGAATAAAAAGCCTAGGTATGCACGATATAACCGGTTACGCACGGAATCGGCCTATATGTAACGGTTCTGCACTTGCCGATACCGTGACATCCCCATTCAATCGGTTAGATGGGAAAGAGCAGTTTCTTCTATAGGTATCTCAGTCTGTTTTCGATTCTTGGGCCAGTTCACAACCTCTACGGCCTACTTGACCATTTTCGGGTGATTAGGCACTTTAAATTAAATTTCTGGGTAAAACATAGTAGTAGAGGTGGCAAACAGGCAGAGTTGGCAAACGGACAGGTCTGGGCGGATTAAAACGGATCGTGGATCAAATATGAACAGGTCGAATATGAGTCAAAATGTAAATGGATTGAAACGGATCAGTTCGAATATGGATCAAATCAAACCCAAACCCGTCCGACCAGACCTGTTTTCTTTCTTTCTTTCTTTTTTTTCCCTCTCTTCCCCCCTCTGATTTGTCTCCATAAGGAAATTCAGAAAAGTAAAATTTTATGATTAAAACTCAATTTTTTTAATTAAAAATGAAGCAATTAAAGCCTAAAAAAACTTTTAAAAAATCAGGTTTTTACTTCTTCTTTTTTCCATTTCCAAACAGTAACGTAATTTCGACGAGGAGTCAGAGACCACATTAGAGAATTGTCTAGAAGGCGATGATTGCAACGAAAAATATGTTTTTATTCAAATATTTTGCATAGTTTGTAGGTTTTGCGTCAAATTTTTTTTGACTTCTACCTTTTCGGTTCCTCTGATCGCAACAAATCAATAAGTTACAAAAATTTGACGTAAAACTAACAAATAAAAAAAATGGAGTAATAATAAATCACTCTCAATTTATCCGAAAAGGTAGCAGTAACTAATTAGTAAGTCTTGATCTAAATTTTCAGAGCTTCGGTTTTGCCTTGTCGGTCAGCTCCTTCGTTTCTTCGTCAATGGTTACTGTTTTTGTCTTTTTAAAAAGTTATGAGTTTCGATCAAAATTTTTTACTTTTTTTGTTCCTCTTGACGAGACGAATTAATAAGTCACAAAAGTATGATACAAAATTATTAAGTATGAAAAAATCTTGATTAAAGACAACAACAAAAAAAGTCATTTTGACTTGCCAAATCCAGATTAATTTGTTTCAGTTAGGCTCCGTTCTAGAAACCTTCCTAAAAAATAAGCAGTTTATTTCACATTTTAAAATTCAAAAATAATATACATGAAAAACAATTTTTAAATTTTTTTTGCATCGTGTATAAGATCTCGATGAGATCTTTCAAACAAAATCTATATTGCATATTTTTAGATTTCAATAAGCTTGTCCTTTTTGAGCTTGAAATTGCTTTATTAAAAAATAAAGGGCTTTTTGGAGTTCTTGAACCCACCCTTAGTTCTTTAAAAAAGTCTGTGAAATGGTGAGAGAGAGAGAGAGAGAGAGAGAGAGAGAGAGAGAATTTCTTATGATCGGGAATGAATCTGATTGAAATAAATAATGAAGATCGAATTTGGTAGGCGAGGATTTTTAGCTTAAACAGTAATTAACTCTTGTGCATGGGTCTTTTAGTTCTAATTAATCTATATTGGACCCATTTTTAACCCATCTAAACCCTTAAAAATATGTGTTTATATGAATTCAATCTATTATACAATATGGATGGATTAGGTTGGATTATAAATAGAATAATTTAGACGGGTTAAAAAATATGGATACCACGTCTAGATTGTAGTTAAAATATACCATTGCTACACTGACACTCGATTCCCGAGTTCAACTTCTGTCCTGGGAAAATTTCATTAGCATAACATGGCCCTGGGAAACTTTTGAGAAATACGCCTCAGGGCCCTCCTCAGCATGAAATTTTTCAATGCCAGGTAGGTACCATATCACCCTATTGACGTGGTGTCTGAGCAGATACATCTAAGCAGTCCAAAAGTGTATTAGACGGTCCAGATTGAGACACTCTCTCTCCTCTCACCCTCACACTCTCTCTCCTCTTTCTCTCTCCAAATCCGAGCCACCCAAAACTGAAATGCACGGCCCAAATGCACCAAGCTGACACCACATGGTACCCGCTCAACACTGAAAAATTTCTCCTCCTCACCGCACATAATTCACATATGTGGGTTTAAGCCAACATAAAATAGTGAACATGCATCAAAATGATAATCTATTTACGGTGCGTTTCACCAACTAAAATAAGTATTTATTTTTTAAATTAAATGTAATATATTATAAAAAAAATGATCTATTTAGTATAATAAAAATAAATATTTAAAAAATACGTAAAAAATAGAAACCTTGGCAAAACGTGGTGATCTCTAGTACTGTTGACCTGTGTGTCAGTCTTGGAAGGTCAATTTGGCTCAATAATGGCACCTTTTTCTTTGACACAACTCGATCTCTTTCTCGTGCCTCATCAAAAGTATATTGGCAGTGCCTATCACCATTCATTGCTTTTCTTTTCGTCCCTTAAAATGGAGAAAAGGAATAAGATAAAGCACTCTTTTGACAATTGAAGATAATAATGCTCGAAAGCCCCAAACCAGGGCACGCTTTGGCAACTACAAAGAAAAATACCTTTCAATTACTATCAATGATAAAATCCCATTCATTCGTTCCGCTAAGATTCTTATTTTATAAGTATTCACTCCGTCCTATTTTGTTTGTCATTTTTCGTTATTCATGCCGTTTTTTAAAAACCTATATGTCACAATATATAATGTTTTTTTATAATTTTAAAAACTTTATGTTATAGAACTAATCGAAAACTATCAAACAATATTCATATTACATATTTTTGGAGATTTATATTTGAAGATATAAGCGATTAAAAACTGACACGAATACCAAAAAAAAGACAGAAAATAGGACGGAGGGAGTACTTGTTTTTTGCTTTACGAGACATGTCATTCTCTCACACTACATCATCTTTAATTCAAAAAATAAATACTTGGAGTATTTTATTTAGTGGAACACATAAGTACATTTTGCTTTGCTCTTTTCTCCTGGCAAAAATTTATAATCTTCAAATTTTTTGGCTACTCATGTTTTTGCGTCCTTATTGTTTTTTATCAAATAATCAACTTTTTGGATGCATATAACATATTTCTTTTCAAAAAGTTAAAAAGTTTTTTAAATGCCCACAAAATTGACTAAATACTATACAAAGGATTAAAAAAGTTCGTTAAAATGATATTAAAAAAAAAAACGCTTGTGTTACATAACCTAATACTCGTCGATGCATGGTGTTTTTTGACTCATCCTCTACTACAGCAGTTGAAAATGGGGGACCTTGATAGACGTATTGGATGGGGCCAAGCACCGGACCCAGGGTCCCGGGTTCAGTACTCGATTCGTTTGTGCTATTTGGCTAACCAGCATGGCCGAGAATGTCATGTTTGATCGTGATGGACTAACAGAAAAGGAAAATCAATTAATCCTTTGATGTTATTTCTGTCTGTGAGCAGACACGAGAAAGAAGAGAAAAACGAGAGATAGGTATCTCCAAGAGTTGGAATGGGGTGATCACTTAAAAATGTTTGGGACGTCTTCACTCATTACAAATTAGTTTTGAGCTGAATATAAAGTTTCTACAGATAGCAAAACAAAAACCAAACTACATTAACGAGTCACATAAAAGCAAAACACTAGCTCTAAGGAAGAAAGCAAACTAGGTACACTATTTTGACGGTAGCTCTCTCTCTCTCTCTCACACATCAAAATTGTCACCTCATCAAATCCAATGCTTATTATTGGTGAATTGCTGATTTCTGGGGCAAAGTGGATCCTTCAATGTTTAAAAAAGTGATAAAAATCAAAATTTGAACAATCTCTTGGATTGCATAACTCTCCAACATTTTACATGTGTCACGAAAATACATATTTGAGGTAAAATTGTGTTTCTTCTCTTAGATTAGAAATGCTCTAAAAGCAAGGAGGAGGCACTCTCTGTGTTATGATGAAATGGCTAATCAGCATGGCTGAGAATGTCATGGCTGGTTGTAATTGAAAAGGAAAATCATTTCGATCCTGTTCGGTTTGAATTTTGAGGAAAGTCTTTTAGAGTAATGAGTAGAAACTATGTCCAGAAATTTTGAGACTTCAAAACGAACAAAACCATAGCTTTGATGTTATTTCTATCAATAAGCAATTGTTGAATTCGCATCCTCTCCATGGATGGAATGGAAATCTCCATTCCATTGAATATGGCAGCGACATCTCGCCTATTTTAGAATGAACGTATCCTGACTTCCTAAATTAAATAGAATTACCTCGTTTTGATAATTTAATTAATCATTTAATGCATAAAACTTAATTATTATTTTTTTTCCAAATTTACACTTAGCCAACAACGTCTACACGTGGATTTCTATCACAAGACAATGGAAAAAGTCTACACAGTTTAATTCAAATCAAATGCACACAACAAATCACCCAGCTGGCATCCCAATTACCAGACTCAGCTTTCATAGCCCCAAATATTGCAACTGAATTTAGTCTCTCTCTCTCTCTCTCTCTCTCTCTCTCTCTCTCTCTCTCTCTCTCATGTCTCCATCCCCACCCATTTCTCTCCATCTCCCATTCCATTTCCGAACCTTTCAGTTTTCTCCACATTGAGAAAACAAAGCTTCATCTCGAATCCCTCCGCCGGAAACTCAGCCGAGAAATCTCCCACACGCCCAAATTAACAAAATAAAACCCAACAAGCAATGAGCAACAATCCAAGGGCCAACAACACCACCACCACCCACGCTTGCGCTGCATGTAAATACCAACGCAGGAAGTGCGCGCCCGACTGCATCCTCGCCCCTTACTTCCCTCACCATCGCCAGCGCCAGTTCCTCAACGCACATAAATTGTTCGGCGTCAGCAACATCAGCAAGACCATCAAAAACATCGACGACCCTTGTAAGAAGGACCAGGCCATGCGCACCATCATCTTCCAGTCCGACGCTCGGGCCAACGACCCTGTTGGCGGGTGTTATAGGATCATATGCGAGCTCAAGTGCCAGATCGAATACAACATGGTTGAGTTAGAACTCGTCCTTCAGCAACTAGCCTTGTGTCGTGCGCCACCGGTTCCTCGTCAACCTTGGATGCCATTACCGGATCATGCATACGAATCGTCGGCTCCAGCTGATTGTCGCGATGTTATCAAGCCTTGCCTTGATGTGGAAACGTGTGATCCGATGAGTTATGATCCTCGTCTTCAACAACGTAATGAAGAAGAAGAAGATTATTTTTTGAATCAGCCATCATTACAGGATGTTGCGTCATGGGGCATGCAAGATACCGCAATATCTTCCTTGCATGACAGACAAAGTTCTGGAAACGAATGCCATGATTTCAAGCCGACCAGTGTCGATGTTGGTGGCAAGAGATTCAAGCTCAAGTTCGATTATGAACATGAAGACGAAAGAATTGAAATAGAGAGGTTTGTGCCGAATAGAAACGAACTGAAATCTCCAATCTCACCGCTAATCAAATATACATTGTTTTGCTTGTAATGTGCAGTGACGAGGCCATTTCAAAGGACAACAAGGTCATTGTAAAAGATGAGATTGCCGCCTTCATAGAGAATGCAGGCTTAGCAAATTAAGCTCGCACAACATATTTTGGCGAACTCGGCCCCATAGCATTGCTCTTCTGTCATTAGGTTTTAGCAACGGAAATAGACAATAGAAGCAATACTTCCTGATCTCTCTGTCTGTCTCTCTCTCGCTCTCCCTTTGTTGGGTGTGTGTACTGTATTGCATATACACTGTGCAGAGATTCATGTTTTTCTAATGGGCTGTGGAGTCCAAAATATACTCATCAGAGTTCAATACATGTCAATAGATGCAAGGATGGGATCAGGGAGGTCTAGTGGCGCCGACCGCCACGACAAGAATTTTAGAAAATGCAATTATTATATGTAAAAAAAAAATTATGCCCAACTTATATAGTCTCGCCACTACTAGATTTTTTTAGTATACATTTCGCCGCTGCTAGGATAAAATCCTGGTTCCGTCCTTGAATAGATGATATGGAGAATTGACACTTCTTAAGATTTTCCTAGTGGAAACTCCGGGAATTTTCAGACGTGTGGATAATAGACCTCTGGGAAAGAGATGTAAAGCGGAGACACAGAAATGTCGAGGCCTGGTACATACCCAAGTCACCTTTGAGAGGGGAAAACCGGAATTGTATCAGGGCTCGGGTATTTGGTGTTGATCGATGGGTGTGAATTATCTTTCGCGTGATCAAGTTGGAGCAGAATCACACAAATCTCTGTCGTGATTTTCCTCTCATAATTGTTATGTACGCAGATGTGCTTCCGCCTTCAGCATAATGCAAAAAAAAATGCCGGCATTTCTCTCCACAACAATTTCCGCGAGTCATGTCCAAAGGCTTGACAAATAGTGCATGAAAATAGGAAAATTCCAGTATCTATGAAACTCTTGTTCATATCTATAATCGTTGTTCATATATCTCCCAGCAGTTATTCTAAAGAAACATCCCCGGAGGGATAATGGGAGCACATAATAATGGGTCATGTTAAATACTAAACACTGACCTTATTAGCAATACCACATTTTTTATGCATTTTTCTCCCAAACAGCATAGTCTTTCCCAGAGCGAACCACCTGATAATCTTGTGGAATTAGATTTCCTAGACCACCATTTGGCCCAATCTTGACAATCATTTTTTCATCAATCTTTGCTACATAGAGTCCAGAATCAGCAGCAAGAATCTGCACTTTGCTAGTTTCAGATATCCCCTTGTTCCTCCTCAATGTCGAAAAATAAACAAGCTCGTCTTTTATGCCCCATTGGAAGAAGTGGTCGTAAAACTGCAAGACAGGGGAAGAAAATCTCATATTAACAAAATAGCAAGGATACCAAATATCATGAATCGAAATTCTTTTTCTGAGCCCTCGGTCTTTAATTTCTAGTTAACGTGGGAAAACATACATCGATGTGTTTACATAGTGAAGATTTGCGTTACATATGAAAAATCATGGACATAAATCAACGAACACGTTGTGTTGAATGATGATCGCATGGTCTGATGGGTAATATGCTCTCTTTTTTTAAGCAACGGATATGTAGGATGAAATCAGTAAATCACATGCTAACAAAGAGGAAATGCACAAGGACGCAGAAATTACTATGGATGGAATCCCCGGATGAGCGAGAATGTAAACATATCCTTGCATGACTTTATCAGTTGGGAATGGCCAAATCTTCTGTGATTCCAAGTCATGATTATCGATAAATGTCACCGCGTTCTGAGGCAAAACTCCTATCATTCCCGAAGGCTGCCCATTTGAATCCTTCAATCTCGACCACTCTCCTTGAAAAGCAGCGTGGAGAACCCCTTTCGTTGTGAAATCAAACGCGGTGACGACCCCACCTGCATCTTGAACCCATTGAACCAACTGTTGACGGTGCTCGTCCGTGTTAGTAGTAGTCTTGTTATCTGGACCATACGTGAAGAACTTCCAGTACTCTCCAACAGCAAAATTCGGTGATGTATTTGTAGATTTTGGTGAAACTTGGCGAGTATCCGGTGGCCATATCAAAACGCCATCCTTCGAACCCAATTTCAGTCTTGAGCCAGTTCATCCAATCCGATAAATCCTTTTGTACCGTCGGATTGAGGTGGTCGACATCAGGAGCGAGTCGAAAGTCCTCTCCCGTGTCTGGATTCCCGGTGGCATCAGAACAATTGGCATCGCCTTTGCAAACGAAGGATGGCCCCCAACCTAGGCGGCCATCGGCAGTTCCTCCCTCAAAGTTGCACAAATTCTCAGGGCCTCTGTGGTTGATTACTATGTCAGCCACACATTTGATTCCCTTGTCTTTAAAAGCCTGAATCAATTTCTTTAATTGCTCCTCGTTTCCATATCTTGATGCATTGAGATCATACAACCTTACCGGTATATACCCTGAAAGGAGAGAGGGGATACATTAAACACAGGTCGTATTTATCGTATCTTTCACCCTTTTTTTATCGTCATTTCCATTCCAACCTACTTTGTTGATTCCTTCTCTCTTTTTTTCAACTTGGTTATCTGCCCAAGTGAGAGAAACCTCTAACTTGTTACTGAATCATGGTCCGTTGGATTCGCAATTTATACCACACCATACATAAGGCAAACGAAGATGGTCAGTAATGAAGTATGATCAAACTCTAACAGTAGTACCTTGCGGATGGCCTGCAAGAGAATGTGAGGGTGGAGGTAGCCAGACATGGGTAACTCCAGCATTAGCCAAGTCTGGAACAGATTTGATGAGCCAGCTGTACCACCCTTCTTCCTTACTACTTGATGCCCAGTTAAATCCCTAGTAATCATAAAGGGATGAGTTTAAAAACGCATATAGCCAATACATAAGTACTCCATATACATATTTAGAGAGAGAGAGAGAGAGATTGTAATGGCGTTTGGGGCACCTGAAATAACAAAGTAGGAGTTGTGAGAGCGGGAAAGAAAGAGAGGGAGAGACAGAGAAAAGCAAGCGAAGTAACAGTGGCCATGATTCTCCTCTCGGTGCAATTTTCTGGGCATATACAATTCTATACGTATGTATAGATACGTAGCTACAAAGGCTACCGGAGGCTCTGAAGTCAACAAAGGACAACGCCACTCCTTTACTTTTCTACGAAGCAGATCACATAATTCAACATCCCAAGTGTAAATGCTTGGCTGGTCAGCACCACCCATTGGAATTTTCTTGTCAAAATCCCATGATTTGGTGCGGGGGTAAAGCTGGGTTTTACCAACGCAGCTTTAAGAATCAAGAATCAAGTCTTGCCTTGAATTACAGTCAACAAAGTGTTGTGCCCCAGGGATCACCACGCACACAATCCACTCACTGATTTCAGAAGAAAAACTCCATTTATATATATACTCACACAATATATACAAATTTGAAAAAACTTCTCCGGGAGCCACATTCTGGCTCACCGCTGGAGAGCCACACCGGCTCCCCACGCTCAACCTCACCCTCTCCCTCACATCTGTGCTACCACACTATTTCGGCCTACACACTACACACGTATATATAGGCAAAACCAGCAAGAAACTGAATGCTCTGCAAGCGTGAGGGAGATGAAGTATCCAATGGCTGCCAAAGCCAATCTTCTCCTCTGACTTTTTGGCCAGCCATCAACATCACCCACATGGGTGAATTTCCAACACAAAGGACAACGACACTAATCCACTTTTTAAATATAAAAATATATTTATATCCTCTCAAATGGAGGAAGAATTGGAGGATTGGACCAGAGACGCTCTAACAGAAAATTCTACCTAAGTGCTTCACATTCACGAAATCTCCACTCATTTCATGGCAACATACCCTCTTGAAATTCACCGAAAGTAATTTGACACGGATCTCTAATTTTTTTCCCCTGAATTGGTTGGATGATCAATAATATAATGTCAATTACATTAACTGAACAGTCAACCACGCAAAAAAACCATAATATACAATTATACATAATCGAGGCCAAAACCACGACATCAAGCACCCTGGTACAAGCACACTGAAAAAGGAAACCCCATGATGGGGAGAACCAACCAAACATTGTGCATAGGTGCAAGTGCAACTTAATTAACTTATTGCCTCATTTCTCTCCCTCTAATGTCCTTCATTGAGTTCAATAAAATCTTTCGTTTTTTCAATCAAAAAAAAAACTGAACTAACCCATTTGGTTGAAGCTCTCGGGATGATTGACCACTCGAATTGTGGTTGATTTTCCCCCACTATTGTTCCAGGTGATGAAAGGGATTAAGCGCTTGACTGATTATGCAACAAACCGATATCAGTTTCCGAGGCATTCTTTGAGTAGCATGCAATTTCCTTGGCAGTATAACAAAAAGAGAGTCAGTTAACTTGCTTACATAAGCGAGTTATACACAAACAAGAAATTCTAAAAACCACCTATTATCACATATCCCGATATCCGTGGATTACCTCACCATTGTGAAGTGAACCTGAATCAGCAGTAGCACAAACAGATACGAACACAGCAAGTGCTTCAGCCGTAAAGCCAATTCCCATTTTTCTCATCTCACCATAAAAATGCAACGTTGCTTCATGACGCCCACACCTAGCATAGCTAGATAACAACGAAGTCCACATTACGAGGTTTGGCTCCAAACCTTCGGTTTCCATCTTACGAAACATCTCAATAGCACCATCACAATCATAATTCGTTGCAAATCCTGAAACCATACAGTTCCAGGAAACATGGGTTCTTTCAGCCATTCTATCAAATACTCGGCGAGCATCTCCAACTTCCCAACCTTGCCGTACATGACCAACAGCTCGTTCAGAACATGGAGATTATATTGAAAACCCACCCGGAAAACATGACTATGAACATTCCTGCACAACCTAGAATCACCAATCAGCCCACAAGCCCTTATAACCAAAGGGAAACTAAACCCATCAGCCCCAACCCCTTATAACCAAAGGGAAACTAACCGTAAGGGCCTCCCTATGTTCCCCACATGTTACATTAGCTCTCCAGATTGAGTTCCACAAAAGCAAGCTTGAAAAGCAATCAACTTGGGCAGATTCAAATGCTTTTCGGCATAAAAAAGAAGCCCAAAACGGGTATAGGTAGCCACAAGTCTGGCAGCCAAGAATGAGGACGTGTGGGCCCCGGTGAGGATGATTTGGGTGTGGAGCTGTTAGACATTTTTGAATGGTTGTGGATTTTCGGAGAAGGTGATCAAGAAAATCAAGAAGTTCATTGTGGGTCTGATGGTGGAGGGAATCAAAGATCCGATGGCTGAAAATTGGTTGGTAAGAGAGTTTGGTTGGATGGAACATTTGAACAAGATTTCTAATCTATCTGAAACATTTGAACAAAATGACCTCAGAGTCTGAGACGTTAGATTAGTTAATTCTTCGTACTTAAGATTCTATTTTCCATCACAAAATTTCCTCTACGTAGCAACAAATTTCGAAAATCTCACAAAATGAAGAAGTAAATATCAATCAAAAATTCTAACTCCACACCTATTACACACCCACTTATACACACGTACTCACAATAGGGATGAATTTCACGCACATTGAGTTTGTAATGTGTGCGAACTCCATCCATATTGTAAGTGTGAGTGTTTAATTTGATGTTTAAGTAGGTGTAAGGGTAAAATGATTGAATATCAATTCCTTATGAATGTCAATCACTTCCAATCTGTAGCCTATAAACCTCCGTTAGACTAGATCTTGTGTATCTTCTCAGCTGTCATATGTGCATGACTTTAATGCCTTAATTTGATGGAGATCATAGACTTTATAAACATATTCTAGGCTAGAGACCCTTGGTTTCTTTAAAACATTTTAGTTTCCTTTCGTAAAAAAAAAAAACTCAACCTAACTAACGAAAATGGGTTACTGAAGAGTTTCTTCACCACAACTAACATCATAAATCATACTCTCTTCGTCCCAAAAAGAATGACAATTTTTGAAATTTGTGTAATTTTTCATCGCTTATATCTTTTAATCCATAATATTTTTTATGAGTTTGAAAACTTCATATAATATAACTAATCGAGAACTATTAAACAAGATTTATATTGCATATTTTTTGAAATCCATATTGAAAGATACAAGGAATTGAAACTGACACGAATATCAAAAATTAATATCGAATTTGGGACGGAAGGAGTAAATGGAAGTGGGCAACTCATATTATTTATCACTCATGTGACCACGTGGTAATTTCACATTCACACCTTAGATACAAACGAAAAATAGCATTTTCTCCCAACTGATAATTTGGTGGAATTAATTAGATTTCCTTGGCCACCATTTGGCCCAATCTCGACAATGATTTCTCCATCAATATTGAGCCACAACTTCTAGTTTTACGTGGGAAACATTTAGGGATGAAAATAAAGATGTGTGGGTAAATTAATCAGTCAATTAATTATGGATTATGGTGCATTTGGTCGGATTATTATATTGGCCCTTAGTTCTTCCGTGACAAAAACGCCGGAGAAATGGTGATGCAACGTTCTGGCAGAAGAGAGACTACATATCGTTCTAGTAAATGATTGGGTTAGATATCGTCCTAAGAGACAGGCTCTTGAATTCACAAGAGAGAAATAATCACTTTGCACACAAAAAAAAAAATGGAGAGAACTTAATTTTGATTTTTACTGAATGATTGAATACAAGATGCTTTGCCTTTAGTCTTACAATCCTATTTATAATTAGTAAAGAAATCCAAGCGTGCGACATTAAAGAAAATATAATTTCTAATTAAAATAAAATTCTAATTCTTGTAGACCAAGAATCCTAACAAAATTGAAAACTAAAATCAAACCAAATACGAAAAATTAATAATTATAACCTAAACGAAAGATATTCCTACTAAAAATCTTATTCTAAATCCAAATAAAAATGAAGAAACTTCCAATCTTGTCCTGCATCAAATGGTTGCTAACGCTAACAATCTGTGCGTTCTTTTTGACATCTTGTTGCAGGTTATTTGTAACGCTCCAAGCAGATCATTGGTCCAGTACCTTGATTTTGATCCACGAGCCACACCACATGACCCAAAAGCTTAAGCACAAGATACTAGTAGTAGCCTACAAGGTTTGTTATATGCCCAAGATCACCTATGTAGACTTCCGATGTGGGACGGAGTGTTATAATCTCCCCAACTTTATAGCCTCGCGCCCTCGCGAGGGGTTGAGCACTATAATCACCAATACAAATCAAACCAAACTCCAAGGCCTACATGGTCGTGTACATGGATTGCCCTGATACCACCTGTAACACCCCAAGCAAACCATTGGCCCAGTATCTTGATTTTGATCCATGAGCCACACCACATGACCTAAAAGCTTAAGCACAAGGTACTAGTAGTAGCCCACAAGGTTTGTTATATGCCTAAGATCACCCATGTAGACTTCCGATATGGGACATAGTATTATATTCTTGGTTTTAGACTGTTTAGTTAGTCGTTAGTTGCTTCTTTGAGTGTATTTTGTCATAGAAATGTCAATGGGGGCGGGGATTGTAAGCTCCATAGGCCGAGCTCTTTTTTTGTTTGGCACTTTTATGACCAAAATTCACATTAAATTTGCATGTATTTTTTTCTCATCAGGCCAGTTGTACTTTTGTTTATTTTTTATTAGAGAGTATGTGCTAGGGTGTGAAAATGAATCTCAATCGTTGTATTTGAGTGTGGTAGACGTTAGTCAAGTTCTTATTAGACTGGCCGGTTCATGAAAGTCTTGGAAGAAGAGGATTTCGCTCAAGCAAAACATATTTTGTCTACAAGAAAATATGTTCTATAACCCATGGTAGTTTTTTGTGTTGATCCTCATGGTAGTTTTGGCACTGTTTTGGAGACCTAGTTTTCAGTCTACAATATCAATTCTCCTTCTATTTTCTTCTCAATTTTTTGTTGGAAGTTTTCCCTATTCTATCCCCTTCTCTTTCTCCCCCCTCCTTCCTCTATGTACTCATTATTGAGTTTCTTTATTAATATATTTTTTTCCGTTTCAAAAAAAAAAATACCGACCCATTAAGTCATAAAATAGTTGTAGCGTCGAAATAAAGTCGAGAACCAATATTTCTCATCTCTAACACTTTTGGCAGCTAGGGTTTGTGCACCTCAAAGACCGGTGAAGATTTATTAATACCTATGCTCTAAGGGATCATCTTGGAGGGGTTTTCTACGACAACACATTCAATCTCTATGTAAAACCTTTCGTGTAGTTCGAAAGGCAATTCGTTTGGAATGCTTGGGGATTTAAGATGCGACAATCATTCAGAGGTGTGATGAACGTGGATTCGGCAAGTATGTCTTAGGATTCGTGATGAGGATACGCGAACACTGAGTAAGAATTGAACTACTTGTAATCATACATGGTTTATAGCACATGATTCTTTCCCGTGGTTTTTTTCCGTTTAGAATTTTCCACGTAAGCCTTTGTACATGGTCTTTGATTATTTTCTTCCATTTTTGTGATCGGTCAAGATGTCTATTGTGGGTTGATTATTGAAGAAAATCAAAACATAGCAATTAAATCTATAAACCTAGGCAACCTAAAGTTTTTTTTTCATAATTTTTGTTCATATCGTTCAATTCTAGAAATCAATAAATTGTCTATTGTTATTTTCCGCACTGTTTTCCCGACGTGATTTTCCTCTCATAATTGTTATTGTATGTGGATGTGCTTCCACCTTCAATATCCTGCAAAAAAAGAATGCCAACATATTTCTCATTTCCGGATCGAAGTTGTGTGCAAAAGCTTGACAAATGCTGCGTGAAAACAGGATGCATGATTCTAGTACAGTATCTATGTAGGAGAAGTTCAAACCTGCTAAGATGTAGAAATATTTGGCTTCTGAAACTCCATGCCAGTTCTTCATATCTATATATATTTATTGTTCATATATCTCCCAACAGTTATTTAAAAGAAACATACATTGCCCAGAGGGGGAGCACATAATAATGGGCATGTTAAAGACTATACGCCTATAACCTTATTAGCAACACCACAACCTCTCTTCTTCTTCTTTATGCTTTTTTCTCCCAAACAGCATAGTCTTTCCCAGGGCAAACCAGCTGATAATCTGGCGGAATTAGATTTCCTAGGCCACCATTTGGCCCAATCTTGACAATGATTTTTTCATCAATCTTTGCTACATAGAGACCAGAATCAGCAGCAAGGATCTGCACTTTGCTAGTAAATTTACCCTTTGAATTCAAGTAAATTAACAATATGTATTTACTATTGAAAAAGATGTACATATTTTAAGTTGAAGTTGGAGGGGACTTGTATCCTCTGAATTATAGATTTGAGCAATGACTGCCTAAGAGTAGAGCTTTGACTATAGCATTAATAGTTTATGTATTCAAGCATGCATTTAGTCCTTAGGGCATCTATAGTGGTATAATAAAAAATGGATAATCAAATATTGACACATCAGCTTTTGATTATTCATTTAAGAGGTTGTTAAGCTTATCAATGTTGAGATTCACAAAGGTCGTTTGTAGTCCATAACCAAAATAAGGGATTCACAACAATTTCACTCACTCTCTCTCTCTCTCTCTCTCTCTCTCTCTCTCTCTCTCTCTCTCTCTCTCTCTCTCTCTCTCTCTCTCTCTCTCTCTCTCTCCTTTGTTTCCCGCCATTCACTTCTCTTTATTTACTTTTTTTTTGGGTAAAAATATATCGATTCCCTCCTTTAATTTTGGAGAAAAATCTGTGACTTCCTTCCTTGCTATTATGTTTTTTTTTTTTTTTTTGGGGGGGGGGGGGGAGGGGGAAGAAACGAGAAAAAAGAGTGAAATATCTTAATCTGACGACGATGGGTTGAATGGTTACTTTTGGAGGGAAAGAAAGAGAAATAATTTGTGGATAAAGTAGATAAGATATAGAGTTGGCGAAGAAGAGAAGAAGAAAATACCAATTGAAACATGCGTGTATACAAATTTTGAAACTAGTTAATTTATGTGATGTGGGATCGACAAATTTTGATTATTGAAAAATGTTACTAATTTTGGTTATACAAAGCCTAAAATTTGATTATTTATAAAGATGTTGTTAAGTTTGATTATACCATTGTGAGTTATATTTTGCACAAATATTGTTAACTTTAAAAATAATTGGCTTTTGATTATACCACTGTGGATGGCTTTAAGTAATTTAGTTGTATATTATAATTACATACACTTTTTTTGATACTATTGATTAAATTAGTTCATTGGCTTTTGTCTACATGCAATTGTTGCAAAGTAATCAATTTTGCCCTTCCATATCATTGAAATATAAATACAGTCACCAAGATTTCTCTCACTGAAAAACATGAAATTGCAATTTTTTTGGTAAGTAACATTAAATTGTTATAACCACAAAGTCAAGAATTATGGCCGGTAAAAATCGCAAGTCAAGAATTAAGGCCGAAAATTTGGGAAGACAGAAATACCCCTACAGAAAATGAGAAATTCCTCGCACAAAAAGACAAAATGAAGCATATTTGCAAGGACACGGACGAAATTCCACAAAAGTCCGAAAACCCATTAAAGTAAATTTTAATTCGCGTGAATAGTGCATTTTGGTAAGTAATATTAAATTGCTATTATTAGGCTATAACCACAAAGTCAAGAATTAAGACCGGTAAAAATTGCAAAGTCAAGAATTATGGTCGAAAATTTGGGAAGACAGAAAACCCCCCGCAAAAAATGAGAAATTCCTCGCACAAAAAGACAAAATAGAAGCATATTTGCAAGGACACGAACAGAATTCCTCAAAAGTTCGAAAATCCGTTAAAGTAAATCTTAATTCGCGTGAACAGTGCATTTTGGTAAGTAACATTAAATTGCTATTATTAGGCTATAACCGCAAAGTCAAGAATTACGGCAGGTAAAAATCGCAAAGTCAAGAATTACGGCCAGAAATTTGGGAAGACATAAATACCCCCGCAAAAAATGGGAAATTTCTAGCACAAAAAGACAAAATAGAAGCATATTTGCAAGGACATGGATGGAATTCCTCAAAAGCTGTTAAAGTAAATTTTAATTCGCGTGAATAGTGCATAAAAAAGCGCGAAATGACACAAACAACCTAGCATTGACCCAACATATTCCACAAATATACCGAATTGAAGGACCCGATCGGAAAAATCAACCAAAATTGGCCAATTTGGTTTTTAAGACTCAACATCCTCCATTTAGATTCAGGGGCCTGGATTCATTTGACAACAGTACATAAGGCACAAATTGATTAGAGTGTTAGCCAATATTTCCACTCTCAAGGGTAACTTGGACGCTACGACAACACATATGTGATTAAGATCAGACCTTTCAGTTGTGCGAGGAGCTAGCTTCTCACTCCAGTGCTGCAGCTCTAGCTAGCTCATGCCACTGGAATTCAAGCACCTGATTTTCCTTTCTGGAGATACCCCTCTGTCAAAGGTAAAAGCCCGTAGACACCTTCAAAACTTTTTTTTTTTTTTGGTCAAACGGAATTTCAGACACCTTCAAGACTTGTCATGAACTCAATTCAACAAAGGACAACGACACTCATCCACTGTTCTAAGAAGCAGATCACATGATTCAATAGCCGCCACTTAATTACATGTTTGGCTATCCGCAAAAGCACTCATCACTCATCTGATAAAGGCATCTCCAATGCATACTCCGTTTCTCCAAAATTCAGAGGAAAATGTAAAACCAATCCTCCATTTTCTCCACCATTTGCGGAGGATGAGTTTCCATACTCCCAAAATATGGAGTATCAAAATTATTCGCTGTGTTTGGATGAGTTTTTGAAAAAAAATTGAGAAATTTTGTGTGAGAATAATGATTGCAAGTAGAGGTAATGAGTGGAAAGAGATAAAGAGATAAATGAGAACAATGATTAGAGATAGGAGTAATGAATATTTTTTGAGTTGAAAATTTTTTTTCAAAAAGAAAAACGAACAAGGCATCAACTTTTCAAATTTCATTTTTGTCACCATCAGCATTTGACTCGAAATTTAAATACCAAGCATACCTTTATACATTTTGTTGTATTTTGATAAATTGTCTATAACTTTTAATATATACATTCACTATTTACAAACTTGGTGCCGTGGGAAAGATAATGACGAATCTTTAAAATAAGACTAAAATCAAATGTATTTATTTGAATTTCAAAAGTGAAAATTAATCAATTAATATTGGAGGGAAACATTTAGAGATGAAAATAGAGATGTGTGGGTTGGAGTTGATGTGAATAATGAATTCCTCCAAATCCGTTTTTTTAATATACAAAAATATATTTAAATCCTCTCAAATGTAGAAATGGAGGAAGAATCGGAGGATTGGACCGGAGAAGTTCTAATAAAAAATTCAACCCAAGTGTTTCATTCTCCAATCATTCCATGGCACCATACCCTCTTGAAATTCACCGAAAGTAGTTTGACACGGATCTCTATGAATGATTTTTTTTCCCTATAAATCGGTTGAATGATTAAGAATATCATGTGAATTACATTAGACTGAACAGTCAACTAGGCAAGAAAGCCATAACATACATGCACTATACATAATCGAGCCCAAAACCATGACGTCAAGCACCCTGGTACAAGCACAGTACTCAAAAAGGAAACCCCGTGATAGGGAGAACCAACCAAACATTGTGCATGGGTGCAAGTGCAACTAGGCTAACTTATTGCCTCTTTTCTCTCCCTCTCATGTCTTTTATGGAGTTTGTCGGACCGTTTTTGTACCATCTTTTCTAAAACCAATTGGTGGTAGAAAAGGTTTCAATTAAGTCTTTTATGACATTCGATATCGCACACCGTAACTCTATTTTTAGAGCGATCGCAGAGAGTGGCATTATGCAACCAAATCCATGAGGCACTCCGGGCCCAACAAAGTTCAATAAAATCTCTCATTTTCCAAAGCAAAAAAAAAAAAAAAAAACTGAGCCAAGCTCTCGGGATGATTGACTACTTGAATAGTGGTTGATTTTCCCCCACTCTTGTTCAAGGTGATGAAAGGGATTAAGCACTTGACTGATTGTCCAACAAACCATTCTCAATTGCTCTGAGTTGAATTGGGGGGGGGGGGGGGGGGGGGGGGGGGGGGGGGTGGGTGTGAATCAGTTTCCTAGGCATTCTTTGACTAGCATGCAATTTCCTTGGCAGTATAACAAAAAGAGAGTCAGGTTGCTTACCCATTACTTTGGCAGGAAATAACACCATGCCATCCTGGCGAAGATTGTTGAATTATGACAATCACCATAAATTTAGAGGTTCTTTCCAACTCTAGTTGGCATATATTTCTTCCTCCACATCCTGTAGCACAAAGCTCTTGTCAGGTAAAGAGCCTTCAATCTCCGTCTGCAGCCCCAAATCCTTGAGTATATTGTAAACTTCCTCCATCCCTCTTTCCAGTGTATTATTATTCCCTGCTGAGAACATATGTACCTTCTTCTGCACCTCAATCGAACTCTGGCCAGGGATTTTCTTTAAACCCGTAGCCTTT
Source organism: Rhododendron ovatum (assembly GCA_019656835.1). Lineage (NCBI taxonomy): Eukaryota > Viridiplantae > Streptophyta > Magnoliopsida > Ericales > Ericaceae > Rhododendron > Rhododendron ovatum. Next base: position 2,305,888 of record CM033790.1, read on the forward strand.
GCTGAAATTCTCACCTTAGCAGAATCATCCCATCTTCCAGTAGAAGCATAAATATTAGACAGCAGCGTGTAACTTCCAGTGGTCTCTGAGTCAATACTAAAAATCTGTGAAGCTGTTTCTTGTGCAATGTCTGTGTTTTTATTCATCCTACATGAGTTCATTAGAGCTTCCCAGACATAAGAAGTGGGCTCAATCGGCATGCTTCTGGCCATTTCGCTAGCTTCTTGTAAAAACCCCGCACGCCCAAGGAGGTCAACAATACAGGAACAGTGCTCCACCTGGGGTTCAATCCTAAACTTTGATTTCATTTGATCGAAAATCTTGCGACCCTCAGAAACAACCCCGGCATGGCTACATGCAGAAAGAACAGCAACAAAAGTGATCCCATCTGGGTTATATCCAGCTTTCATCATCTGTTCAAAAGTTTCTAGAGCATAGTTCCCAAGTCCATGCATTCCATACCCTGCAATCATTAAGTTCCATGAAACCAAATCTCTGCCATCTATTTCTTCAAACACCAAAAGTGCTTTATCGAGACTACCGCATTTAGTGTACATATTAATCAAGCCGTTTCCCACCAAAATATTCCCATCCATGATTGCTTTAATTGTATGGCCATGGATTTCCCTGCCAAGACGAAATGCGGAGTATTTTGCACAAATGGATAAAATGCTGGAAATTGTAATGGAGTTGGCAAATGCTTTAGCTGTTTGCATCGGACGAAAGATTTCTAAAGACTCCTTCCCGCGTCCCTTAGAAGCGAACCCACCAATAACAGCACTCCAGCTTATAGCATTAGGTCTCACCATTGGATACACGTCTGAATTTTACTTCTGTGAAAATATAGCATAAGCCTCGTCACACAATCCAGATTCTGAATAGGAGGTTATCAAAGCATTCCAACTCGCTATATTCTTTATGTCCATTACTGAAAACAAATTTTTTTCATCTTTTACAGCACCATTTCTCCCGTTCATGCATATAAGTGAGTCATACACAAACAAGTAATTCTCAAAACCACCTTTTATCACATATCCGTGGATTACCTCACCCCTGTGAAGTAAACCTGAATCAGCACAAACAGATACGACCACAGCAAGTGCTTCAGCCGTATAGCCAATTCCCATTTTTCTCATCTCACCATAAAAATGCAACGTTGTTTCATGACGCCCACACCTAACATAGCTAGATAACAACGAAGTCCACGACTCCACGTTACAAGGTTTGGCTCCAAACCTTCGGTTTCCATCTTTCGAAACATCTCAATAGCACCATCACAATCATAATTCGTTGCGAATCCTGAAACCATACAGTTCCAGGAAACATGGGTTCTTTCAGCCATTCTATCAAACAATCGGCAAGCATCTCCCTTCTTCCCCACCTTGCCATACATGACCAACAACTCGTTCACAACATGGAGATTATATTGAAAACCCATCTGCAAAACATGACTATGAACATTCCTGCACAACCTAGAATCCCCAATCAGCCCACAAGCCCATATAACCAAAGGGAAACTAAACCCATCAGCCCCAACCCCAAGTTTTTGCAGCCGATTATAAACCCTAAGGGCCTCCTCATGTTCCCCACATGTTACATTAGCTCTCAAGATTGAGATCCACAAAAGCAAGCTTGAAAAGCAATCAACTTGGGCAGATTCAAATGCTTTTCGGGCATCGAAAAGCAACCCAAAACGGGTATAGGTAGCCACAAGTCAGGCCGCCAAGAATGAGGACGTGTGGGCCCTAGTGAGGATGATTTGGGTGTGGAGCTGTTGACATTGTTGAATGGTTGTGGATTTTCGGAGAAGGTGATCAAGAAAATCAAGAAGTTCATTGTGGGTCTGATGGTGGAGGGAATCAGAGATCCGACGGCTGAAAATTGGTGGGTAGGAGAGTTTGGATAGATGGAGATATGGTGGAAGTGAAATCAAGGGCCTTGAGGAAGCGCCATGAAACATGGAGGTGATGAAGATTTTTCAAACACGATTGGGTATTTCATCAAGCAGTTGGTGGGTGTTAGTATAAAACTTGCATCTGAGACTCGGCGGGAAAAAACTTTTTGGGTTTCTGTTGCTTTCCTTCTTTTCTAATCCATACATAGATGGCAAGACTTTATTTAAATAGGAGTTTAATTCGACCCATTCTACCTTGAACTTGGGAGCTACTGAATGTAGCATTCGGCAACGCTCAATTTCATCTTTCTAAAATTGTTTTGGACGATCCAAAATTTTAAAATATTTTTAAAAATTCAAATCTTTGATTATCGAGACGAACAGTGAGATTGAGCGTTGCTGAAAACTGTTGCACCTCCATTCTACATTTCTACCGCTAATCCTAGATTTCAGGTTCAGTTAATCGGAAATTGTAAGTGTTTAATAAACATCTTCAACAAATAATTTTGTACAAGATTTCTAATCTATCCGAAACATGAACAAGATGACCTCAGACATTAGATTATTTAATTCCTCATACTAAAGATTCTATTTCCCATCGCAAAATTTAAACCAAACATAGCCTCATTTTATTTCCTCTACATAGCATCACAAAATTAGAAAACCTCACAAACTGAAGAAGTAAATAACAAGTCTTTATTAATGTCAATCACTTCCAATCTGCAGCACATAAACCTCCATTAGACTAGATCTTGTGCATCTTCTCAGCTGTCTAAATGAATAACTAGAACTAAGAGTCAGAATTCAGAAGCCTTGCAACTTGGAATACCATAACTGCTACTTCACATAGCAGCTATTTCTACTAATGGCCGCAGTCCTCTTCGAATGCCGAATGAAAATTTTGGCAATTGTCGGAACAATCCGACAGGCCTCAAATTGATACAAAACCATGATATAGCTTCTCAACCATTTTCAAAACTTCAAGTTGTTTGTCAACTTAATCAGTAACCCATGTCGTCCATATTTGGCATGCGATTTGCAAGTGGGTTTTTCTCTCCTTGAAGGTCAACAACAGTAGCTTCCGTGGTTGTCAGTAACAATGAGACACTGCAAACCAACCCCAATTTTGGTTTATTGAAGGATCAAAGAAACGTACAATAATGCCATGTTAGAATATTATGAACTTCACCTGGCAGCATCTACCAAGGCTGTTCTGATTACTTTGAGAGGATCGACAATTCCAGCCTTCACCATGTTAACATACTGGCCTGGTTCAATGTAACAAACAACAAACATGCATAAACTAGGTCAAACTTGGACCGAAAAGATTCCATCTCTAGTTTAGGAAGTAAATGTATTAAGAAACGGCTGCTTCAGAAGATTCCAGTCGGTCAAAAGTCAGTCAAAGCTCAGTTCAACAAAACAGATCGATGATTAGTAAGGGGTATCTAGAGGAACAAACCTTTGGCCGCATCGTAACCCAAACTAGGATCATCTTGTTCCAAAAGCTTTCCAACAACCAGAGAACCCTCACCACCAGCGTTCGATACGATAGTAAAAGTAGGTGCCTACAAAGCAATATCCAATGTCAAGACAACGTGAAACAGCAAATAATTGCTCAGAGAATTTCCACTGGAGGTTTCAAAGCTGAGACCTTTAAAGCATTCTCAATTATTTGGATCCCTCTCTTCTGGTCTTCATTTTCCGTTTGAAGGTTCTTCAGGACTTTGGTAGCGTACAAGAGAGCAACCCCACCACCTATAAAATCAGCCGTGTTGTGATTCTAGTAATGGAGAATGAAATATGATTTTTGACATCTGAAACTGCATCCAAACTTGCCTGGAACAATTCCCTCTTCCACAGCTGCTCTTGTGGCATTTAAAGCATCTGTAACTCTATCTTTCCTTTCTCCAACTTCCGCCTCGCTGGATCCCCCAACCTGAAAGATAAGGAAGACTTGCAATGTAGGGAGTAAAACAGACACGGTAACAGAGTATAAACAAGGTAAAGAATACTTTACCTTGAAAACAGCAACACCGCCAGATAGTTTCGACAACCGCTCCTGTGCTTTCTCCTTGTCAAACATAGCAGTGCTCTTCTCAACGCTGGCCCTTAGCTGTTGAAACATTAAAGTTTTGTCATATTCACATTTTTCCGTGTACTTCAATTGGAAATCTTCAACATGTAATGACATCTCACATCTCAATCTTATTCAGAACAAGGAAGCTCACAAATTGATGACAAACACTTAGAACTGCAAATACTTGACTGAGATTTTAGATCATAACATGCAAACTCTAGAAATCTCACGAAGCAATCCAGAGACTTTGGCATAAGGCCCAAAATGAAATAACTCTGACTATTCAGTGCTCAAATTAAATGTCAAAAAAAGATTCCTCCCAAATTATTGGAAGTTTTAATACCATGCAATCCAATAATACCCTATATATGTAGTAGTAACCAGGTACTACATAGAGTTTCATATCATAATTTATAAAGGGTGATTGCTTCTCCTATTATTACTGACAGTCACTTCACTTCTTTTAGGCACCTCCAATGTAGGAGTTAATTTGTTTTCTACCTTAATCCCCAATGACCACAAATAACACATGCAGTTCTGCAATTATATGCTGAAAACACTCCCAAAATGAAAACAAAAAATGTGGAACTATCAAAAACTAAAGCACTCTATAAATCAGCATATCTTCTCGCGACTCAGATACCTGCTCACATCTTTCTCCAATCATCTTCTTATCCCCGCCCCCATGTAGAATTAGAGTGTCATCAAGAGAAATAGTGACCTGCTCCAAAAGTATCAATTGTTTCAGCACTTCGAAAACAATCCATATAACTACAACAACAACAGAACCCGTGTAGTCCCCAAGTGCATACAAATCCTGGCAAAATCACACTAACCTTTTTAGCATTACCAAGCATATCCACTTGAACTTTGTCAAGATTTAAGCCCCGCTCTTCAGTGATAACCTGAAAAGAAGCTAATGAATCCATACACTAAGCATGTAAATCATTAAAACTCAAATCTTTTAGATACTTGTGTTACCTCTCCCCCAGTAAGAACAGCAAGATCATCTAAATTAGCTCTTCTGTTTTCCCCAAAACCAGGAGCTTTAATGGCACAAACCTAAGGAAAGTGGTGGCAGGTAAAAGCGCATGAATAACAAGGATGGTTGTTGACAACAACTAGTTATCATGCGTAAACTTTTCGTATAATATGCCAAGAACGTTGGGCTTCAAATCACAACCAATCCATTACCTTGAGCCCAGCACGATGCTTGTTTATAATCAGCATAGCCAATGCATCACTCTCCACATCCTCAGCAACGATAAGCAACGGTTGGTTATTCTGTTAATCAGGGAAAGAAAGACAGGTAATAAGTTCCTCCATATCCTCAAGACTTGGCCACTGCCCCACATGGAGGACCCTTCCAGTAAAGATTGAATACCTTTACAGCCAGCTCCAATATTCTGACAAGGGAGTTCATGTCTGAAATTTTCTTGTCATGGATAAGGATGAGGGGATTTTCCAGTTCCTGTATACATGCAAATTGCAATTGATATAGTGAAAACATAACTGCTAGGGTCACATAAAACAAGATTCCGATGAAATGCAAACAGATTGTGCATGAAATGACTGTGACCAATATGTGGTCCACAAAAACTGGTAGAGCATCTGCAAACAGCTGCTATATCTTTCTATGAGGATTGATTAGCAAATGCTTCAAATCGGTACCATTTTGTTTTAGTAGAGAGTGGTGTATTACTGTATTTAGTACAGGTGAAATAGTAATCTAAAACATCAATAAGTAGGTCATTGAAGAGCTGCACATACACATTTCTGGGTCTTCTGATCAGTAACAAAATAAGGAGATATATAACCCCTGCCTAGCTTCATCCCCTCCACAACATCCAATTCATCTTCTAAAGTAACTCCTTCCTGCATAATTTTGCTAGTCAGGATGAACGAAAATAACATTGGTTGACGATAATATACTCAACGATATGATTTTATGTCTCACAGCAATAGTGATGACTCCGTCCTTCCCTACTTTCTCCATTGCTCGTGCTATCAGTTCCCCAATTTCACGCTCACCATTGGCAGAAATAGTGGCGACCTAACTCGGATGACGAATCAAAGTAAAACAAGAAAATGAGTACACAAGAGCAGCAGAATACTTGTTATAATCCACAGAGCATAAGCTCTGATGAGCAAAAAAAACTAAATAAACACAAGCAACATTTACTTAAGTGACCTATGAAATGTTCCAGAATCTCCAAAATGTTTTCATCTGGAATTGGAAGAGTCAGCAAAAACAGAAAGGGCAGAAAAGAGCCTCAAGCCAACCTAAACTCCAAGAAGTGATTGCTAGCATGAAGCAAAACACTCTTCACAGCACCTTGGATCACCAACAAATTTTGTTACTATTAAAAAATATCAACCTTGTTCTGCTCCAAAGAATGTGTAATACGAATTTATATGTATTCCCTTAGTTGACTTATACTTATGAAATACAATTACAACTATCCAGTTTCTCCATTCGTAAATTTCTTACTTGTGTTATCTCTTCTGGTGTGCTTATCATCAGGGCTTTGTTCTTCAAGTCAGCTATAACAGCATCAACTGCCATATTAATACCTGTACGTAAATCCATCACATTTACACCAGCCGCTACTGACTTGCAACCTTCCATGAATATTGCCTGTGTGAGGACAGTGGCACAAGTGGTACCTGCAGCCATAAAAATACATTGCCTAGCATGAGGACATCTCATAAGAGATACTAGAGCTAAGATAATGGTTAATATATAACAAGAGAGCACAACTTGGTGTCTCCTATTTTTGAACCTGTCACAATTGTGATTTCCAATATTACCCCTGTTTTAATCATTTTTTTTATCATTTTAAAGACTTCAACCTTTCTTTAATTGGAAGGCTGTGCTCAATGCCACCTATTTTTGAAGCCCTATCACAACTGTGATTTCCAATATTACCCCTGTTAATTTTTTTTTTTTTCATTTGAAAGACTTCAACCTTTCTTTAATTGGAAGGCCAATCGTGGAAATTCCACCCATTAACCGTTAAGTAACTGCCCAAATCATGGGGTTACCAAATGGGCGGAACACTTTTTCTATTACTTGCTCTTAGGTTCTCTTCAAACCTTTTCAATCAAATTTAATACCTCTGTTAGCATGTATAGCTTGGAATTGATGGATGGATCATCTGGCCTTGAAAATGTCAACGTCAATAGCAGTCTCTCAAATCAGCATACAAACTCGATGATAAATGGTAACCCGATTAACCGCTCTTTTTTTCTTACATGTATTGGTTATTGATTTCTCCCTTCACACTCGCACCGTCTCAGTCTCTATCTTCATACATGTGTGTGTATTCACTTCCCTTCCTAAGTTATCAAAAAAAATATTGCCTTCCATTGTTCCACCATACATCTAAACGAATAGAATAGATGATTACGGTGATGTTTATTTGTCCAAAAAATATCTAGTTCCTTATTTGATTGATAAAGAATAATTGAAAGCATATTACAATTTAAAATAAAACATGTGGACCATGTGGTATGATATCTCTCGGTAATTGAAAGCATATTACAATCAATGCCCAATTACATGGCATTGATGAAGAGAATACCAGACAATATCCACCAGCCAAGCATTAAAGACTACTGCAAAATAAAGTGGCACCCCTTGATGCCTTCCGCGTATAAATATACATACAACGTATCAAAACTAGATGACTATATCAGAAGTAATGGGTAAATGTGCTGACTTTCTTAATATAGTTAAAACAACTTCAATGCCACTCCGACATGTATATCATTGGTATCCGGAAAACAAGGAAACCTACGAACTTAATTAGGACAGTCTCACTAGGCAATCATCAGACACTCCATCTTACTAAATAGACTTGATCAAACTTGACGCATGCAATGCGTACCTAGGTAAGCAGCAGCTATTAAGGAACTCTTTCAGGCCACCGGACACCAACAAGGTATCTAGGGTCATATGGCTCGACAAATAGAGAGACCCTGAGGATAAATTACGGGCCAGTCCAGGTAACTGGGCCGTATTCCCAAGAATTCCAACCCAATCTAAAAATGCACCATCAAGGAGATGCCCACACTTTCCTACATAAACTTGCAAGTAAATAAAAATGGATCATACTGCTTAATGGGAATTAAGGGGCTGTTTTTGGACTGGCCCGTAATTTATCCTTTTCCTGAAGGAAGCATCATGCTCCACACACATCCATACACAAGGAACATGTGTCAGTGTCTCACAATCTACAACTTGTCTCCGCTAACTTGACATTTCCAAATTAATGAAGTTTTAATCCTGACACAAGTTGCCATGTATTCCTCATACAAACCTAGCCAACTAGGTCACCAAATAAAATGCCAAACGGGGGGAGGAATAGGTGAGGCGACGAAGAAGAAGATGAGCAAATAAATACTATGCATTTTGGCAAATGCAAGCCAAAACACTAATTTGCCTCAAGAGATATGGATCAGAGAACATTTACGGCAAGTACTTTGGAAATATTAATAATGTTGACAACAACAGTGAAAGGTGACTGGCTGACTGCTTTTTTTTGTATGACTATGAACCATTTCTCTTTCCTGATTTAGCATTTCCAAAAAATCAGTTCTAATGGTAAATAAACCTATTTTTATGACTTTTTATTTTTATTTCTAGAATCAATAAATGATATCTATAAGGTACCCTTGCGGTGCTTGTATTAGTGCACACAAATTAAAACTCTCATGACAGGAAAAAAGTATTACAAGAAATTACCATCTCCCGCTGCAGAATTAGTCGCACTAGCAACCTGCTTTACAAGGTGGGCGCCAATATTTTTAGCCTTTTCCCCAAATTCTATGCTTTTGGCCACAGTGACACCATCCTTTGTGACCTGAGGAGCTCCATGTTTTTTCTCGATAATTACATTACGACCCTGATTGGATAGCAACAAGAAAGTGTTTCAGTTAGTTTTAAGGCTTTCTCATTATGTTTTTATGGGATAACTTTACACTGTGTAAATATTTTCAAACCTCCAATAAGTGGTCACTTTCAAACTTATGTTTACTGTTCGAAACCAAATTACAGAAACAGCCAGAAGCATACAGCAAGCACAGGACATATCAGAAAAAATCGCATTACATCATAGCAACAAAACAATGCACCTGTGCTAGTGCGATCAATCAAAACCACATTTCAAGCTAGACGATTGCTTGATTGAAACATTCCTCTGTCGCAAAATATGGCCTTGGCTTACAAAGAGATAAATATGCGTACGATATAACCTGTTTTGGCGGGAAAAAGCTTCCTAGACATTTCGGCATGTGACAAATACCATCCGTTTACATTTCCCGTACACAGAAAACGTTAAAACACAAAAATAAGAAAAGTCTACACAAAGTGTAAGTTGGCTGAGTGGTTAAGGCGTGTGCCATGATAGGTGTTTGACGCTCGCACCAAGGTTCAAAACTCCCTGCAATGTTATATGCTCTCTCTCTCTCTCTCTCTCTCTCTCTCTCTCTCTCTCTCTCTCTCTCTCTCTCTCTCTCTCTCTCTCACACACATTATAAATTTTCGAATAAATTCCCTTGTAATTTTTTCCACTAACGGAGAGGAATGTGACCCAATTCGACATTAAATTTTTTTTCCCACAAGTTTAATATTTTTATTGCATGTTTCTTTACAGATTATGGTGGGTGTGACTTGGTGCGTTCCACTAACTAAAATAAATACTTATTTTATGAATTAAATGTGATGTAGTATGAGAGAATGACCAGTCTCCTAAAGCAGGAAATAAGTACTTAAAAGAATAAGAACCTTAGCGGAACTGAAACAGGGCGGTGCCTCCACCCCTGCCTATGTGTTCGGTTAAAAACCAAAGGGATATTGCAACTACCTAAAGAAAAAAGACGTGAGTCTAATTACCTTTGGACCCATGGTGACCTTAACAGCCTCTGCAAGCTCATTAACACCCTGTAGCATAGCCGCTCGAGCCCCGGTACCAAAATTGATATCTTTAGCCACATAATTTCTGTCGTGTAAAACTCTACTTTGTACCTTCCAAATCAATCAAAAATCAACATACCGAATCGTCAACCCCAGGCACCATCAAAAATCCAATCTTTAAGTAGAAAATCCGAATAAATTCAATCAACTCATATCTAATCTAGTCCGATACAAAAGAGCAAATACTCGAGTTTTGGGAGGAAGTCTAACCAGTTTCCTGGAAGCAGAGGACCTGAGGAATTGTGGCAGGGGATATCAGTCATTATTCGATGCGAGCACGTGCATACACGCATACAAATAGATAGAGGATGTGTAATGTTTGTGTGTGTTGAGAAGATACCTGATAGATGAAGCTAGGGCTGCACCAACTCGATGCATGGCGGAAATATACAGAAGTTGGGAGAGAGCGATAGCAGAATGGGGATTCAATTGGCTGGATCGAAGAGAGAGAGACAGAGACAGAGACTGTGCTGAGGGAGTGGGGTTTAGGGTTTAAGGCTAGAACCGTCGGATCCGCGGGTTTAATAAGGAGCAGACTGAGCAGTACTTCAAACGTAACTAAACACTCGTTAAAAAGTTATACTACTACTAGTCTAGTACTAAACTAACCGTGAGCAACTTGTCCCCAAATCAGAAATGATATTGGTACCGACGGGGTCGGTACCGAAATCGTAGGGACGGCAGCGTCGGACCGTCTCCGGCCACCTGACGGTCGATCCAAGCAGTTTAAAAATTCAAAAAAAAAAAAACGAGGGGTGTAAGGTGCTTGATCCGAGAATATACATATATACACGAACAAAAGGTGCTCGGATTAAGCATCTTACACACCTCGGATGCCGTTGATTCTTGCGTAGGCCCCCTCGTTTTTGTTTTTTAGAATTTTTGGACGGCTTGGATCGGCCGTCCGGTGGCCGGAGACGGCCTGGCGCGGCAGTCCCTACGATTTCGGTACCGACCCCGTCGGTACCTGTAGCATCACTCATCCCGAAATAGTCCGAGACTCGGCTCATTAAAGTACGTCCAGTTGGTAGGAGTCTATCATCTCTCTTTAATATCTGTGTCGGTTCGAATCTCGGGAGGCACATTTGTGCTGGTACCCGATGGTGCCATTAATAGGTTTTATTTCGAACCAGTATGTGGACCGAAGAGGGGGATATCTCGCCACTGTACACCAGGTGATGCCGTGGTGACGGCCTGGTCTCACGAATGGTAACTATAGCTCGAACTGGACATTACATTGGCGGGTAGGGAGCCCTTATGGTCACGCCTAAGAAAGAGTTACTACGCTAGTCGCCCCCTCCCACCCTTTTTGATTATCACAAAAAAAAGTACGAATAGGTTGGATTCGCTTAGTAAACAAATTAAGCGTAAACAGAATCCTTTAATAAGCCAATCAAATTCAAGTAAGCCGTAGCTCGACTCGTGTAGATAACCTCGGCTAATATATATGAGTTCGGCTCTTTTAGTGCTCAAACCGAACTCGAATCTCGAAAAATTGACTATTTGTACTCAATCGAGGCCACCGAACTCAAGCTAACTAAATTTTAAATAAGTTGAGCATTTTTTTTTTAAAGGCAAATAAGTTGAGCTTAAACGCCTTAAAACTGGGCTCGTTCGACCTTCTACAATGGACTACTGTAATCAATTAGTAGTCAGGTCAATGTGGGCTGGACTCAGTTCTAATTTGGTTTGAGAAGTTCACCGTTGGGAATGGTCCATTCCCCCATGATTTCCGTGATGCAATTTTGACAACTTATTTGGTTGTCAGTTTTAAGATATATTTTTTAAGATACAAATATTTTATAAGTTTGCATAGTTTTTCTTCTTTAGTTATTTTTTTAACATTTTAACACATTATTTGATTTTTTGAATAAAAGTATGCAATATACATCTAAAAAAATTATTATTATTGGCCTCTTGATAATGACAAATTGCCAGATTGGCTTTGTTGACCAAAAAAAAATTATTATTATTATTTGTCTTTATTAAGAGCAATATAGCTCACCTTGCCAGGTGGGACGTGTTGTTTTCTAGTACCAAGAAAATGCTCGAGAGATATTGCTGTGTTTGCTTCTCTTTTTGAAAAGCATTTTTCAAAAAATTCTTCCTACTTTCAATCACTTCTCTCTCTATTTCTCTCTATTTATTATCCCTACTATTTTTCAATAAAAATTTCAAAAAATGTTCTAAACACAGCAATTTTTTTTCTCTCCTGTATTAATGATTGACCAATTATTGATCCAATCAGCCAATTTATGATTAGCTGGATTGAAATTCTTATGGAGTTTCACTCCCATAGCTTTTGAATTTAACACAAATAGTTAGAAGGAATTAAATATTCTTAGCGGGTTTCTGTAGTGTGGTATTTCAGTACGCGAGTGTAGTGCGTCTCCGTAGGTTTCATCGCGCGAGCTCTCGTCATCGTAATGTAAATCATGAAAGTTTATATAGTTTGCTGGGTTGATCATCTAGAAAAAAGAAACTAACTTGGTCACATATCGTTAGCCCTTTGGCCTGACAAAATTTATCGTACAACAATAGATGATCAGTATAGTTTTAAAAAATGAACTGCAAAACAAATCCATTCTGATCATGTGGTTATCGATCAATCTATAATTAATTTAATTACTAATATTTGTATTGAAAATGTAGTTTTAAAGAATTCTGCAACTGAACAGTTCATATGATCAATGTGATAAAATCTTTGATGGAACTTACAAAGACGAACTACACTCCCGTAATGATTAGTTCACTGCAGAGACCCATGAAAGTTAGACATTCCTCGTAATTTAGTCCGTCCAAACAAAATAATTGGTAGCTTAAATGTAAATTATGAATGTTCCTTTCTTGTTTTTTCTATGACTATTTATGAGTGTTTAGAGAAGTTTATGTGGTTCAACAAATTTGAACTCTGAAATTAAAGATCGATCGGATAAATTTCTAGTGCTTTCAAGATGAAATTGAACCTGAGAGATCAAGAGTGTGATCTCTTAGTATCAATGATCTCGCTCGACTAATTCCTTTGATGAGTGGCTTAGTGCTCCTTTCTCAAAAAAATAGATTAAGTAATTTTTTCATGAAATTGTAATTATTTTACCCTCACTCAAATTGAAAAAGTACAGATCATGCAGATGCCATATGATTTTTACAAGTGAAGTTTCTTCTTCGACAAAAAAATAAAAGTAAAGGAAAATAACTACAAATGGTGGTGGTTATTACAATTTTCCATTGAGATTGCCAATCATTATCGAATGCCATCCCAACCACTCCCTATCTTCTTTCTCTCTCTAAACGAGAAGCCATTACTACTAGGGGCATGTTTGGTTGGATGGAATCAATGTTGGATACATTTTTATTTTTTGTGCATCCTAGCTTCTTGAGCTAAGATGCTTTCTCCTCGATTATCCCTTTCGAGTTTTATAAAATGTTTTGTTTGCCGAGAAAAAAAATAAAAAATGTTTGATACACTATTCACCTTAGTAAATGAATTGACATTCCATCCCAAAAACTAAAGAATTATTATTTCATTTCTTTATCACAAAAATTACTAGTATCACTCTAACATTCACTATTGCCACACCAAAAATTACTATTGCAACTCCAAAAAATGTTATTGCCACTCCAAAAATTATTATTGTCACTCTAAAAATTGCTATTGCCACACTATTCCATTGGAGATAACAATGACTATTCTTAAACACAACCAAACATGAGAATAAAAATGATTATTCCATTCTTAATTCTTTCAATTCTATTTTATTCTTATTCACATTCCATTTTATCCAACCAAACGCACCCTATGAGTATTTATTTTCCAGGGACAGAGGGTGTGTGCTGTGCAGCTTCGTGCTGCACAGCGTGCTGCACGGCCTCCGGCGAGGCTTTTCTGGCATTGGTCCGACGATCAGAGACGTTCACCGCGTAGAGCTCGTCGAGTTTTACATGTGCACCAAAAATCAGCTCGATCAAATATCATTAAGGGCCTCATCCGAACATATATAACTTGAAAAAAAATGAATCCTAATGGATATGAAACACTGGATCAAAACCACTAAATCCATTTTTTTCAAGTTATATATGTTCGGATGAAGACCTTAACGATATTTGATCGGGCTGATTTTTGACGCACATGTAGAACTTGACGAGCTCTATGCGGTGAACGTCTCCGATCGTCGGACCGATGCCGGAAAAGCCTCGCCAGAGGCCGTGCAGCACGCTGTGCAGCACGAAGCTGCACAGCACACACCCCTGTCCATTTTCCAGCGTTCCCCCAAACACACGGGGAATAATCTGGAAAAAATTCCCCACCGACGAAAACTGGCACCCGCACACATGAATGATTTTTGTTTCAATCGCACGTCACCATATTCGGGGTTGGCAAACAACTACTCATACGGTTGGCGTGGGCCACGCCATACAAAAGTTTCCGAACATTTCGGTCGAGCAAAATCTTTGGACCATCGAGGTTTGTTCCACCGTTAATCAAGGCGTGCACAATTGGTCAGAACATGTGGTTATTAAAATGAATCTCAATCAAAGTAATTGGAAGGTTTACGATGTTGTTGAAGTCCTACTTCTAGTTCTGAGTAGGGGTGGCAAATTGAACCCAGACCCATTAACAAACCCAGACCCATCAATTAGAAAATAGACCCAACCCAACCCATTTATTAGTTGGGTAAGAATGGGTTCAAACCCAGCTAACCCATTATTAGTTGGGTCATAATTGGACATCAATTGGGTCAACTTAAATGACCCAATGGGCAATGAAAGTAACCCACCAAATTTCATCTCTTAATTGGTCTCTTTTGCAATGGAAAAATGGAGGAATACTGCCCCCTTTTCTCTCTCTCTCTCTCTCTGTCCCTCCCCCCCTGTCCACCCCGCCCCCTTTTCTCTCTCTGTCTCTCCCTCTCTCTGTCCCCCCCCCCCCCCCCACACAGTGTCCACCCCGCCCCCTTTTCTCTCTCTCTCTCTCTCCTCCCCGCCCCCCCTCTCTCTCTGTCTGTCTCTCTCCTCCCCAAACCCCCAGGAGCACGGCCTTCTCTCTTTCTTTTATTCAATTGTTTTGTGCTAAATCACACCCGTCCAAAAATATTTTGAATGGTCCGAATTAAAAATCAATTGTGACCGGTAATAATTATTTTGACCAGTCAAAATTGAAAACACATCTCATCCATTAATTGCGCTAATGGACCCGTGAAATTGTGCTGCGCCGTGAATAAATTTCTCTCAGGATAGTCCCGCAAAGAGTTTGGATTAAAAAATTGACTTTTTTTTTTTGTCCTTATTCAAATTTTTTTTGCATTTTTTTTGTTTTGTGTCATATTTTTGTAACTTATTAATTTGTTTTGATAAGAGGAATCGGAAAAGTAAAAAAATTTGATCTAAACTTATAATTTTTTGAATAAAGACAAAAAAAAATCACTAAGACAAAAAAAATTACTTATTCTCGTCTTTTTGAAAAAATTTAGTATACATGTAATTGGGTTAATGGACGGGTCGGGTTTGCTTTAAAATAAATGGGTCGGGTTGGGTATGGGTAATTAGACTCATAGTTAATGGGTCTAAATGGGTCAATGACCCATTAAAGACCCAACCCACTAACAACTTACCCAATTTGACCCAAACCCGCCCGTTTGCCACCCCTAGTTCTGAGCAATGTTAGGATGGACACATTAAACGTTTTTTTTTTGTTGAAGATGTCCGAAAAAGAGAAATAAATTATTCAGATTCGCTTTGTTATTTGGGTCCTACATAACAAAGTGAATGTCAATTATTAATTTTACTTTAATTTTTCCTAAATCGTAACATTTTTGTTTAGCTTTTAAAAGAAAATAATCACAAAATCTCGACGTATTCCATTTGTAAAGGAAGATGCTTATGGATTGCATTCTGTCATATTCTTCGAAGTGGGACAAAATAATCGCATGGTACAGTCTACTGTGTTTCGAATGTCAAAATTTGAAGACTATTTACGTTAATACCTCTATTTTATTTTGTTCACAAATATGTATACCGTTGACTATTGTTTGGTTTTGACAGTTTTTGTATAGTATTCTGTACATCTTAGTTAATTTTTGGAGACTCAATTTCAATATTCACTAACGGAGAATTTGATTGAGCACAAAATCGATTAATCTCGGAGCAATTAAGAGCACCTATCATATTTTGAACCGATGTAAACCGAGATAGGAGGAAGGTTTAGAGGTGCTTTAGAGAACCCAGCTTAACCTTTCATTATATTTACTTGTTTCTTCTTGCAAACCAATCAAATCAAATTATCAGGACTTCAATTGGGAGTTGACTCTTCTCCAATTCTTTATACTAAGTTCTGATAAGAATCTGACCCTTAAACTGTGGATCTCAAACTTTATATATCAAGTATCTGAGCGATTCAGAGATTCTCCACACACACACACACAAAATTGTACAGAAAATACAGAAACCCATCCATTTACAAACATATCTAAAACTTAAATCACAAAAAAAGAAAAAAAAACCGTATCAATTACAACAACACAATTGGAAAGGAAAAAAAAAATCAACGTATCAATCACAACAATATGGGGATAAAAAAGGAAAAACAAATTCAAAGTATCAATCCCCCCTCTCATGGAAACAGGGTTTTAAATCTCGAGGACACGGCTCTATTTCGGCCGATATCAGACAGAATCAGCCGATACATGAATAAATAATGGCATGATTCAAAATCGGCCTTTATTTAAAATCCTGATCCACACCTCTTCCAAAAACACCCTTCACCAGGTCCACTTCCAGATCTTCACTCTCATATCAACCTTGCACTTGCCACCCGACACGGTCGCTGGAGAGGCCACCGTCACCGTCCTCGTAATTGTTGCCACCGGAGACGGCGCCGGAGCCGGCGAAGCCACAACCTCCACGGTGGGCAAACCAGCCGTGATCCCTTCACACGTAACCCTCACTTTGACCTTCTTAGTCTTCACCCCACCAATCTTCACACTGATCTTAGAATCAAACTCAACCGTCAAACCCAACCCGCTCTTACTCTTCGCGTCCGCCTGCAGCTTCCCGCCCGACGTCGTGTCCAGGCTCTCACCCACCGCGGCCACCGTCGACGTCAGAACCGTCGTGTTCTTCGTGCCCAGCTGGAACGCCGGCAACGCCCCATCCCCTATCGAAACGCCGTCGTTTGTGGATAGGGAGACTGTGATGGGGTCGTAGAAGAAGATGAGTTTCTTGTTGGGGTTCTTGGCGGTGAGGTTGAAGTTGACGTTGGAGGTGAGGGTGGTGGAGGTGAGGTTGAACTGGGAGATTTGGAGGGAGGAGATGGAGAAGGAGGGGCGCTGGGGGCGGTACACGACGTAGATGGCGGCGCCGGAGATGGCCGCGAGTAGGAGTATGATGAAGATGACGAGGGTGATCCAGAGGCAGCAGGCGCAGCAGAGGCTGCGGTGGCTGCGGCGGCGGTGGGGTGCTGGGCGGTAGCCGGGTGGGCGGTAGAGCTGGGATTTGGCGGTGGGAAAGGGGCGGTTGGCGGTGGCGGTCGGGTTGATGTTGGCGGCGGAGGCGGCGGGGGGCTTGGCGCTGGGGTAGACTTTGTCCGCCATGGTTTAGCAAGGATATTAGAGCTCTTTAAGCTCAAGCCTAATAAATAGGTGGGAAAACTTTTTGTGGGATTAATTGGGTGGGGATATTTTTATACATGGGAGTGGGGTTGGGGGGTGGTGGTTTGAGGGAGGAGAGAGAGAGAGAGAGAGTGGAAGGTGGGAATGGGGAGGGAGGAGAGGGAGAGAGAGAGACAGCTACGGTGTAACTAATGCTGAATATATAAGAAGTTTACAGCTTGGTGTTAATTTTATTTTAGTGTGAGAAACACGTTCTCTGTGGGGAGGGTAGAGACATTGCAACTTCTTTCTCAGCTTACACAGATGTTTCCACCTTACCTACTCTCTCTCTCTCTCTCTCTCTCTCTCTCTCTCTCATGTGCTCCTGTAAAACCGACATTTTTTAAACCATGTTGCACTCACTCTCAAGCAGATGTGATTGCGGGACTGCCTTTCTCTGGGCTCCAGTTGAGACTTGAATTGGATCGTGACCTGAATCACATACAGCGACCAACTCAAATGGAAATTCGAGGTGGTCACAATTAGCGGTTACTTGTAAAACAAGATTAATTTAAAAAACAAAAAGAGTAACGGCTCAATCGTTTGGAACTTGATAAAAAAGAAATGAATGGAAGGGATCAAAAAGAAAACTCTGAGAAAAGTGTTCATTGTGCTTAATCATTCGTTTTGTTAATCATTCGTTTTGTTATTTTTTTATTCCGTTTCCTCCCAAACCAAGCAAGATAAAACAATTTACTATGTTTCCTTTCTTAGTTTTCCTTTCAATTGGTTCCGAGCAAACCCTTAGTTTCTAGACACTACTATTTCTTGCATAATATTATAGGAAAATAATTTTAGCAGTTTATTTTTTTATGATGACACTCTAAAATTTATCTTTTAATGTAAAAATTATGCACAGCAAGGCACACTAAAAGACAAACTTTGAAAAATTTGTAGTGCCAAAATTATTTTTCATATCATAAGATATATAGTTCATGAAATAAATAGATGCAATGAGAAGAATTTTCACATGTAATATAAGATAGATCGAGAAATTAGGAGGTCATTTTACATGTAGTTTCACAAGTTAGATCTGCTATATATAGTAATTACTCAAAAGTTGGGGTACAGCTAGCACCGGACACCCTCGACACCATTAATGTACTATTTGGGTGCACTTTGCTATTTTGGTGTATTTATGTGACAAAGCTACTGAGAGCATCCACAGGGGAATAAGCAAAATAAAAAGTTGCTAAAGTTAGCAATATTTGCTCAAAAAAATGCTCACATTGGAATAATTAAACTTAACAATCTCTTAGCAACTCATCAAATTTTGACTTTTAAATAATCAAAACTAGCAACTTTTTGTCAATAACCAAATTTAGTGATCCATACATTTTCTCAATGTACACCCATTATTACACACAAAAATTTTCTCTCTCTCAACAATATTTTCAAAAACTAATTATAAAAAACTATTCTTACTATTCTTTTCAGAAACTTTTTCTAAAAAAAAAAAACCGTCTTTATATGAACTTTTTATTTTATTTTAATTTTATAAAAGTTGTTTCTTCAACGCATAATTGTATTTTTACACATTTATTTTTCATAAACTATTTTTTTATCCAAATGTTT
>CM033790.1:2325159-2375159 GCA_019656835.1 Rhododendron ovatum
TTAACTTAAACTGTTTTTATTTTCTTCCAAAAACTATTTAATAAATTGTTTTTTTTTCAAGAACAAATATTTTTTTATAAAAATGGTTTTTAACATAAAATAGTTTTTCAAAAACTAGTTTTTCAAAAGATTTACGTGAAATGAAGGAAAAAAGTTTGGAGAAAACTCAGGGAAGAAAGCAATGGTCCCATCGGTTTTGATTATGAGCAAAAACTAACCAATGTGAGACTTGATATTGTTAACTTTAGCAACCTCTAAATGGATAATCAAAATTTGATGTGACGTGTTTTGATTATTCACTTTTGCTTATTCTACTGTGGATGCTCAAAGGATCCGTTACAGAAACTTTCTTAGAAAATAAGCAGCTTATTTCACATTTTCAAACTTAAAAATAATATAAATGAAAGATAATTTTTCAATTTTTTTTGCATCATATAAAAAATCTCGATGAGATCTTTCAAACAAGATCCATATTGCATATTTTTAGATTTCAATAAGTCTATAATTTTTGAGCTTGAAATTACCTTCTTAAAAAATAAGGGCTTTTTTTCGTTTTCAGAACAGAGCCTAACTAGTATTTCTTTGAAAATAATACGCATAGTGGTGTAGAAAATAATACGCATAGAAGGGTAGAAGGTGGGCGAAAAGGAATAACTAAAATTCGCATAAGTTACATTAATTAGTATTCAACTCTACAAACTCCTAATAAGAGTAGACTTTACGGTTGATATAAATTCAATGATTTAAGGAGACTTAAGTTTTCGCAATTAATATTGTCTATTTTAGTACGCATATATTCCTTTATTTTACTGTTGCTTAGTTCGTGTAGGCTACCACTGTTTATTTTTTTAATTGAATTTCTTGCTCTTCCAAAAGAATTTAAGTTAGACTCTCTTTGTCTTCTCGTTTTTACTATTCTATTGCAACTAGGGAAATTATTAAGTGGGAGAGAGCAGCTCAACACCTCTCTCTCTCTCTCTCTCTCTCTCTCTCTCTCTCTCTCTCTCTCTCTCTCTCTCTGTGTTTGGATTTCTTCAACCCAGCAATCATTGACCAGGGATGAAAGTCAGAGAACCAGCAAAGTTAATCCTCTCTTACCGTTTAGATTCAGCTGTTTTAAGTTTATTAAACCATTATCTATCTGGCAACAGCGTGATTACTAATTTTTTAAACCCCTAACTAAAACCTCGTTATTAATTGGATTCCGTTCCCTGCATGTTAATTGTTTTCTTCCTTTTATTATATTTTTAGATAAAAAAATTACACTTGCATGTTTTTTTTACTATTTTTTGGTAAGTCACTTACAAGTTACCTTCCCCCAATAATGATTTTTACTGTATTAATGTTCTCTTTTAGAAACTTTCACTTCTCTTCTAATTAGTTTTTACTCCCTCCGTCCCTATTTTATAGTCCATTATTCCATTTTGGATTGTCCCTTAATAAGTGTTCATTTTGTAAAGTTAGTAGGTAAAAATTGGTGAATTTTCCATTTTGCCCCTAAAAGTAGATTCCATTTTGAAAAGTTAGTGAGTAAAAGTGTAATGATGATGGGTAAGTAGGAAAAATGGAGAAAAAAGTTGATGTGAAAGGTATAATGATGATGTCTTTTTAATAAGTTAGAGTTACGAAGCAGGACACTTAAAAATGGACGAAGAGAGTAATTGTTTTCCTATTGAAAGAGGGGTGACCAGTTTAATAGATTAATGCTTCTTAAAACCAATTTTTTACCTCCAAAAGTCAGAAAATACCAAAATATATATTTAAAGGGGCTTGAAGGAAATAAAATAAAATTACTCTGTGGTAACAGCTCGTTGATATGTTATTATCGTCCCGATCGAGCATCGGTTCAAAAAGTCATTAACCTTTTGGAATTAAGAATAAAACTAATCAAACTTATGGTATATTGGAAGATCTTTATCATTTGTATATACGTACAAATGGATGACTTTGGACTTCACCCACTTGCGTAAAGTTCGTTTTGATATCTCTCTATTTATTTTAAAGTTTCTTTCACAGTTTATTAATTAGGACTTTCTTTATAGTAAGAGAGATTTTGTGTTGCTTGATCTTCTCAGTTATCAGGCTTCGGTGGGTTATGAGAGAGTTATATTTGAGGCTATTTCTAAGGGTGAGCAGTGGTGGCTCTAAAAAAAAGAAAGAAAGAGAGTTTTTGAGAGGATAGTTACGTAAAAGAGGAGTAGTACAATACATGACATTCGGAACATGAAAATGTCCATGAAAAGAAACGAACTGTACGTCCAAATTCTTTCGTTTCTTTTCACGGACATTTTCATGGTCCCAGTCTCATGTATCCTAACATTTTTGTACGTAAAAAACTCCTACGTTTGCACGTAAATACCCTTACTATAGAGCGGTGCGGCCACAATCGAGGAGTGAGGCGCATTGGTAATTGCTGATTGGTTCAGAACATTGTTCAAAAAGAAGTCACAATTTGTTAATTTTTCCAGTAATATCAGATGTCGTATTAGCATCAATAAAAGTATCTTTGATCATGCGTTTGGATCATTGAATTCGATTAAATGAATTTATTTAATTTTCTACTCCATATTTTCTTTTAATTATTTTTCCCCCTACAAATTACGCTTGCATGATCTAAACAAAAGCACACATTAATTTCAACTTTGGAAAAGCTCTAATTCATTCTGGTTTGGGCCGGTTGGGTCAGCTGATTGCTAATGAACCCAACCCATTAAGTAAGTGAAAAGCCCACCAATTTTTTTTTTTGACATGGAAAAGCCCACTAATTTATTGAGCAGGAAAGATCATCAATGTTTTTCCAACTGAGCTACCAAATTACCAACCCAAGTACAATTGTACTGCCATTTAATTTATGAGTTCCAACTGAGCTGCCAAATTACCAACCCAAGTACAATTGTACTGCCATTTAATTTATGAGTTCCAACTGAGCTGCCAAATTACCAACCCAAGTACAATTGTACTGCCATTTAATTTATGAGGGGCTGGGATGCTGGGTGAGTTTGATCAAACTTTTCAGCGGTTTTTTGGTACGGCTCTTTTTAGCTCTTTTTCTCAAGTCTTTACAAGATTCGGGTCAAATTTTTACACTTTATTTTTTGTTTTGACAAGTGAAATCGAATAAGTATAAATACATAGGCTAAATTTGAAAAATAAAATCATATAAGACAATGAAAAAGACCTAAAAAGTCCCTCTCTTTTTTAGGGTTTATTTGTCGTCTTTTATAATCGGAATATGTCATCAAAGTTTTTTCACCTAGCTCCTATGTCTCTCCATTATTCCATATGACTTCGTGGGTTGCACTACATGCGTGATATTCTAAATATTCTTGTACATAAACAGTGCGTTTGTTGTGTCAATATACACAGAAACTGTAAAACTACTTGACTGCACACACTCGAGCTAGTGACATGTATGGTTTCCTTACTACTAATTGGCAAATCATTTTAGAAGAAATAACAATAAATCACAAACGTGCATATTTCAGACATTTGTGCTCTTAATAAGTAAGAGACTGGTGATCAAGCGAAATTCATGCAACCAATTTGATGTAGCTATGTTTCGATCTCAGTTTTTGGGTCCTGCTCCAAAATGGGAACTAAGTCCTTATTTTTTGAGAAGGTAATTTCAAGCTTAAAAATAATAGGCATATTAAAATCTAAAAATATGCAATATAGATCTTGTTCGAAAGATCTCAATGAAATCTTTTATATGATACAAAAAAATTCAAAATATTATTTTTTATTTATATTATTTTAAAATTTAAAAATATAAAATAAGTACTTATGTTTTAAAAAAGTATTCTAGAACTAGCCCCGAGTTGAATTGAACCTCAATGAAACACTAGCTTGTCATTTCTTGTGATTTTGACAAATGCTGCCTGATTTTTCTTGGGGGTGGTTAATGAATGGAGGGAGGGGGTCACTCTCGAGATTAGAAAAGGGGAAGTACTTATAACCAAGTTGCTGGGTTTATTCCAAAACCCTTTTATCCTTGTATAAAATCTTTTCCTTTCTTCACTTACCATTAGCGGAGCACTCACTTTTTGAGTTGTTCAAATGACGGGGACACCTCCAAACACGCTAACAAGTGTGGATAAAAGGTTGCCCCGAAGGGTTATATTCTTGATCTTAGTCTGAGACTTGGTGGTTTGTTATTTATGAGTATCGATTCATTTTTTTAATTATTTTTCGTCCTACATCACTCTCGCGCATAAATTTGTAAAAGTATGGAACAGATATGGAAGGAGTTACAGAGATTAGTTCGAGGTGCAAGCAAGTTGGCCTGAGAACCTTATATTATAAAAAAAACAAAAAAGTGTGGATAAAAAGGTGCATAATTAATAATGGTAGGAAATTTGACTAAATGACGAAGTGAGAGAGTGGGTTTAATTTGATCTACTATGCAAAGCATGACCTAACTTTTGTCAAAGGAGGAAGAGGCCAAGTCCACCGACACATATGGTGGGGACACTAAAGAGTGGCGGTGGAGATTGCCAAACTTAAGGCCACGTCAGCCAGTATCACTGTCGTGTCCAACACCGCATTCCTTAAACCAACCACCAAAACCGACCGGGTTGTGATTTATAATATCAGGAGTTAACTTTTTTTTTTTTTTTTGAAGGCAAAAGAGTGAGCTGGATTCATCTGCGTAGCGATCTCCGATCAATTGGGTCACCACCCAATCTAGAATGTTTAGACTTAAGTCCTGCCTAACACAATTGAGCAGGAAATATTAATTCATCACCACGGCGAAAGCGTCGTCACCAGGTCCCCACCGAAATACAAGTTAAATTGGAGTCTTCTCTCCCAATTAACCATTTAATTCCAAACCGGTGAGGGAGGAGCAATCTTATATTCACTGCTCCATCTATTTGCACTACCACCTTGGTGGTCAAGATTTATATAACTGGATCATTCATTAGAGTGCCTGCCAGACACACAAAAAAAAAAAACAAAAAAACAAAAACATAAGCCCAATCCGCTAAGGTCTTTATTTTTAAGTACTTTACAAGATATATGTCATTCTCTCATAATAAATTACCTTTAATTCAAAAAATGAATATTTATTTAAAAAATAATTACTTATTATTTGTGTCAATAGATCACACGTGCCTTAACAAAAATGGAATAAGTTTATTTTAGCAATAACGGTGATCATACCCTATAGTCATGAGTATTCATAAGCGGGAGAGCATGAGCAAGCTTGAAAATTTTTCAAAAATATTTTAGACCATTTTTAAAAAAAGTTAGTTCAGACATGCGATTATGGAGTAAAAATAAACAGAGCTTGAGCAAGACTCCTAAAACAACAAAGGTCAAAAAGTTTGACAATTTAGATTGCAAAATCAAACGTCCACGTCACCATTCCATTCGTCAATCATGTGAAAATTGCAATTTAGAATTAATACTCCGAAGACAAGTGTGACGCAGTCAATAAAACAAACCCGGAAAATAAAATTCAATTTTCCCTTCAGTTTCAACTTCAACTTCAACTATATTTTCTCTCGAGTTTCAACTAACATGATTGATCCTCAAGGAGTACTTTTGAGTGAAAACTCTCTCTCTCTCTCTCTCTCTCTCTCTCTCTCTCTCTCTCTCTTCTTACCCTCCCTTTTTCGAAGTCTCTGCAAGTGTACCACTTTACTGCTTTCTGCTTGATCAGTTTTAGCAAATTCTTGATCAGTTTTAGCAAAACTGTTGGCCACTGATGTCCACTGAAACTATTCCATTAGAGCACCCAAATCTCTGTAAACTTCAGAGCCCTGTCTCAAGAAAAGAACCAAGCATGTGCTCTTCCCACCTACCCCTTTTCTTGTGTTTTCTACACACTGCAGCATTCTCCTTTCTTCAGTCGTACTCTTTGTGGGTCTCCTCTCCTCGTGTGATCTAAAGGCACCAAACCCATGTTTCACTTCGTTATACTTTCAGAATTCGACTTGTTTTCTGCTCAATTTTACTTGTGTGGATTTGTTTGGTGACAAATGGAGGACCTTGAGGCTTGATTTTTTGAGCTCTTTGTTGGAGGGGAGATGGGGATGCCTCTGATCATGATTCTCATACTTGTGTGCACTCTATCTGCCTGTGGATCTGAAGGTAATGCTAACTTTGTTCTTTTCCTTAATTTTGATTTCTTTGAATATAAAAGTTCCTTGTTTGTTTGGTCTGCTTTGTAGTATGTGATGTTTCGTTCGGGGTGGAGTAGGTTTTGGCTCTTTCCTCTATTTCTGTTATGGATTTGGCTTCTTTCATGAATGAAATTTTTGATGGATCCAAAATAAGATAAATAAAGTTTGCTTGCTCCTTTGAGTTTGTTAATTATCTCCATGTGGGTATTCATGAAATTTAAATTTTGAGTGCAACTAGAATTCAGTATATGGAACTTAAGCTATCCTGTTGCTTGCTCCATTTAGTTTCTTGATTAACTAGACGTGGTTATTCGTGAATCTTGATTGTGGAGTAAAATTGGGATTTGAGGATCTCAAACTAGACACTTGTGTCCTTGCTCCATTTAGCTTCTTCATCAACTCCACGTGGGTATTCATGAATATTGATTTGGGACTACTATTAAGACTTGGTTAAACTCTTCAGTGCCGAAAGATTGGGTTTCTGTTTCCCCTAAAAAGTTTGTCTATAGTTTAACTTCCCGGTCTGCTTTGCAGGCTTTGATATACCTTCACTTGCAGCGGTTTCGGTGTTCCTCCGTTTAAAACTAGGAACATCTTACCTCAGCTCTCATGTAAC
Organism: Rhododendron ovatum; assembly: GCA_019656835.1. Taxonomy (NCBI): domain Eukaryota; kingdom Viridiplantae; phylum Streptophyta; class Magnoliopsida; order Ericales; family Ericaceae; genus Rhododendron; species Rhododendron ovatum. Next base: position 2,331,901 of record CM033790.1, read on the forward strand.
TTCCGGGCAAAGATGGAGATTCCTGCAAAATGGTAATTGTTTCCACAGACTTTGTGAATACTGAATTATGCCTTCATGTGTGATTAGAATTGACTTGCAAATCGCAACTCTTGCTCAATCCTCATATGTCTAAGAGCCAGAATATCAATTAGCGAGATGTTTCTCTTATTAATCTCTGATCTGATTGGCCCAAATAAATGCCACAGACCCCATTTCCTCTCCTATGTCAACTACTCCAGGCTTTGGCTGGAAAAGACATGGAACTCTATCTCCTCCACCAAACAAAGCATTTCACGATTCATCGCCTATGCACACTTCTCCAACTAAAGGTACCTTACAAATTCTAATTGGGGGCTCTCTTTTTTTTTTTGGTTAGAGTCACTTTAGTTATAAGATAGAAGCAAATCTCAAATCCATCAATATAATCAGTCTAGTTTTATTTCTTTTGCAGGACCTGCCCAAGGCAGCCCTACGAAACACTCTAAGAAAGCCTTTGCACCTTCAACATCATCTTCCAATCATCCTGCCAAAAAGCCAGTGCATGGATCTGCATCTTCCCCAGGCCCTTCACTCTCATTTTATATGCATCATCACACGAAGACCAAAATCATCAGCGTGCCCCCTGGACTGTCCAATCAGCTTCCTTCATCCACTTATAACCACCACGGTTAGAGACCAAGTTACTTCATGTGGTATTATTATGGAAACTTAAGTCACTGAACCATTTTCCCCTTTTTGACACATTCTTACAAAGGTGTAGGCCCTTCAACATCCCCTTTGCATTCTCCCTCTCCCTCGGTGACAAGGTGGAGTTCTCCCGCACATGCGCCATCACCTGCAACCATATCTAGCCCATTTGGAAGTAAGGGAGCCTCTTTGCCTTCTATTTTCCGTTTAATTTATATTTTGAGCTTCTATTTCATTTACAGTGGAGACTGATACAGACTGCACGCTAATCACTTTTTTTTGTTGTTGTTAAAGTGCCTATTCCTGCACCTACGGTATCTCCATTGAGCTCTTCCATTGTAAAGAAGGCAACTCCACCCCCCTCACCACTTATGGCTCTACCACCTCCCCCTCCTAATGAAGGTACATACGTCTTATTTTTAATGCTGCAAGTGTGACTAGAATTCTAGTCTATTTCGGTTTCTAGAGTAACTTCATATGATTCTATGATTATAGGTTGTAAGTTGTAACTATTTGTGCCTTGTTCTATTTGCAGAATGCACATCACTGACATGCACAGAGCCATTGACATATACAGCTCCTGGATCACCCTGTGGTTGTGTGTGGCCGATTCAAGTCAGATTACGCCTTACTGTTCCCATTTACACGTTCTTCCCTTTGGTTTCAGAACTGGCCAACGAAATTGCATCCGGTGTTTCACTCAACCGAAGTCAAGTTCGTGTCATGGGAGCAAATGCAGCCAGCCAGCAGCAAGAGAAAACTATAGTCCTAATCAACTTGGTACCATCAAGAGTAAACTTTAATGAATCTACCGCCTTACTGATCTACAATAATTTCTGGCACAAACAGGTTCCCATAAGAGCTTCACTCTTTGGTGCCTATGAAGTGGTATACATTCGCTATCCAGGTAATGCATCAATCTTCAGATCCTACGGTTCCTTTTTGATAACTTCAAAGTTTCAAAGTCCCGCCTCAGTTCCCAATTTAACAACTTAAAGCACTATTTGAAAATGGTTTTCTAAAGCAAACCCATACCACTTTTCTTGGAAGTCGAAGCACAGCTTTTTAGGTTGGAAGCAGAATCACAACAACAACGACAACAACAATAACAGAATCCATCTAGTCCCCAATCATTGGGGGTATGTGTGGGGGAAGATTGGAGAGAGATCTAACCTTTGACAATATATGCACAAAGTGGCTCCTCCCAGAATACCACTAACCAGTATTAAGCAGGCACTTTCCTTTTGGAAGCAGAATCATTTATTAAATTTACATGCTCCACGGTTCTTATTATTTCTTTAAGCAGGCACTTTCCTTTTGTCAACTTTGTAAAATCTTCCAAATGTGCCATTAGAATTTAATGTCCCTAAGATGCAACTCTTCAGTTTCTTGAACTTGCTTTCAAATAGTGTAGTGCGTCTTTTAGTGTGATGTATATCTTGTGTTCATAAGTTTGTTGCTGGGACTCTTAAAAATCTACAGGTCTGCCACCGTCTCCACCTGTGGTCCCTGCTACTATAGATGATCCCCCATATCGTGGTCATGGCAATGAAGGAATGCCAATAAAACCTTTAGGAGTTGATGTACCAAGGAAAAGGAAGGATGGGCCTAATGGAAGCATGATTGCTGTAATTGTTCTATCGTCTGTCACAGCTTTTGTTGTGTGCACGACAGCTATTTGGCTTTTGCTGTTCAAATGTGGCTGCGTTCATCAACGTGAAACTCCACATGTTTTGATATCTTCTCACGGAAAGCCATCAGGTAATTCCCTTCTAGTGAAATTATAAAATTCCCCATCAAAGACTAAGTGAACTTCGCAAAGATGAAAATCCCATGACAATTGACGTCGTTTCTTTTTATCCTATGTAAGGTTCCAGAGTACCACACTTACAGACACATCACCTTTTTATTAAATCTTGTTTCTCAATTTCATCCTGTATTTTGTTTCACGACTCGTTGCTCTATATTCATGGTTAGCCTGATCTAGAAAACTAGAGCGGTCGTGATTTGGTTTATGCGGATTTAACTTCCGGAAATAACATAACATAAATTCAGCAGGGACTACCAAATCATTGACATTTGGAAGCGGACTGAGTTCGGCATCAATGTCCTTCGGTTCTAGCTTGTTACCATATACAGGAACTGCTAAGATTTTTAGCCTAATTGATATAGAGAAAGCCACAGAGAATTTTGATGATTCAAGAATATTGGGGGAAGGTGGTTTTGGACTTGTCTACAGTGGCACTCTTGACGATGGAAGGAAAGTAGCCGTGAAGGTTCTCAAGAGAGACGATCATCAGGGCAGCCGTGAGTTCTTGGCTGAAGTTGAGATGCTTAGTCGCTTGCACCATAGAAACTTAGTCAAATTGATCGGAATCTGCACAGAGGGCCATATTCGCTGCCTTGTGTATGAACTAGTTCCCAATGGAAGCGTGGAATCCCATTTACACGGTACATACCTAATGAACTTTGTAGATGACAGTAGTGTTTGGTTCACTGGAATGAAATGACCATTCACCTAAATGCAGTGAAAGGATGATTCGTACTGTAGTTTACATTCGGTCATATTGGGGCAAACCAAGCATGGGAATGGAAATTCCGAGGGAATCACCATTCGATTCCAGCCTTCATGCGAGTGAACCAAACACTACCTTCGATCTTTGCAGTTACTTGGTCAAAAACTCGAAGCTCTCAATCTTCCTTTCTTACTTAATCACGTGAGAAGATCATCTCTGAGACTGTTGTCTTTGCATGTGCTTTAGGGGTAGATAAGGAAGCAGCTCCTCTTAATTGGGGTGCTCGAATGAAGATTGCCCTTGGATCGGCTAGGGGTTTAGCTTATCTACATGAAGATTCTAGCCCTCGTGTTATACACAGAGACTTCAAATCGAGCAACATCTTGTTAGAACATGATTTTACACCTAAAGTCTCAGATTTTGGATTGGCTAGAGCAGCTCTGGATGAGGAAAACAAACATATATCAACCCATGTTATGGGCACTTTTGGGTAAGAACTCTTAGATTTACTCAACAGATTGCTTTCATTGGTACCTCCACCACCACCCGCTACACTCGTTAGTAGTTGCAAAAGTAGGTGATATGGAAATGATTCACAAACAGATTTCTCATGCAGGATGATGTGGGTTTCTGTAATTCTTTCGTTTCAGACCACAACACCCATCATATGGCTCGTGATTCCAAAAATTACATTGTCACATCATTCTGGGCACTTTCTGTTTGCAGATCAGTTTCCTTAATGATAATCATGGTGGTTTTAGTGGCGGCGGCTGCAGAACAAGCAACTGCATGCCTTTATAAAGTTTTGGAGTCTTGAGCGAATACCCAGCAAATCAGTTACTAATTTAGCAAAAATCAACAACGAATGTGCTATGATGTTCTTTTTCTTTCTGTCTGTTCTCTTACAAACCTTCTTGTCCTGTGAACTTTGTTTTCTGCAGTTACTTAGCTCCAGAATACGCAATGACCGGTCACCTTCTTGTTAAAAGCGATGTCTACAGCTACGGTGTAGTCCTCCTTGAGCTCCTAAGCGGACGAAAGCCCGTTGACTTGTCCCAACCATCGGGCCAAGAAAACCTCGTCGCTTGGGCTCGTCCACTCCTCTCATCCAAAGAGGGCTTAGAAAAAATCATTGACCTTTCTCTAAAGCCCAACATCCCCTTCGACAGTGCTGCCAAGGTGGCAGCAATCGCATCAATGTGTGTGCAACCTGAGGTATCACACCGTCCTTTCATGGGGGAAGTTGTTCAGGCCTTGAAGCTTGTTTGCAATGAGTTTGACGAGACAAAAGAGCCTGTATCAACAAGTTGTAGCCACGAGGACCTTTCCATTGATGTGGATCATAAAGTTAGTAGTAAGGTTTCAAGTGAGCTTGTGGAAGTTTCTGGAACCGGTTACCCAATTCTGGGTTATGATTCTATATTTGATTCGGAAATAGCATTGTCGGCTGCGTTTCGGGGAGAGGAGTTTGGGTCTTTTAGGAGGCACGCTAATTCTGCGCCTCTGAGAATGGGGAGAGGAAGGAGGTTCTGGCAAAGATTGAGAGGGTCGTCCAGTGGAAGCATGAGCGAACACGGTTTTCACTGAAGCTATGGGATTGAACAACATTAGAATGAAGCACTTGAAATGATTTTGGAACTAGACTTTGGTGGACAGTTGATGAGTTTTTAGCAGATTTCTGTGGGTTGAAACCAACATCAGTTTTGTCCTGGGTGTGAAGCATTTGCCAAAAAAGAAAAAGGTCTTTGTACAACAATCCTTTGTTGTTGGCTTCAGTTATTTACCAATGTTTTGTTATTGACATTATTTATGTAGAAGCTGCAAAGAAAAACTTTGGATCCTATGTGAACCTTGATCCTATTTATGCAGGGAAAATGTATATGAAGCATATTTGAGATTTAACCTCATTTCGCGTCAAAATGCCTGATCAATGCCTTATTGCCTTCTACTACTCCTACTTGTCAATCTTCTTGTGGTATGTACTGATATCTCTAAAATGGAGAGAAACTTCTTATTAGTACAAGCGCACGTTCTTTGCACACGCGCTTGTATTTTGTTTATTTCAATAAATGATATGTTTCACATACTCAAAAAAAAAAAAACTTCTATTTGATCGGAGGTGAGCTTGGATTAAAACTGCATATATAATGATTCCGCATGTTCAACTAATGTCTGATTAAAACTTGTGCGGGTCAAACTAAATATGCATTGGATATTAGTCTTTTCACTATTAGTCCCATCAAACAAACATACCCTTTTACGGTCTCTCTCTCTCTCCAAACAAAAAATAGCCAGGTCATTTGGTAAGGAAAAAAATCAATTACTAGAATGCCCAGATGCAAAGATCAATTTTTTTGAGTTAAAAGTTCCATAGCAGAGGTACCAACAGCTGACTTCACATACTGTTAAATAGCTATACTAAATATAGTGGATAAACAGAAACACGATTTTTTTTTTTGGTGGGCAAGCCTATCTCTACATATTAACCGCTTGCTAAGAATTACAATAGCCAAATCCACATTCCCATTGTTACAGATCACATGACATTACCCTCCTCTTCTGCTCCTCCTACTTGGCCTCAAACTTCACATACCAGCTGATCTTCCCAGTCTTCCTCTCAATAGCTTCACTCCCATGTACCTGCTCAATTCCACATCACAAACACCCATTTCACTCCGTTAATCTTGAACTGTAATTTTTCCAAGAAAACGACTTAAAAGAATGATCGGTCCAAAAAAAATTCCGATTTACCTGCCCAGCATCATTAAAGTAGCCTGAGGATTAGTCCCGGGCGATTCAGTGAATGTCGATCCATCAATAACTCGGAGCCTGTGGACCCCGAGAACTTTATAATCATGGTTCACAACCTTACCCACATGGCAGCCTCCATGGTAATGCCATATAGTGATCACAGTGTCTTTACAAAACTGCTCCAGAGACTTCGTGTCATTGGTGTGTTTGGGTATGAGGTTAACATTAGCCTTGACGCTCATGTTAAGTAGCTTCTCGTTTGTTTGTTTGTTGAACTGGGTGAGGTTCGCGAAGTGTTTGGAGCTCACAAGCTTCTCCATCATCTGGATTCCGTCCACACAGCGTTGTAGATCATAGGGGTGGCTGAAGTAGTTGAAGGTGACGGAGGGGTTGTCGTCTACATTTGTGTTGACTAGGCTGAGGTCACCCTTTGAGATCGGATTGGCAATTTTCTCTAGAATGAAGCCTCCCATGAATGCTTCATATGGGAGGTCTTTCTTGCTTCTGGTGTAGGCTTGTATTGCTTCTTTGGTCCTTTGCTTTGGGGGAATGGTGGAGAGCTGCCCAATCTAGTAAACAAAACGATATACTGATTTCAGACATTCTGAAAAATTAACTAGCATTGCAAAGTGAATGCAGGATATTTCACAAGTCCACAAAGTTACGCAGTCAGTGCCGTTTCTTTCCCAACTCATAACAAGGACTAGTGATGCAGACCTGTTTGCCACATTGCAGACCAAGCCATTTGATCCTCTAGTGGCGAAAAGGAAAATTTAGTGACTCTCCATGGTTTTCGGACTCAACCCCAAAGGCCCATGTTCACCCGAAATATCCCAACAAGCAAGACCTACGTCTTTGCTATGACCTAAGGCATCTTTGGGCCAAATTCCTCTGTTTAGGCCCTTACTTCGCTTTTTTACTGCTATAGGATAATTTTCTTGCTAGGTCCAAACAAATCTGTTTTGACCTATAACTTTATCAGAATGTTTCCTTAAGTTTCCAGTATCCAAGTTGCATGCCATTTTTAGTTCCTGTAGTAAGGGTATAATGTCGTATCTACCATATACTAATGGAATTCTGTTCAAATGATCGGAGCAAGTGTTAGGCAACTAACCTCAGCTGATAAGATTCCATGATGGCACTGAATGCTATCCTGTGACTGCCCAAACCCACTGCTAGCCTCAATGTACACACCCTTCTTCGTAATCCCAACAATCTGTATCAACGACTGCTCCACCGGTCTATTAGAGGGAATGAACACCGTATTCATTGGGTTGTCGGACATCCCTTTACCGACAAACTCATTGTCGAGAACCATTGATATGTTCAACTTTTTAAGATCAGCCTTTGGGCCAATGCCGCTTAGTAGTAGCATCTGGGGGCTGCCAATTGCTCCACTGGACACTATTATTTCACTCCCATGCCTCTTTGAAATATATGCCGTGTGTTGGTTCCCTTGTTCATCTTTGAATATGACTCCCACTGCCCTTGGTTTCTTCACTGCAAGTGACATGACCAACTTATTAGAGCGGGTTTTGGCACAACGTGTATAAAACGCAGTTTAGCACTACTACATTCACTCTGAAAGTATTTTCAGCGATGACACCACAAGATTCCGAAATTTCTTTTTAGGAATTTTTTGAGTCTCTGACTCCATTCTTTATGTGGCCTGTTAACTATTTCAGAAATGCAGCCAGAGCGAAAAGAATTATTTCAGAACTGTAGGTGTAAAAAAATGCATCTCTCTAGTTGGGCCTGGAGTTCACATGGGATAAATCTGACCCACACGTGCATTTTTTGTGCACTTTCTCGTGTCCTTGTGTCCTAGTTACGTTTCGTTAACTCAGTCTAACTTATTTCATCCTTGAGAAATACAACTCCCGCATTGATCAGTTTTTAAGCTGGCATTAGATAGATGTGAGTTATCTTCCACTTATTGGATGCTCAGAATTACTGTATGATCCTTTTTATAGAAGCAGAGGGCCTATTGAAGATATATATATATATATATATATATATATATATATATATATATATATATATATATATATATATATATATACACAGTAGCAGCACCGGGTCTTTTGAGACCTCAGCCGAACATGAAAGAGAAGCCTATTTAATCAAGTCCTTATTTTGCACTTCAAGCATAGGTACTACTTTTTTCCATAGGGTAACGCAATAAGCTAATTGGCCTACTGGTTGAGCCACCTCTGGATATATTTCGTAGTTTCAACTAAGATGTCTGCAAGTTCGAGCTTACAGTAGAAGAAGCGGCTGCATTGACAGGATTCAGTGTTGGCGATCACTATCTTTTGTGTACGATAATTGACTTTCCGGTTACAAATGAGTACAAATGAATGCGTACCTTTTGTGTGGAATACAATCTTTTGTACAGTGGCGTGAACTAGAACACTGAGCTTTTCAGGATTTGAAGAAGCAAGTAGCTCAGCAGCAGTGTGACGGCGGCCAAACTTGTCAAAAATGGTTCCACCAACTTTGGTTCCGTACAAGTGATCATAAGTGAACCCATTAAAAGGCGAGACCCCGACTTCCAATAGACCGTCTCTAACGGCTCTCTGCCACGGCACAAGATTCGGCTGATGAACAATCTGCTTTTCAATCCATGGGTATGACTCGTTCACCAGTCTAGCATCCCAACCCGCTTTTCTAACATAGCTGCAGCATAACAAAGAAGTCTCATCATCATCAACCCAAGTAATCATCTAGCAAGTATTCTAATCTTACTGAAGTTACCAATTCCACAATCCACTAGCGGAAGCCCATCTAAAAGTTTGTCCCGTATGGACAGGCTCCGCAAAAAATTGATAATACTTAAAAGTTTCAAACTATAACCTATAAAAGAACAAACTCCCAAGTCCTACAACTGGACTACTAGTTAGCAAGCAAAAGACAATGGAGCAAATAAAATTAGGAGCTGTGCACAGAGCATTTTTTCTCCCGCATCGGGTCGCACAAAGATGATCGGAGCCGCTCATTTTGGCCTAAATTCTGAAGTGATTTTGGGTATTTTGTTAACGCCTCTACCGATATCGAACGAAACTCATTTTTTACGAAAACCTGAAACGACATATTTTGAACAAAATGAGCGGCTCCGATCATCTTTGTGCGACCCGAGGCGGGAGAACAAAAGGCTCTGTGCACAGCATGCTGTGCACGTAGCTTTTCTGTAAAATTAGCGAGGACCAAACCTTGTACTAGCATTTAACCCAAGTACAATAGAAGACATGGATGAGACATTGTTCTTGTACGATGCTATGTCACATACACCATACGGCCACAATGAATTAAAACCTTCAACATCTCAATTTGAGGACCAACAAAACCCATCTTGGCCCTTGAAATTATTTACAGTATTTCATCACTGAGGGGGGTTTTTTTTTTTTTTTTTGTCCTTTGATAGGACACAGCTAGTCAATAACTTGTACCGAACAGACATAAATGAACGCAGAAGCAGCATTTTTGCTGGTTGGTTGTGTGATAATGACTTTTGTCTTTTTCCTACCAATATTGTATACATTATAGCTGTCATAGCCTTAAATTTTAAACGCGCCTTAAATTCCAAACGCCCAAGCTCGAACTCTGGTTTCCCTTGTGAGTAGACCAGGCTACAATTAAAGCACTTCGATTGATAAAGACTTGTTGGTGTTAGAATTATTGTCATATACCAATCACTGGGGTAGCCTCATTTCTCTTTTAAGCAGCATAGATGGGACCCTCGTAAAATAGCTACCATTCTTTTTAGGGGTTTTTTCCCTGCTGGATGAAAAGCCAAAATTGTCCCCCCACATTACAGGTCTTTTGTTAACACCAAGTTTTGGAGGATTCCAATTTCCCTATCCCTACCAACTTTATAGGGCTGCAAATGTACCGATCTGGGTAACTCGAGACTTAGCTCATTAAGAATTCGGCTCACCTTGACTTATATAGTAATCGAGCGGAGTTTAAGCTCGTGTTCTAGGCTCAAATAGTAAACGAACTAAGCTCAACACTCTAAAATGCAGCTCGTTTCTACAGTCTCGGCTCGTTTAGTAAATGAACCAGACTTGGCTCGTTTACAAATTGATTACACATGCACGAGCAAAGCTCGAACCCTGGGTTTAGTTACACATGCACGAGCAAAGTTTGGCTCGGCTCGGTTGCACCCTCTACAACTTTATATTGTCTGATTAATGGTACTAAATGGATCTGTTTATAAGACTTATATGAATTTCGTAAATTCTCCACAAATTAAAATAAAAGCTAGAAAATATCGGAAAACATCACCAAAACACGAAAGCCGGCCAGACACTCATTTCCAAACAAAGATGTGGTTTTTTGTGGTTCTTTTATCCACTCCTATCTCTTTATTTGTTTTTTTTTTCTGAAATTTCAATTTGTAAATCATATTAATTCCAATGAATATGGTAAATCAATTATCAACTCAAAACTCCATACGCGGAGAACAACTTCAACTAAAAATGAAATAAAACCCAATATAGCTACTTCTTTTTCCAACCCTTGTTCATGCCAAACACCCAACCAACCAACGGTATACGGAGTAATTATTCAATAGGCCGGGAGTATCGCCACATAGTACTCCGGACTATTTTACAGCCGCACATTCTTGTGGGATTCACATACTTAGTGGTAGACTCCGCAAGAATATGTGGTTGTAAAGTGGTTCAGAGAGTATCACGTGACGATACTAGCTCCCAGACTATTGTATAATTTCACCGGTACACGTCTATTTGTTTCTGTTGAAATAGATACAAAATGATCCACAAGAAATTTTGTACGTTTATATATTTTTTTGGTTCTTTTTGGCACACTAGCTAAAACTCCTCCTTTTTTTTTTTTGAAATTTCTATTTGTAAATCATGTTAATTCCTACATGAATATGTTCAATCTATTATCAACCTAATTAATTCCTACATTAAAAATGAGACTAATCATTTACGATGTATTAAAAGTCATCAAACTCAATTATAAGGCAAAAAATCGTTTTCTTCCTTAGGAAATAAGAGTAAAGGGTGTGTTCTACTAACTAAAATAATTATTTATTTTTTGAATTAAAAATAATGTATTGTGAGAGAATGACCTATTTCTTAAAACGAAAACTAAATACTTAAAAAATAGAAACTTTCGCGAAACATGGCTAAGTCACTATGGTTCTAGGTTTTGACTCCACCAATCAAAAATCCCTCCGATCCTATTTCGAATTCATTCTTCTATTTTATATAATTAATAGTACTCCTTTTTTTTTCCAATTTATCTCATCAAAACAAGTTCATAAACCTAAACATTTAATATTGCTAGACCAAAAATTTAACACAAACACAGAAGAGAGAGAGAGAGAGAGAGAGAGAGAGAGAGAGAGAGAGAGAGAGAGAGAGAGAGAGATCTGATGGGGGTACCTTGTGCTAGCTCTAGTGTAGAACCCAGCATTGATGGAAGAACCACCACCCAAAACCCTGGCCCTAGAATTAAGCACCCCATCTGTCGAAATAAAAACTTGAGAAGCTGAACTTGGCGAAATATCCGCCAGGGTTAAATGGAAGGTCTTCATATGGGATACATTATAGTTCGCAAAAGGGACACCTCCTCTTTCTAACAACAAAACACTGAAGTTTTGGGAGAGGGTGGCCGCCAAAGGGCAACCGGCGGTGCCACCCCCCACGATTATGTAGTCGTAGGCCTTGCCGCCGCCGCTTGACGCGGCGGAGGACGAGGAAGAGTCGGAGGAGGAGGAGAATGAGCTTGCTTGCTGGATGAATGGGTAATGATTTTTCCAGTTTTGCCTACCTGCATTGGAAGTTAAATGATTTGAGACTGTGCGTATAATACAGATATGGTCACGATCGACCGAGCAGGTGGCCCAACGGTTGTGTTATAAGGGACTTGAATTTTCATAATAAGCCTAAGAAATTGGAAGAAATTTATGTAGATATAAATTGTTAGACAAGGTCATTAGCTGAGTTGTAACCGAAATCCTGAGCTCAGCTAAGCAGTTCAGCTAAAGGCTTTGACAATCCAGCTAATGGCCTTGTCTAACAATAAAATCTTTGATGAACACATTAAGACATCTTTAACATACGTGTCTTTTGAGGCATGTATAGAAATCATTTGATGTAATGTAAGGTATAGATGTCACCACCGCTGACAAAAAAGAAATCTTTAGGCTCAGAAGAAGCTCTTTTGTGATTTAACTTCTGAGTTTTGGAATTAGTAGTTAATTTGCGCACAAGTTGGCTGGGCGGGATGGAGTACGAGACAAAATAGGAGACGTATATCGTGCTATATAAACCAGTAAACCACATCACATTTGGTCACCAGCATTACTGAAAAATGCTGAAAAGCTATTAAGAAAAAGACGTCAAAAAAAATGCCTATAAATGTGCACAAGACAATTTCCCTCATTTGATGTCTACTGCTATATATATACTCGGGCAAAATGTGTTTTGACTTGCCGCTTAATTAAACTTTCTTATGGAGAACTATGAGAAATAGAGAGGGAGAGAAGAAAAAGGATGAAGAGAGAGAGAGAGAGAGAGAGAGAGAGAGAGAGAGAGAGAGAGAGAGAGAGAGACTAGGAAAAAAGAAAAAGGAAAATGAGTAAGAAGTAAAGAAAATGGAAATAAAGGGCTCATTCTAGGTAATCAAGGAAGAAAAGTCCATCTCCGGCCAGAAAAGAATTATCAAGAAAATTTTGCCTTTGCATTTGTCTATGGCTTTATAATATCTGATGTGTGTGTGTGTGTGAGAGAGAGAGAGAGAGATATGCATGTGAACAGTGAGGGAAAAGGGAGCAGTTCTAAAACCTTGACCCAAAGTGAGTGCGTTGATCCAAATAAGTAAACAAAGAAAGAGCTCTTTCTTCACTGCCACTGCCTCAACCAAAGCCATTGAGATCTAGAGAGAGAGAGAGAGTCTTGAACAGAGAGAGAGAGAGAGAGAGAGAGTATGATGATGATCAGAAGCTACAGTTGCCTGCCTTTCCTTTCACACACCCCCTTCTCCCTCTCCTTTGAGCTGGCTCTCTGTGGTTGGCCTTGTTCTTTGTGTTTGCCACTTACACACATTTATATGTAAACACAAACTTATATAAACCTCATCAATATTCCTGAATTCACACACAAATATATTCCAAATGAATATTTAAAAAAAAGGAGTAGGAGAAAACGATCGAACATAGAACATTTAATGGAGAAATGAATGGCACGGTTGGAGCAGCAGTTAATGGCCATCCGATCCATATTTATCCCTCCGTCTGATCATGTTCGTGGACAGCTCACATAACCCTGCAAAAATTTACAATGGGGAGAGTGGTGCAGGTGTAACCTACATGAACACCGTCCCCCTGCATGCCCGGTTCGAATCTCGCTTGCGGGTAGTACGTCCCTATGAACCAGACGCTGTCGCTGTGTGGAGGGTCCTTAGTCCGCTCTAGCACTGTTAAATATTGTTTGAAAGTAGAATGAATGATCACTTAACACTACAAGAAAGTTGGTATACGCTAGCGCTCAAAAGCGTTGGTAAAGGTTCACGGAAACGATGCTATAGACCTGCTTGGTCTATACCAGCGCTTGGGTAATGCGCTGTAGTAGACGCGCTACTATAGGTCTATACCAACGCTTTTTATGGGCGCTGGTATAGATTGATTTTTGCCAGCGCTTTTTTTCCCAGCGTTTACAAGCGCTGGTATAGCATAATTTTTACCAGCGCTTTGGTCGTAAGCGCTGGTGCTGGTGTAGACTCTCTATTCTTGTTCCAGTAACATGTCAAAAGCTTTATTTTCGTAGTTTTATATTTTACATGATCTTCTCCAAACACTATCACCATAACCCTGAAGAATGCATCTAAATGAGAATATTACTTATTTTGACTGAGGCAAAATTTAGATGCATCCCGACCCCCACTAAAATCTTTATTTTTTGATCTGAACTGTCTATCTTTTACATATTACGGAGTTCATCAATTGAAATAAAAATAAAGTTGATCGGGTATCGCTACACATTTGATTGGACGATAACTATCATCTAAAAAATAAATTGTTTCCCAATCAATGAGCTTTCTAAACTTGATTAGGTTAATTTTTTACGATAATGATTTAACCAATATGCACAACAAAATCAATGACCTCGACTGTTAAAATAGTTGTTTTATTGACATGCGCTAAATAATCATACCGAAGATTATTAGCAAATGTATAATATATAATATAATTAGAAATTATTCCATCAGTGGTTTTTTTTTTTTTTGATCTATTCCAACTCTTTTCCTAGGCCGCTGGGAAATAAGGACCTATTCCAGCGTTTTTTATGGGCGCTGGTAAATGGGGGGCCTATTCTAACGCTTTTGCTTAGGTGCTGGGAAATGGTTGGCCTATTCCAGCGCTTTTGCTTTGGGCGCTGGGAAATTCCGATTCTAGCAGCGGTTAGAAAAAGCGCTGCTATAGACCTCTTATTGTAGCACTTTTTGCAAGCGCTGGTAAAAAAAGCGCTGGTGTTGTTCAAATTTCTTGTAGTGTAATAACATTTGAGGTATCTCCACTTATTGCCAATTGGTATTAAGTTGGATGCTTTAACATTGTATCAAAACTAATATTTTAGAGAATTTATTCATGCAACTTATTTGTGCCTTAAGTGTACCGTTGTTTGTTGCGATCCAAATGTTATAGATCATTTGGGTCGCATGTGCGGGAGAGTGTTGCAGCTTGTCTCGCATCGGTTAATTATCTCCTCCAAAACTAATATGTGAGTCTGAGCCGCCTCTCCACTCCCTGTCAATTGGTCTTGAGTTGGTTATAAGGTTTTCACATGGGATCAGAGCTAGGTCTTAGGTAGCCTCATCTCACGTGGTCAAGTCTCCGTCGCCCGAGTGGTTAAGTCACCGTCGCCCAAATCAATTGGTATTGAGTTGGATGCTTTAACAAGCACTTTGGTGGGGTTGTCGTGACGGGTTTGCCTTCCCAAACAGTAGCTATAGCTCAAATCGGATATTTCACAGCGGATGAAAAAAAAAAAAATCACACTTTGGTGGGTTGTGGTGACGGGTCGGGCTGCCTTCTCAGGTAGTACCTATGCATCAAACCGAATATTTCACAATGGATGGAAACCCATGTGGTAACGTCCAAAGGAGAATGCAATGCTGGTTGTCCACTCCCATTCTTTACCTGAGCAAAAAACTAATATGAACACCTTAATTTGTTGAAATAATAATAATAATAATAATAAAGAATCACCAAAATCATTTGACGTACTACTACATATCTACATCAATCTGGTGTCCACCCTATTTTACACGTTGATGTCAACTAATTTCGAAACCCATAAATATACTCAGCATATATAGTTGGTTTAACAGTTGTTTAATTAATTACACTTAGTCTACGTCGTGATGCTATGGGTTCAGCAAAAATTGCAACACTTATTATCATTATCATGCTCTCTCACCAACAAATGACGTTGTGGATTAAATTCCAAAGAGTTAGGCTAAGTGGGTATGAGAAAATCAATAAGTATTTGTCTTGCATTAGGTCGCATGTTTGGATTCCACGGATCAGCAAGACATTCCAAATCTTGGGACTATTGGAAAGCTTGCGAGCCCAATCGTTAACTTCGACACTCGGACAATAGTCAAGATATGAGCAAGCTGGCCTAAACATCCTGTTATGGGAAGAAAAAAAAAAAACTGATGTTGGGATTGGGGATTATGGTCACTTATTGGTCCAAAGATTTGGTCATATCCTAACAAAGTGAGTCTAAACTCTAAAGTGATGACAATGAATGCATACAAAGGACCGATAAGAAACATGAAAATTTTCCACGAAAGTAGAAAGTGAGCATAATTGTGGATCTGAGTCATTCATTTCAGTTTCATGTTCACTTTCGTGTTTCATGTTTTATAACATTTTCGATGCATATATATAGTAATACGTAGGAGTACATAATATTATGCACGACCACCCATGTGGCAATTTGCCATGACGGTTTTCCACATGCATTATATTTGATCGTATAGATACATAAAATATTTGGCAATGCCACTATATCATAACGTGTTCGACAGATTTTTAACACGCTATGATAAGATGATTATTTATTTTTTTTGTCACATTTATTAACCAGGTTATGTTATTATAATATTAATGCTGTACATTCTGAATCATGATCAATTTCCAGAAGAATTTACCAATGGAACTAATAACAAAGGAAAAGAAGTAAATTTAGCTTTAAGCTTTTTTACCCATGTCATTATTTTCGTACTTTTTTGCAAACGATGATCTCCCGGATATTCAATATCCCTAGGACACGGTTGAGCACAAATCTGAAACACATATTGGTGTGGGGTTCTCCGGCATTGAATAATTTCTCCATAGACAAGACACACACCAAAAAAAAAAACCC
Source organism: Rhododendron ovatum (assembly GCA_019656835.1). Taxonomy (NCBI): domain Eukaryota; kingdom Viridiplantae; phylum Streptophyta; class Magnoliopsida; order Ericales; family Ericaceae; genus Rhododendron; species Rhododendron ovatum. The sequence continues at coordinate 2,348,264 of CM033790.1, forward strand.
GACATATATACACGTTTGGATCCTTTCTCTATCTGTTTGGTTTCATTAATGAGGTACAGCTTATCTGGGACCACTTATCTATCAATTCGGTTCCATTTATCTGATACTACTTACGTAGGGACTCTTTATCTTTTTTTTACTTTCTCTGTTTCAAATTGCTTGTCTTTTTTAGGGAATCGTGCATTTTGGACACAAAAAGTAATGTATTTATGAGGGGTTTTTTAAAAAAATTGCTACACCAATTTTCCTTCTCAATAAGATTTTTAAAGTGGTGAGATAATTTTTGGCGCGCAAAATGCAGGGTACATCTGTAAGGAGGGACAAGCAATTTGGGATGGAGGGAGTAATGATTTCACAATTTCATCGTCCAAACGCGTTATGTCAGACCTTTTGTAAAAATTATCAAAATGGTGTATTACTTTATTAGTAGATCAGATATTAAACACAAGATGGTAAGAAAATAAGGTCACACTATATGATAAATTATACACACACAATTATGCGCAGCAAAATGAGATCGTACTAATTAATCTCTAGTCATTGTTGTTCAAGTTGTACGCCACAAACTCAAATACTCTAGATTTAAGTATCTTCTAACTTATGCATGCATGACTTGAACTGTCTTGATTGATGGATATCATAGACTTATATATATATAGATACTAGGTGAGAGACCGTTAATCTTCTAAAAAAAAAAACTTTATAGTTTTCCGCCATCATGCGTGGAAACTTCACTTAACATAATTGAGATAGTGGGGAAGCAAATAGTTTCTTGAAACTACCACTAAAAATTTTCTGCTGTTAAAAAAAAAAAAAAAACTATAATGGAAGTGGGGAACTAATAGTACTCCGTATTATGTATAAGCCATGTGACCATTCCAGACATTGAGACCCAATTGAGAGGTCCCTGCTAGAGGGTGGTGCCAACGTTTGTGGGTATGGCATAATTACGCTCAACCTTAAAAAATTTCGATAGGTTGGCTCCCCCCACCATTTGGCTATCTAAAAAGTTGATTAATATTGGTAGATGGTTGACGAGTCATAAGTCTTTCCAGCCGCTTAATTAGGAGTCATCAGTATTTCCTTCGTGAGGTCGCATGTTTGAATCACACGGAGGCTAAATAATCTAAATCTTAAGACTAATGGAGGGCTTGGTCGTTAACTTCAAGGCTCCAAGTAAAGAGGAGAGGGAATTTCAACCAAATGTTAGAAAGTAAAGTCAATTTGGGACAAAGCCTATAACACCTGAGGGTCTAAACACCCAGATCTTACAAGAAGCACAAAAAGTGCCCAACCCACTAAAGTGGGCAAGGCCCAGTCCAAGAGAACCCATAACAAAATCCTAGATTTTTTGAAAACCTTCTAATCCTACCGCCCAACCACCTTCGCCAACCGAACAAAACATCACCAAAATTGTTAATGTTGGGAATGCCTTGTATTCTTTAGTCCCACATTGGTTAATTATGTTGTTCCCGTTTTTGTAGCCTATTATAAATAAGGCTTTTGGGGTACTTCTAGGAATTATCTTTTGGGCTTTCATATTGTGGCCTTTCTAAAGTTACGGATTATAGCCGGCTCTTTGTATCGCTTCTTCACGTTGGTTAGTGAATCCTCTCTCTCCTCGCCCATGGACGTACCCATCTTGGGGAACCACATATATCTTGTGTCTTTGTGATTTCTTGTTTAATTTTTAATTTCTCATTCTTAGCTTGCATTCATAGCGTTCGTTACAACAAACTGGTATCAGAGCCTTAGGTTGCAAAAACTAGGGTTTCGTTTCCGATTGTGGCTATGGCGGCTAAATTCGAGATTGCGAAGTTTGATGGACAGAGCAGCAGTTTCAGTCTTTGGAGAGTAAAGATGAAGGCGCTGTTAACCCAACAAGGATTGCACAAGGTTTTGTTAGGCAAGACTAGTTCTGGAATCAAAGTGGAAGATTGGGATGATACGGATGCCAAAACTCTGAGTTCTATTCAGTTGAGTCTGGCAGATGACGTTCTTCGCGAAGTGGAAAAAGAAACTTCAGCAGCAGGAATTTGGCTGAAGTTGGAAGGCATATATATGACGAAGTCGCTTACCAACAGGTTATATCTCAAACAACGTCTTTATACGTTTCGTATGCGAGAAGGTATACCTGTTAAAGATCATTTAGACGAGTTCAACCATATTATTATGGATCTGAAAAATATTGATAGTAAAATTGAGGATGAGGACCAAGTCCTAATTTTGCTATGTTTTTTACCACTTTCGTATGAGCACTTTGTTACAACCCTATTGTATGGCAAAGACACGATATCCATGCAGGATGTTAAGGCCAGCCTATATTCGAAAGAATTGAGGAAAAAAGTGTCAGGTGAGGGTGATGCACATGCGGAGAGTTGGTTTGTCAGGGGAAGAACAACAGAAATGGTGGAGTCAAGTAATAGGGGAAGATCCAGATCATCAGGTAAGAAGAAGGGAAAGTGCAATTATTGCAAGAAATCCGGACACTAGAAAAGTGACTGTTTAAAACTCAAGGAGAAGGAAAAAGAAGACCAGAAAGTGGGTAAAGTAATTGCTGGAATTGCTGAAAGTTCAGATGAATCAGATAATGTATTATCAGTTACAGAGGGCGATTCTCGCTCTAATACAGAGTGGGTTCTAGATTCTGGATGTTCATACCATATGTGTCCGCATAGAGAGTGGTTTTCTACTTATGAGGTGGTCAATGGTGGTACAGTTTTGATGGGCGACAACATGGCCTGTAAGACTGTTGGTTCAGGAACGATTTAGCTTAGGATGCATGATGGTATTGTTAGGACTTTATCTGAGGTTCAACATGTTCCGGATTTGAGGAAAAATCTTATATCCCTGGATGCTCTCGATTCTCATGGTTGCAAATTCCTCGGTGAAGGTGGAGTTTTGAAAGTCTCGAGGGGTGCATTAGTACTGATGAAGGGTCAAAAGCGTGGTAACCTCTATACACTCCAGGGCAGTACAGTTTTAGGTGTTGCAGCAACGGTTGCTTCATCCAAGGTTTCAGATTCAGACTTGACTCGTTTGTGGCATATGCGCCTTGGGCATATGAGCGAGAGGGGGATGACAGTTTTGAGCAAACAGGATTTGCTATGTGGCCAGAAAATTGAGAAGCTGAATTTCTGTGAGCATTGTATTTACGACAAGCAGTGCAGGGTAAAATTAAGTACAGCTGTTCATCGCACCAAAGGCACGGTGGATTATTTTCACTCGGATCTTTGGGGTCCCGCAGAGGTAACTTCTAAAGGTGGTTTTAGATATTTTATGAGTATTATCGATGATTTCTCTCGTAAAATTTGGGTGTATATGTTGAAACATAAGAGTGACGCCTTTAATACATTCAAACAGTTTAAAACTTTGATTGAGAATCAGACTGGTAAGAAAATAAAACGTTTGAGAACTGACAATGGTATGGAGTTTTGTCTTAGCGAGTTTGATAGGTTCTGCAGTGATGAGGGCATTGTGAGGCATCACACAGTGAGAAAAACCCCTCAGCAGAATGGTGTGGCTGAACGAATGAACATGACTCTTTTGGAGAAGGCACGTTGTATGTTGTCCAATTCCGGATTAGGCAAAGAATTTTGGGCTGAAGCCGTTTCCACAACATGCTATTTGGTGAACAGATCTCCGTCGACTGCTATTGAGTGTAAGACTTCGTTTGAGGTATGGTCAGGTCATCCAGCTGATTATTCTGTGTTGTGTGTTTTTGGGTGTCCAGCTTACGCTCATGGGAATGAGGGTAAATTGGAACCATGGGCCAAGAAGTATATTTTCTTAGGTTATGCAGCAGGTGTCAAAGGGTACAGGTTATGGTGCTCTGATGATTTGAAGTTTTTGATCAATAGGGATGTGACTTTTGATGAAAATTATCTGATTAAGGGGTCTAAGCAAGTTGATGATACAGTTCAGGAACATAGTGTTCCAAAGCAGGTGGAGTTTTTGGGTGAATCTTCCAACTCAGGGAAGAAACACATTGAGAAGCCAATTGAAGAGGAGTTCAAGAGTTCAGATACAGAGGTTGATGCGTTAGTTGAGCAACCACGCACTATTGCTAAAGATAGGCCAAGGAGGGAGATTCGGCCTCCTGAAAGGTATTCGGCTTATTCTGAGATGGTGGCCTATGCTTTATCAGTTGCTGAAACTGTTGAGTATGAGGAGCCTTCAAGCTATACGGAAGCTGTTTTGAGCGCTGAGTCTGCACAGTGGTTTGTTGCTATGAATGAGGAGATTGAGTCTCTTCAGAAGAATCAGACATGAGAGTTAGTAGAACCACTGAAAGGGAAGAGGATTGTTGGATGCAAGTGGGTCTTCAAGCGCAAACCAGGTATTCCAAAGGTAGAAGATGCTCGGTTCAAAACTCGGCTAGTGGCGAAAGGATACAGCCAGAAGGAGGGTGTTAATTACAATGAGGTATTTTCACCAGTTGTAAAACATAGTTCCATTCGCACTTTACTTGCTATTGTTGCATGTTATGATCTTGAGTTAGAGCAACTTGATGTCAAAACTGCGTTTTTGCATGGCGAGCTTGAAGAACAGATTTATATGCGTCAGCCTGAGGGATTTGTTGTTTCTGGTAAGGAGGATCACTTTTGTTTACTTCGTAAGTCTTTGTATGGCCTCAAACAATCCCCTAGGCCGTGGTATAAGCGGTTTGATACTTTTATGATAAGCCAGTCATATTCTAGGAGTGAGTATGACAGTTGTGTGTATTTTCAAAAACTTCCAGATGGTTCATTTGTTTATCTATTGTTATATGTTGATGATATGCTTATTGCTGCCAAGAGTGTATCAGAAATCAACAGGTTGAAATAACAATTAGGTGGTGAATTTGAGATGAAAGATTTGGGTGCGGCAAAATGTATTTTGGGTATGGAGATTTGCAGAGATCATCGAGTAGCTGGCAAACTATTTTTGAATAAGAAGTCTTATGTTCTTAAAGTGCCTGAGCGCTTTGCCATGCAGAACTCGAAGCCAGTCAGTACCCCTTTGGCAGCACACTTTCAACTTTCAGCTGAGTTGTCACCACAGTCGGAGGATGAGGAGAAGTATATGTCTCAGGTTCCATATTCGTGCGCAGTTGGGAGCCTTATGTACACCATGGTATGTATTCGTCCTGATATTTCACATGTAGTTAGTGTCGTTAGTCGTTATATGGGGTGTCCAGGAAAGGCACATTGGAAGGCTGTGAAATGGATACTACGATATTTGTGCGGAATTGCAGGTGTTGGTCTATTGTTTGGGGTTGCCAATTCTGGTGACCATGTTGTTGGTTATGTTGATTCAGATTTTGCCGATGACCATAATAAGAGGAGGTCTCTGACACGTTATGTCTTTACTCTGTCCGGAAGTGTCATTAGTTGGAAAGCTACTTTACAGGCTACAGTTGCGCTGTCTACAACAGAAGCGGAGTATATGGCTATTGCTGAAGCTGTGAAGGAGGCATTATGGATGAGAGGTTTGCTTTGTGAGCTTGGTCTTGCACAGGGTGTGAGTTCAGTATTTTGTGATTCGCAAAGTGTTGTACATTTGACTAAAAATCTGATGTATCATGAGATAACCAAGCATATCGATGTTAGGTATCACTTCGTTCGAGATATCATCTCACAGAAGCAAGTTGAGGTGAAGAAAGTGGGTACGACAGATAACCCAGCAGATATGTTGACTAAACCAGTTCCGGTTGCCAAGTTTAAGCATTGCTTGGGCTTGCTTGGTATTTGCAGTTGATCGCCCCTCGAGGGCATTTGGCGAGTGAGAGGTTAGAAGGGGATAACTATATTTGGTGATTTGGTTCAGTGGAATTCAAGTCAAGGTGGAGAATTATTGGGAATGCCTTGTATTCTTTAGTCCCACATTGGTTAATTATGTTGTTCCCATTTTTGTAGTCTATTATAAATAAGGCTTTTGGGGTACTTCTAGGAATTATCTTTTGGACTTTCATATTGTGGCCTTTCTAGAGTTACAGATTATAGCCGGCTCTTTGTATCTCTTCTTCACGTTGGTTAGTGAATCCTCTCTCTCCTCGCCCGTGGACGTACCCATCTTGGGGAATCACGTATATCTTATGTCTGTGATTTCTTATTTAGTTTTCAATTTCTTGTTCTTAGCTTGCATTCATAGCGTTCGTTACAACAGTTAAGGTGTGTGCATATTGACCCGAACATCTAATTATAAAAAATATTAAAAAAAAGACAATTGAATGTATATGGCTCCGGTACGTAGCACCGGAACTAAGGCGCAAAGCACCGGAACTAAGGCGCAAAGCGCCGGGCGCAGCTTAGAGATGGCCTTCAACTTCTAGCTGACATAAAAGTCGATGCAACCTACATAATCAAACTGAAGCCAAATATTTTCAAAAGTATTCGAGAAAAAGCTTTAAAAGTCAGCTTCGAACAAGGGATTCCTCATTTTGCTCGTATGCGGACCTTCCATTTTCAGGTCATATTTTAATGATTCAAACCATTCAACTTATTTAAAACATGTTTTTAAGAGTATCCATGAGAAATATCAAATAAGTTCTAAATATGACTGGGAAGTGCTTGATCCAGACAATTTTTCATAAAACTCAACAGGAACTGTGTTTATGAAAAACTGTTTGGATCAATGCGACGGGGAATCGGAGACATTGATTAAACAGTACAATAATTCATCTATTGTACAGATTTTTCTGTTGTGAAATTAATTGTAGAGTTTCTCAAGAGGAGTAAAAATGAGGAGCAGCTTGACTACCACAGATGGAAGGGATGTACAACAGTAACTGTGAAGTTAGTTGGCAAACTACTTCCTTCTATTATTGTAGGAGTACTAATATGTAGCCCTGGGGAGGAAAGGGCTAAGTAGGTACAACTAATTTAGTGAATAAATTAGTTGATTTAGGAAAATTTGATTTTAATGCTACTCTCTTTGTGCTGCTTTTTTTAGAAGGAATCTCTGAGAGGTCCATCTATTTATTGTCGAGATTAAATCTGAGCCGTTCATTGCCGAAATTGAACGACCCGAATGGGTCAACACTCATTGCGGGACAACAGGCTCCCCAATTTCATATGAGTGGTCAAAAAGGTGAAGTTGTTGCCACACTACTACTACATTATTGCATTTTAAGATTCAAGAAAGGAAACCCCAGTGGCAGTTTGCTAAATAATAAGTTTTCTTTTCTTTTTTATTTTCAGAAGATGAAAATAAAAGCTGAAAATCTTTTACGGCCAGAAAAAGGAAGAAATTAAGAAACCTTTAACATTGAGGAGGATACGTATTTCTAATTTGGTGCTCTCGTATAATTATCTGATAAAAATTTAAGACGACCACCTTCTAAAATCAATGACACAAACAAACAAAAAGTTAGTAACAGAATCAAAGGGGTCTGCCCAACCGAGCATAAGAAAGCAAATTAAGTATTTGTCATTTACGAGGTCACATGTTTGAATCTCACGAAGGTTAAATATTCCAAATTTTGGAACAACTAGAGGTTTTATCCAGTCGTTAACTTCAGGGACCTAAGAATTAGTCGAGACGCACACAAACTGGCTCGGACGTCCCGCTATCATTAAAAAAAAAAAAAAGAAGGTTAATTAATAAGAGTGATTTGGAGCAAATGACACTGGTTAATTTGGTGCTCTCCCAATGGTAAAATCTTAAGAACCCAATAGGGTTTGACCAAGTGGACATGCATGAGAAAGTAACAAAATTAAGGACTTATCTTTCTAGAAATCGCAAGCTCGAAATATTCTATAAAAGCCGAACATTTCAAACATTGGGATCACGTAGATTTGTCTGGTCGTAACTCGTTATCTTCAGGTTCTTGAAATTTGTTAAGATGTGCGCAAACTGTCCTTAACATCCGAGTATGAAAAAAAGGAATTTAAGACGCTCTCACCTTCTAAAATCTATGAAACAAAAAGTTAATAATGGAGGATTCGTGGTCTCATATCTCATTTTAAGGTAAGACCCCACCATCTAGAGTCGTAGCATTCAATTCAAGTACTGGTTAATTTAAAGGCACTACTTTGATATAATAATGTTTTGTTTGTTCTTCTTGCTCGGAAACTGCTTTCTTTCTATTTTTCCGTACATATTAAATAACTTGATATATATTGTCAGATACAAGCAAGGTCCACAACTAGCTAGGATATACATCTGGACTTTCCATTGAAACTTAAAGCCCATTTCACATTTGAGGTCATTTTGTTTGGCTGTAAAATATTTTCCTGTAAAATATTTTTCTATTTTTTGGTGTTTAATAGTACAAAATGGCTGGTAAATCTTTTATTGAGTAGAACATTTTCTGGAAAACTGAAGTAGAATGACTTTTCGAGAAAAAGTCGTTAAGTCATTTTCCGGTTGCCATCTCCATTCCCCCGACGCCTCTATCCTCTTATCTCTCGTTTACTCTCCTCCCCTGAAGTCCTCTCTCTCTCTCTCTCTCTCTCTCTCTCTCTCTCTCTCTCTCTCTCTCTCTCTCTCTCTCTCTCTCTCTCTCACATCTATGAGCAACCACATTAACTCTTTGCAAGAATCATAAATTTAGGTCGAGGGAGTAATATGAAACCTGATCATTATTGAAACGTTATCAATAACAAGAAGAAAACATATGATTAAGGTAGAAGTTTATGTACTGAAAAATATTTTCCACAAACACCGGAAAACCAAAACGAAAAGTTAAGTTTTGGCAAAATTATTTTGCATGGAGAATGTTTTCCAGACTAAAATATTTTACATTGAAACAAATGGTCGCATTTTGTGCACCAAATATAGAGACATTTGCACATGTAAAAAAACTACCCATGTGTGTGTGTGTTGTTTATTAGACATGCTTTAATAGTACTTTCAGCACCACAACTAATTTGTCCAACCTTGAAATAAATTTTAAAAAATTGGTTTTCTTGTAGAGAATGCAGATAGTAGAAATTGGAGTGCAAAAATTATTTACCTTGATCGAAACCGCGGGGGCGAACTCAATTTCAAGCAGTGAATCTCACTGGTACTCATGCTAAGCAAAAATTTCCCCATGCCAGTAATTAAAAAAAAATTCACTGAGGACCGCTTATGTACCTTTTTTTTTTTTTTTGTGTGCGCGCGTGTGTGTGGGGGGGGGGGGGGGGGGCGTCGGCGGTAGGACGGTGCTGGTGCTGTATATAAAAAGAAATTTCAGAGGGTGAGAAGGACCATTCATCACTGCACTGCATGGTCAGCAGTGCTACAGTCACCGACCTGGAGGGTCGGTGACCGGCCACCGACCCCGCGTGGGGTCCACTCCGGGCCCCGCACGAATGATCCGAGCCGCTCAATAATTTTTTTTAAAAAAACCGAGTGGGCCACGTGTGAAATAAGCTCAATCCGATGTGTGTACATACTCGTTCCAAACTTTTATTTTTGAACGGCTCCGATCATCTGATTTTAGAACGGCTCGGATCGAACATGTAAACACATCGGATTGAGCTTATTTCTCTCATAGCCCACTCAGTTTTTTTTTTTAAAATTATTGAGCGGCTCGGATCATTCGTGCGGGGCCCGGAGTGGGCCCCACACGGGGTCGGTGGCCGGTCACCGACCCTCCCGGTCGGTGACTGTAGTGTTTCTGCTGGTGCAGTGCAGTGATGAATGGTCCTTCTCACCCTCTGAAATTTCTTTTTATATACAGCACCAGCACCGTCCTGCCGCCCCCGCCCCCAAACAACACAAAAAAAAAAAAAAAAAACGTACATAAGCGGTCCTCAGTGAATTTTTTTTTAATTACTGGCGTGGGGAAATTTTTGCGCTCCGGTTACATGTACGGTACTGCAGCGTTTGTACCCTGCCATACAGGTGCAAGAAAAACAGGTAAAAAATTGTTTTTCTGCTCCTCTTCTTTTTTTCCCTCTTTTGTGAACTGTCATTCTGCTTTTGCTAGCTGGAGAAACAGTTAATCAAAAACCAGTTTATTATTGTGCCATAGTCATACCCATTAATTGCTCTCACCATCCATGCAATGTGACTCTCTGTTGTTGGTATAAAAAAAAGATGTTTAGACCTTCCGAACATAGAGCGCGCAGGACTTTAAAGCCAAATACAGTACCCACAACAAAAGTAAACATGTTAGTAAATAGTAACAAAACCTTCTTCAAAAAGGTCTAAATAATAAGCTACATAAGCAATATGCTGATTTTCATCTCCAGCAACAAGCTCGATGTGGTAGTATTGCCCTTTACAACAATCAAGGCTAGTAAGTCTGTCAGTCCACACAATTGTCCATGTACCAATAGAAGATTTCGTAGCTACCGCGACCCCTGCTTCTTTAAGTGAAACTCCAAGGTTGAGGAGTTACTCGGAATGCAAGCTAGGTCCACAACTAGCTAGGATATACATCTGGACTTTCCATTGAAACTTTAAAGCCCATTTCACATCTAGGCTAATTTTGTTTAGATGTAAAATATTTTCCCGTAAAACATTTACATATTTCTTGGTGTTTAGTAGCAAAAATGTGGGTAAATTTTTTACAGACCACTTATTTACGTTTTGGGTGGGTGGGTGGGTGGGGGGCAGAACTGTACTGGTGCTGTATATAAAATGAAATTTCAGAGGGTAAGAAGGACCATTCATCACTGCACTAGCATTAACCTCCGGTTACATGTACGGTACTGCAATGTTTGTACCCTGCCTTACTGGTGCAAAAACAGGTAGTAAGATATAAAGAAAATTTACCCAAAAGTGTCCCGAAAAAAGCGATCAGTGATTAAGATTCACTTTGATGATTGAGTCCCGTATGTCAAAGTGAATCTTAATCATTCGTTGCTCTTTTCGGAACACATTTGGGATAAATTTCCTCTGTCTCTTGAATTTTGCATTGTTTTTGTTTTTTTTTTCCTCTTTTGTGAACTGTCATTCTGCTTTTGCTAACTGGAAAAACAGTTTCAAAAACCAGTTATTGTGCCATAAGTCATACCCATTAATTGCTGTCACCTTCCATGCAATGTTACTCTGACTCTCTGTTGGTAAAAAATAAAATAAAAAGGGATTCGTAGATGTCACGAACATATATAGAGCGCGAAAGGCTTTCAACCCAAATACAGTACCCACAATGGAAGTAAACATGTTTTAGTAACTAAACTTTCTTAAGAAATGTCTAAAGAATATGCTACATATATAAGCAATATACTGATTTTCATCTCTGGGCTCGATGTGGTAGCATTGCCCTTTGCAACAATCAAGGCTAGTAAATCTGTTAGTTGACACAATTGTCCATGTACCAATAGAAGATTCTGCAGCTACAGCGGCCCCTACTTTCTAGGTGGAACTTTAAGGTTGAGGAGTTACTTGGAATGCTGTCAAGGTATCGATAGAAATGTGGTAATTGTGGAATTAAACACTCTAGTTTTTATTATTACATGTGCAGAACTTGGGGCATTGTCTTACTCACTTGAAAGAATTATATGGACTTATGGTTTGATTCTTCTGACGTGAGAGTTGAAAGAAATTATGTTGACACATGGCATTATTGTACTCACTTGAAAGTCAAGTCATTTTTTACGAATCTTTATTTTGTACAAAGGGCATTGATCTTAGTAGTAGGAGATCTAATCATAATGAATCAATTAAATAAAACATCTTCAATGTTCGTGGACTTCACATTGACGTTACATGAGCCACCTGCATCGAACGGGTCTGGACGCATCTGTGTCCAAATTTATCCTCTTTATCTGTGTTTGCAACATTGCCAGTAGTAATATTTGACACTTAGCATGGTACTTTTATCTTGTTAATTGTTTTTGAAACGGCAAAAATATTATTAAGAAACTTGATACGGGTACATTAAGTGGGGAGAGAGGAGAGGGGGAGATTCAACCAAGGGTTGGATAATGGGCCGAGGCCCAAACACCTGAGGGCGAACTCCAAAAAACGGGTCAAACCCGTACACTTATGGGCCTAAAATACCCTGATCAGACATTACAATCAGAATAAAAGGCTAATGGCTCAAATATGCAAATACAACTCAAAGCAAAGCGGGCTAGGCTCAACCCAAAAAGGCCGAGCCCAGACCAAACCCCCAAACCCTAACCTAACACAGATCACCACTGCCGCTGCATACCCAACCGCCGACCACCACCTCCCACAGCAAGGCAAAAACCTCCACCATAAAAGACCCACCCTGACCGAGAACCCAAACCACCAGACACCATGACCACCGATAACTACGTCGCCCGATCCCCTCACTCTCCCGACCTCCATGAACGACCGCCGAGAAATCGGCGCTCCCATCCTCAATTTTATCTTCTAAATTAGTAAATTAAAGATGGAGCATTTTGTAAAGAAATGATAAGGTGGCCTTTTTAATTAGATGTTGGTACATCTATTTATTTAGTGTTGTGGGGAAGTTCATATCATGGAGCTATGATGTGGCTTTTTACTTTTTTGAGGAATATAATGGGGAATTTCAAGAAACTGTTTCTTCAACTTTATCACTGAAAACTTAGTTGACTTCCAAATGGAAAACTTTTGGTAAAGGAGAATTGGTGTGGCAGCTAATCTACGCTGATTTTGCAACCGAAAGCCATGTGCCAAAGATATGTTATTTTATTAAGGCCAAATCATTTACAGACTTCAATGCTCATAATACAGGAAGTAATCTGAGCAGTTTTTTGTGCAATTTTCTGGTCAACTTGTAATGGTGGAATTTGCTTTTCCCAATAAGAATTGAAAACACCAAATGGGGTCTGTAAAATATCATTTTTGCCCGGCAAGAGTCAGTATTGTTAGGCGTATTTTTGAACTCTCTGTCAAATGCATGGTATTTACTACTCCACTTGTAGGTCTTTAAAATATCGCAATGCTTCAATATGGCCTTTGCTCAAGCTTTCAATGATCGTTCTTGCAAATTTTAATTGTTTACGGCGTTCTTGAAAGACGCTTTCACGCTCGCACATTACATGACTTAAGGTTGCAGCCGCCATTATTCCATACAATTCTTTTGGCACCAACACTATCCAAAGTTTTTAAGGAGTTAATTTTGGACCAGAATTAACTCTTTGGGCAGGATCTAGTAGGCTATTCTTCACCTAGACAGGACCAGCTAGGCAGTTCCCCAAGTTTAAAGCCCATTATTTCCCTCAACGGGGGATGCATTCTACAATGCAATACCCAAGTGCAGGATGGTAGGAATTCATGCAGAATAGAAGATGATTAATGTATCTCAATAAAATACAAAAGGCCCACCAATTTCTTGATTGGCTTGAGTGAGAGTGCACTCTATCTCCGATTTGAATTGCCTCCAGGCTCCAAGTACACAAAGATTAAATAGAAGAAGAAAAAAACTCATACAACACAATCAAGAAAGATAACAAATAATTAAAATCAGTCCTTTACAGTGGAGACTGGAGAGGATAGGTTTCCAAGCATGTCCATTGGGTCTGCAAATAAATTCCACATGCGGTTTGTGTTAGCCTCTACAACTGCATACTCAACACTCGTCTGGAACAGAAAGAGATCATGAACAAGAACAAGCAAGAAGTACCCTTAACACAACATGTTTCGGAATGACTAAATAAGACATTAATAGTGTATGCAATTATCGATTTATTTTCCTGTGCCATAACAGATTACAGGGTACAAAAAAAAAAAAGAGACAATATAAACCCATGAAAGAATTCGATTCAATAAGCCCTTACTCTATTCTTTTTGTCGACTAAACACATAGGCTGCTGCGCCCGCCTTTATTCCATACAAATTTCATGGCACCAACATTGTCCAAAGTTAAAAGACAATATAATTTCCCTCTCCTGAGGATGCATTCTACAAAGCAATACCAAAGTGCAGGTGGTAGGAATTCACCATTGGGGTTTATGCCGAGTAAAAGATGATTAATGTTATCTCGGCAAAATACAAATGGCCACTAATTTCAAAATAATTATACGCTAAATACAAAAGAACACGGACAACGCAGAAAACCACGATAGGTAAGAGGATAAAGCAACCTTTCAACTCATCCCATAAACCACAAAACCAAATAGGACACCTGAAAACTGGAACTATGAAAACCTATGCGGGGGCCTATTACAACAAACGGCAGCCCCAGTATGCGGCACCTAACACAAAAACCAATGCCTTCAAAATCTCGTTCCTCGCTATTTAGAACTAAATGGATGGATCAACCATACGTGATTAGTGTCATCCCGCATTGGAGGAAGCAGAAAGCAGCAGAGCAGCAAACCGAAGAATATCAATCGGTGAGCAGACAGATTAGCTTACTTCACTTTTTCCTGCCTCGAGGGACTCGTGTATTCAGTCCCAATTTCAGACCATGTTACCTCAGATGAAGCAGTAGATGATACATCGCCATTATTGTTTAATCCACTCTGAAAGCTGTTTGCTGCAACTGGACGGTTCCTCTGAGGTTCAGGCGCTGGAGGCTTTTGTCCCTCCTCTGCTAGTTTTCTGAGAAGGTTCATGACAGTGGGGAGGAACTTGGTAGACAGTGAGAGAAGCCCAGGAAGCTGAAAACATAAACAATCAAGTATCAAAATCAATCACGTTCAGATAGAGAATAGAAACTGTTAAACTTATTTTCATCATTTTTAGGTCGAGCAGACATATGATACAACACATACCCCAGGGAAAGCTTAAAAGGAAAAAAGAAGAGAGAGAGAGAGAGAGAGAGAGAGAGAGAGAGAGGAGCACCCAACATACAACACATGAATTCAGTGGTCTTGGGGCACGTGGTGCCCCAACACCATTATACACCACACATTTTCATGGGGTCCATACTCTTAATACTAGGCCTCACAAAAATGTGCGATGAATTAAGGATTTTGGGGCACCACCACCACCAAATAATTTTTCTCAACACACATACATAAACACAAAACAAACAGGCAAAACCTCATAATTGCCTTAACATTCTATTTGGAGCAAACAAAACGAAAACTGAGTCAGAGCCTAAGAATACGAGTTTTTATCACTTGTTTATTTCTATAGTTGCTTTTACAACCGCCGGTAAGAGATCATAAAATAAAACGAGAGAGCTTGAAACTCACTGCGCCATTTCGAAATTCACCAGAGATGTCAAGCTGGACCCATAGGGCTTTTACAAGCAGAAAAGCAACAAAAATTACACCTAGATACAAAGGATTTCTGCCCATGAAAGAAGAAAAGAAACAGTTAGGTGAAGGGGTAAATAAAAGGAAACCCAAAAAATAAAAGCTAACAAAATTAAATCCACAAGGATAGGGAGAACATGTACCTCAAAAGTGTCATAAATTCATTGAATCCCAAGACCACCAAGGCAAGAATTGCCCACGGAGGTGGCAACCAGTTGTTATTGCGCTTGCTAGCTTCCTGAAAATGCAACCAAAGAAATCATATCAAAATCTAGACATTACAAATAACAAGGTGATACTGTGCACGAACTACTTGGAATTGTGCAATTGGCCTTTGTATACTTGGTGGTCAAAATACTCATATTCCGTATTCTTTCAAAGCTCAGTAAACCCATGCAAAATCCATTAAACATGATAGACGCCAGCTTGAGAACATTTTAAACGGTTAGGGACAGGGTGACAACAGCCAAACACAAAACCGGAAAACCCCCATCATTGGCCATCTAGTATATGTTTGCACTGCACACAAATTGCATAACATGTCTTTTCTTTTCTTTTCTTTTCCTAGTTAGTGGTGATATCATTTAAGAAAGATGTTTAACAGCCGTCCAGAAGAACAACGAGCAAGAATAATATGGGTTTCTCATACATGTCTTGACAAATGATCAATTCAAATGCTAACCAGTGTTCTAAAAGTCAGCCGCCCAAGCTGACTACTCCCCGCCTAGGCTCTAGGCGGGGATCCAACACCTAGATTAGGCAGCCCACTAGTCCCCACCTTGGCGTTTAAGCGGCCGACTAGTTGGCGCCTAGGCACTGCCGCCTAGCGCCTAGCGACTTTTAGAACAATGTGCTAAGCCTCTTACGCACAGTCCAAAATCCTGTTTTGACCAATTGATGCATAAATTATTCCTTCATGTGTTGAACCCCCTACTGGTTCTCGCATTCTCAGTTATAAACTTAAATATATCTAGTCATTTCCATGTGAGAAAATTCTTGCAACTTGCAAGCGAATGAAGGATGGTAACTATAGCCGGAAAATAAGTATTTTAGGGGATGGACAGGTGAGGGGAAAGGGGAAATCAAAAAAAAAATCAAGATATAAATATGTACGAAATCATGCCTGAGCAGCAATGGCTTGAGTGACAGTGTACTCCGTCTCTGATTTGAATTGCCTCCATAAAGATTTGCACTGGACAGGTGTGATCAATGTCTTTGATGGTGAAACCTGGTTACCAAGTATACAAAGATAAATAGAAAGAAAACTCAAACAACACAATCAAGAAAGACAAGTAATCAGTCCTTTACAGTACAGAGGATAGGTTTCCAAGCATTTCCGCTATGTCTGCAAATAAATTAGTTTCATATGTTTGCCTTTGCAACTGCGTACTCACCCAAACAAGCATGAAGTGCTCTTAAATTGCCTCTTTCGTTGAGTAATACGACATTCAACTATGCCACACACAAAATCAGAACTATCATACAACTGAGTCTGGCTCATTATCAACCTAGGCATCAGTAAATACAGCAATGTTTAAATAATTCCCGTTGTGTAAAGCTACACAGATCACACAGTACAGATTCCAGGGTTCGACAAGATTTATGCTGGAACAATCTACACAATTGATAGCATCAGCCATTTTCCTTACAACAACAACATAATAGAACCCATCTAGTCCCCAATCATTGGGGGTATGGGCGGGGATGATTGGAGATAGACCTAACCTTTGGCAATATATGCACAAAGTGGCTGCTCTCAGAATACCACTAAAACAGTGGCCCCCCTAAACCTCCAAGAACCGAGGAGCTACAACCATTTCCCTTAACCAAATAAAAATTGTCACCCTATAATAACTTGACAAAATCAACACCATAAGAGGCCTATAGCAGAGAGAAAAAAATTAAGTCACCTCTTCCCAAGTGCTTGAGGCCAGGGGATCATCTAATGTGATGCTCTTATTGGTAACAGCACCACTTCTATTATCCACTAACGCCACAGCTAGGGTCTTTTCAATGTTATCAGCCTCGTCATCCAAACGGATTGCAGCCAAAACAGAGAGCAACTTCAAAGACTGCAAATGAAACAATTATGAAAACACAAAAAAGGTGAGACCCAAATTTAACATGAAACTGTAATTCTGAATGTAAATGAATCTTCAAGATAAAATGTATCATACAGATGAGCGAGCCATCTTGGTGATTGCTCGAATGTCTTCCTTCCCAGTCCAAACCCGCGGCATTGAATCAGAATCCTGACTAAATAACGTTGCAAACCTGCGGGTGATTTCATGTCAGTTTAAAGGTTGAAACAACTCAATCAATCTATTGCCAGAAAACTTAATTTCATAATGTGTTACGAGAACACAATACCTATCCTTCATACGAATCAGAACTCTTGCAGCTTCTTCTTTTGTCTTCGACTCAACCACTCCTCTTGCATAAGCCTCCAAACTCGCAAGCATCTTGTCCATTGTTTGTTCATCCATGTCGAAAGAAGAAAGAGCTACAGAGAACCCAGAGACAGCTGATTCAGTCTCACGTCGGAGAAGCTTCCTTATTGCCGGCCACGTATCATCGCCAGCTCCATCTAAAAGAGCTTCCACTGGTCCTGACAATGCGTCGTTCAATTTTTTCTGCAAATGAAGTATCATCAGTTTCTTATGACAAGGATAAGTTTTAGACCATAGATATAAACTGCTTTGCCATTTGCTAGTGCAATTGGCCTTCGTCAACCAGAATTAGAACATGCAAAGCCCTTGTCTACAACCAATCATAAGCAACTTGGGATAATGACCCCATAATCGTAATCAAATTCCATGTCTGGTAAAACTCTCCTGTGTAAGACTCGTGCAAAAATTAAATCGCATTTCCAAAACATATGCACAATATTTACCCAACTGATTCAAGGAACACAGGAGCCCGTATGATTTTTTGATCTCCATATTTCTTTACATGTTCAGACACTTTCTGGATTAAGAAAACACTTACAAGATAAGAATTAAAGAAATACCTCATATAGGTTGGTAAGTTCAGATAGCTTGGCAGCACAAACTGCAGCAACATGAGCATCTATATCACGCCGGAGTTTCTCACGCACTTTCGATGAGTCCCAGTTTGCTTGTTGAATAACGACATCTAGGAAAGTTATTTGGTCAGTACAAAACATAACGTTTCAGGCACATACAAGAAGTCATACCAGTTGAGTCCTTAGAAAATTTTCATGGGAGAAATATTTCACAGCAGTTAATGTCTAATGAAAACATTCCAAACACCGGCGATGCAGATGATGTTGAAATATCAAAAGTTCAAAATAGAAAAGTTGTAGGAAATAATTTTTGCATACCTTTGAAATGACCTAAAATGATGTTTCTACTTCAGCATATGCATCGATGTTAAGGAAATAGAATCAAAACCAATTGGCAATGAGTGGAGAGGTCTCAGATGTTATTAAGTGATCACTCATTCCACTCCCAAGCAATGTGGGATTGATCAATCCACACTCCACGATGACAGGCCAGTAAAAAGGCTGCACGATGATATGACCCAAAAGTGGCCACACGTGACGAACCTCAAATGCGGGTACACGTGAAGGGGGATGTTAAGGAAATAGAATCAATCCCACATTGCTTGGAAGTGGAATGGGTGATCACTTAATAACATCTGGGACCTCTCCACTCATTGCCAATTAATTTTGATTCTATTTCCTTAACAATCGATAACTATGCAAGAAACTACTTTTTCATTTCACTACAATCAGCCAAGTACGAGAACCATAGAAAGGCAACGCATAAAACAACCAGACTTCAATTATCTCCATCGTGAATCTATAAACGCATCTTAAAACCATATTCATACAAGAACCAATAACTGAAATTATATGAAAACTTTATAAGAGTTTAAATTGGTTTTGTATTGCACAAAAAGTTTCAGTATGAAAAAGTTTGTCAATGAAATCAACTTTTCCCCAATTGCAGAAGTTGCAGAAAAATTGTCAAAGGGGGCATACAAAAAGCATTTTAACAACCACGAAACAGATGAGTAAACAAAGTTACAACCTGTAAAGACAAATAAAATTTTGAATTTTGTAAATGTACCTGCAGATTGTTCATCAAATTGAGTCATGAAAATCTTGGTACAACTATGAGCAGCCACAGAAAATCCTTCCCCTCCATTTAAAGCTTTATCAAATGCTTCTTTGAATTTATCTAGAGTTCCTGACCGTATGTGTCCCAACATAGATTGGTAGGCCGGTTGGACAAGCTAAGAAATCAAAAAAATAAAAGAAATGAGGTAATAGAACATAATTGATAAGCCATACAGAAAATATTATAACATAGCGAGACTTCCCAGTGACCTCATGAGCCATTGGTATCAAGAGCCTCAAGAATGAGAAGCTCAGGTTATTGAGGCATCGCCCATATGATCTTTAGTTCTTTACTACAGGAGGTGGTCTTGAACTAAATTCAAAAGTTCCAGAAGGAAACAGTATGGGAAGGGAAGTTCCAAAAGGGAGTGGTATAGATCTTTAGTTCTTTACTACAGGAGGTGGTCTTGAACTAAATTCAAAAGTTCCAGAAGGAAACAGTATGGGAAGGGAAGTTCCAAAAGGGAGTGGTATAGAAAGGCAACTCATATAGACGACAAGGACAAACAACTCCTGGTGCATAGTTGCTGATTAATCAACATTCTCAAAGTGGTCATTTTTCTTCTTTATGCTACAATTCAAAATGATATAGTCCCATAGTATCAAAGGTCAAGTATCTTGACACAAACACATGAGTGGAAAATTTTATATTTTGACAAGTCGGATGGATTATTAAAAGATTTCTCCACACTTAATTGCTGATGCAAACGAATTATAACCAGCAGCCAGATATATGATTCTGATATTTCAAACATCAATGCAATAGATACTATAGAAATCCAAAATTCTAGAGATAGTGCCATAAGGAGGCGTTACTTGCAGCAATTTCTCCTCCAATTGTTTACGCTTTGTTGTTCTAACACCATCGTCAAAATATGTAGCCTCTGTATCATACCTGAAAAGAATAAACAAAGGTGCATTGCTCAACTTTGAGATAGACATCTCAGCATAATTCTTGAAGAAAGATAGAAAACATATAGATCATCAGAACAAAATTTCAAATGACAAGATGTCTCATTTTAACATATTGCACTACCTTACAAGCAAAGAAAGGAGTTAGGTATGGACCAAAATAACACCCCCATAGCATCAACACCAAGCCACATGTGTATTCATGAAGTTTGCTATACAACCTAGAAGTAATTGCTTGAGGTGCTTAATTAAGTAAAGCAAGCTGGTACATTCCAGGAGTAACAATACAACTACAAAGACACCAGAACAAACTACACTCCACTTGGAGTTGCCAGATTACTTCAATGAGCTCTTCTGTTGGAGAGCTTAAATAGGGGTGACAGCCCCACCCACACTTAACCTTAAATAGGAGTGACAACCCCACCCCTCAAATTTACTAACCACATTCATACAGTTTAGTCCATCAATCAACAGTTTCATCCATACCTTTACCCCTGAGACATACCATTAACATATTTTAGAAAGAACAATTCAACCTACATTAACCATCATATTTTTACAGCCTAGTCTGCGATAAGCATTTCCCCAATTACATTGTGCTGAAGTTTCTTATACCAATGTGCTAAAAACGTCAGGGAAAAGAGGTCTACATAAACACATGTAAAGCCTAGAACCGAGAAACACAAAACACCAGGCAACCACGTGCATGTAAGGTAATCAACTACCGCAAGCTCTCTTGCATATCCTTTCTAGTAACCGCAAATTTATACATCATATACATCATGGACGGTGTACATTATGAAACCTGTTGCTGGAAGACTAGAAAGCAAATATTGCGCCAGAGGATATGTACATACTCTGACAGACAGGTGTGAAGGATTGAGGTAAGCTTTTTCCCAAATCCTGATACTGGTCCAGTTTGTATGGCCGCATCAAATTCACACCACTCCTGCAATAATTTTAAATCATCTAAGGTATTTAAACCAAATAAATAAATAATAGTTGACAATGAACAAAACACTTATTATAGATAGAAAGGAAAGCAGGTACCTCATTCGCAACAAAAGCAGCAAGCTTTTCGTTGGCAATTTCCTCACAACGTACGGTAGCCACCATAACCTACAGCACTAACAACACTAAGAACACAATCTCTAGACAACCAAGAGTCGGTGTATTTTTGAGCCATTACCTTGTGGGCAGGAAGATCAAGGTCCCTGTTATCCTTAATGACTTTCCAGATCTGTTGCGCACTAAAAGAGAACCCTGAAGCAGGAACTACACCCCGCCTATCTCCAGCAAGTCCACCAGGTGCTATAGAATGGAAAAATCGCTGTCTCAAACTAGCCACCTTCATTTTGCAAAACATAAACAAACACATTCAGTCAGTTCACTAAACCTGAAACTACAGACTGCAACCTGAATAATAAACCAATAGACACATAGCCAACAGAATACAATCCCCAAATAGGGCATTCGGGAAAAGGGCAACTATAAACTACTTTATTTAATTTGGATTATCAAGAATAAAAAGGTTACTGAGATCCGAAAATAAAAACATCATACTCAAAGTTGATAGTGAAGAGATTTGAAATGAGATTATCTTCCCAAAAGAAAAGGAAAAAGAAAGAGAAAGTGATTCTTGAATTATATATCTCCACATACATACAGCTAGCATATCAAGTTAAACATTATTTTACACTGGTCTAGCTACCAAAGTCTACACCAACGTACCTGCTCTTTAAATTGCTCTTCTTTCTCTTCATAACTAGAAAGAGCTACGACTTCAACCTGGCAATATTAAAAAAAATGAGCCTTTGTGCATGCGCATTACCACTCATTCTCAAGCAGTATACCCAAAGTGACTGCACTCATTTTTTCCGTAGATTAAAGGCATCTTACATTAAAAAATTCACTCAAGGGAGTTTCCTGATGAGCTTGTGGCTTTGGAACAGAGTCCCATATCTGCATCCAAGTAATAGTTAGTTTCGAATCACTGGATAACATGGGAATATAATGACATTGACAGAAAAAAGTAAACACAATACCTTCTGAATATCTTCCCTCAAAACAGGTTCTAAGTTTTCCAGTGGCGTCTGCATTCAAAACAAGATCAAAAGAATCCTCAAGGTTCAGTTCAACAAACAAAACCTTAAGAGAGTCGTTGGTATGAAATGACTATGACTTTCTATCTAGAGTTGGAACATGAAACAAAAAGAAAGGAACATACCCTTGTTTTATCACGTATTACAAACATTAAAGTAGTTTTGCGTGGACTAAATAACCGCATCATGACCTGTACAAATACCATGAATCTTTGATAAGTTCATCTTTACTATTTGAAATGATTCTTGCAGAGTGCAGTTACAAAAATTACCTGGAATACAGTTTTCAGAAGTGGTTTATTGGCAGCCTGCTCACGGCCAATGTCATGACACCACCTACACAGCATAATATTCAGCAGAATTAATTATATCAAACTGCACAATATTCTCAGAAGATCATTCAATAACTTGGACACACTCCGTAGGATACTCCTTGCTTGAGCTAAATAAAACCTTACATATTAATAAGCACTATATCTGAAACAGCAAGGGCAAAAAGGGCACTCTGCTTTTCGAAGGCAGTATCATCCTGCAAGGATACAATTGAAAACTAAATAAGGGAGAGAAATCAAGACCAGTGATGGATCCCAAGCCCTCGACAGATATGAAACGTATATACAACGACAACACAAGTTGACCGCAAACCGCAAATGGGTCATACAAACCAATTCTTCTGAACAGACTTTATGCAAATTACTCGGGTATAAACCTTAATGCAAACCATGTACATGATAAACGATCAATTTGCACATAATAGACAAAATAAAAATGGTCAAACATTGCTACAAACATGCATTTGTATATGCCTTTATGTCATACGCATCCAGTGTCTGCAAGAAAACCTTCAGTAAAGAGTTCATTTACAGGGCAAGATAAGGTAACAGGAAATTGACACCAGAAACCATGTATCCATATGAAGCCATAGTAGCTAACAAAAGGTTTTGAAAGAGCACCTCCCCACGTTCCCTTCCATCAGTTCCCTCCAAATCCATTACGAGAGTGCAAGGTTCAATACCAGCACAGTGAGCCATCCAGATACCTTTAGTCGTTTGAGACCTGGAGAGAGAGAGAGAGAGAGAGAGAGAGAGAGAGAGAGAGAGATCGATCTTGTCAGTTTACTGCAGTCAGTTAAAAATGTATTTATCATGAGAGCTCTGCGAGTACATGCCTTCCCTTAAAAGCATCCATCTCCCTAAAGTTGGTCCCAAACAGATGATTTAGTAGGGTGCTCTTCCCTGTAGAATCATAAAAAGCACCATTGGATGAAGAAATAGCAAACCTACTGCGAGCTACACTACATGGTATGTCCCCGGAGGTATGCTGAAGAAAGAAATGAAGCATGTCCTGGGAGGCAGGAGTGAGAAAGAAATGAATGGTTCAGAGGTGCTTGGAACCCCAATCCATAGACAGCAATCACTAGTATCCATTGATCGATCAGCAGGAAAAGGGATAGAATCACTTAGATGTACAAAATAAACAAATGCCGTCCATCATCTTCTTCATGATATTAACTACAAATTTGAACCAGGTAATAAAATGCAAGACACAATAGTGTCTAGCCAACTGACCTCAAGTAAATGCCTCATGGGTAAACATATAACTAAACAGTTTGTGGAGATGTAACTCATACCACTACTTTGCGGTCCCATGATGGAGACTACAGCATAGGAAAGCCCGCATTCAGCCAATTTCACCTCCTTCATAAAACTCTCAATACCATTAACGTTGAAAGTACCATCCCCTTCTATGAGGTGTGTGGAACAACACACCTTGTCTGGAAAAAGTAATCAACATCAGCAAGAAACATGTATCGCAACTCTTGATAAATTGACAGTCAACCGTTACTAATTTCACATACACAAAGCATATCATTTTGTATAAGTCACTTCCTTGACATTTCTAAGACGTACAGCAATATTCATGTCAACATCAGGTAATCATCACCTTTTAACCAACTGCAGACTAAATAAATAATCGTCATACAAAAAAATCATTCACTGTCCAATTCCATCTAGAAATTACTAGTTGCCACTTGCCACAAACCAATGCCATAGTTGAAAGCTATCTGATTTGCAAAAAATAAAATCTCCATAGCTGGACTCAGCTCAAGACCGTGTGGAAGATAATTTTGACAAATATCGAATCCCAGTCACAACATGGCCAAGATTCAAGTGCCCATTTTCTTTTGCCTTTGAACAATTAATTGGCAAGCAAATGGAATCCCAGTCTCTAAGATCAGACAACAACAACAAAAACAGAACCCATGTAGTCCCCAATTATTGGGGGTATGGGTGGGAGAGGATTGGAGACAGACCTAACCTTTGGCAATATGCACAAAGTGGCTACTCTCAGAATACCACTGAAACAGTGACCCCCTATACCTATTTCGTTGCAGAACCATGCCCCCAAATCAAAACCAAATGGCATCAGAGAGGGCAAGCCTAGAGACCCAATTCAATTTATGTACACATTACCATTCTTCCTTCATTGATAGTCCAAAGCATCGGACTATCATACCACAAAGCCATCGATCAATAAAGCAAATCGAAAGGTTGTCTCTCATCAGAACAAACAATACATATACCACCCAAATTCAAAAATTTTCCGTTCTTGCTTCTTAACTCAAATCAATCTATTCAAAATGGTAAAAAAACTCAATTCGCGTTGCCGGTGTAGAAGCAAACTCTACAAACTAAACGGTTCAAATGACAACCACCGTGGTGCGGCCCCTGTCGTACATTAGGGCACTACGGGGACCCACTGTCCTCTCACCAAAGCATCCTTCGTTTGGATCCCAATTCCTTAAAATTAACTCCAATTGCAATAAATTAACGGCATCGGAAATCAAGACAACCATAAAGATTGAAGCTTTCGAAACAACTCAAATGTTAATTAACACCAACAGTTACGGACAAACCAGAGAAACGCATACAAATAGCAACAGTTTTTCCGTTACGCCAAATAAAACCCTAAGAACGATACAATAACAAGTAATTGATTGCAAAAAATGGATAAAATCAGATCAATAAATCATCCGTTCAATCCAATGATTGGGAGGCAAATACAACGAAATTCGAAGATAAAATCGCAGATCAGAAACTTGTGTATTGGCGAAAGATAAAGATTACCCATTTTTGTGAGATTTGATGATGTGCAGCTGCTGGAGGAGGATTGATTGAGAGACGTATGAAACGACGATCGGATCGAGGAAGATATACCCCTAAGTCGGAGGATCTTGAATTTAATGGAATGGGGCAAAACAGCTCTCTCTTTTTCGGCTCTTTAAAAGTGGGCTTGACTGTCCAACGGATTGAAAAAGGGGACCAAAACGAATGAAAATGATAAAAGTTGTCACGGTAGGAAGAATTAAAACCAACAATAGAAAAGATGGTTATTTCATATTTGTTCCATTTAAAGGATTTTGGTTATTTAACTATTTTGAGTAGAAAAAATCAGCTCAATTTTATATCGTAAATTTTTTTATTTTTTTGGCATAATCTTAGTATCATTTAACTCTTGATTTAAAGAAATAAACTAACTAGAATTCTAACCAGACAAGTGTTATTTAATCAATCACTTATCGATATAAGATTGAACTGAATTTAAGAGTATAATAAGTAAGTAGAAAGTAAGCGATTTTGATATCCGTTTTAAGATTCCTCGTGGCCTCCACGGAAGTGGATGATTTTTATTTTAGGTGAATAAATAATATTGTACTCGTGTGTAGTATGCACTCTATGAAATTATCTTAGGTTCGCAATATTTGTATGAAAAAATTGACAACATGTGAACCTAAAAATTAGTTAAATCAAATTACTAATCAATGTGCAAATGTCATGAATTTAATGCAATGAATTCAAGATGGGGTTGAATAATTTTTTTTAATTTGAATGAAATTATATCTAAAATTATATATCTATAAAAACTAGTTTATGAATTTTCATGTGGCTTCAAGGAGATCAAACTTATGTACTCCACCATCGTTTTTTTTTTCAAACGAAAGCTAATTTTAAAAAGTAATCAGATTATCACTTTGGACAATGAGTTAAAATCCATATGCACATTTGATGCCGTCGGTCCAAATCCATTTTGCCAGCATTTTACCTAACCTCTATAATAAGTTAATAACAACGGTTTCTTGTGCATAAATACTTGTAATAAAAGTTGTAAAAGTGTATTAAAAAATCATCGTCTCTCTCTATCAAGTAGGTGGTTTGTCTTGACATTTGAAATAAAAATTATATTAAGTTGCCATTTTTATTTTCATAAAATTGATTCCCTGATTTATCTCCTGCAAAAAATAAATACTAGTAGTAAAAGTTTTGATGTGAGTTGCCAAGTGCTAGAATATACAGGAAAAACAGATCTACAGCTGAGTTAGGTTGAGGTGGGGCCGGGGTTATGAAAATCCGACGGTGTCTACTTTCTGCACCGACTCCGCGCGGGACCCACCGACCGCCCCATATGATCTTTCCGCCCAAAAGAGAACCGCCAGAACGGCGTCGGATGAGGTTGCCTCGTGGGGCGTGGGCACACGAACCAATGACCGCCGAGGTAAGTGGATTGCTTAGGTTTAGATTCGATGTGGGGATCCACATGGAATACAACATAAGTACTCCTGTATTAAAGAGCAGTTCTAAAGTCCAACAAAATAATAAAAA